>JAGFNQ010000706.1:99445-162503 GCA_024364735.1 Boesenbergia rotunda | reverse complement strand
TTCTTAATTCACTGTTTCATAGAAATAGTTTTTTAAAAATTTAATTCACTATTTCGTAGAAACACTTTGTTTTTAATTCATTGTTTCGCATAGAAACATTGTTACGAAACCAATTTTTTTAATCGATTTAACACAATCGATTAAACAAATAATTAATCATTTAAAACTTAATAGAATTGATTATCAATCAATCCTGCAAAGCTTTTAATCGATCAAGAAAATTCTTAATCAATCAATCTTGCCGCATGGAAATCGATTGAAGAAATTTTCTTTTGTTCACTATTTTAGGTTTGGTAATGGATTGACCGACCAAACCAATTGATTGAACTATCACAATTTAATCTAAAAATTAGATAAAACGTGATGGTTATTTCGTCGTTTTCATATTCTTCGTAAAAATACGAAAAACTTAAAAACCAAGCTCATCCTAGAATTTTTCTCATATATTTTTTCGACAATCAAAAAATTGTATTATACTAGGAAACCTTGATCTAGTATGTAAACAATAAATCGGCGAAAAAGCTTAAACTTTATTGCTATAAAAACGATGAAACAAAACCAAAGCTATGATACCAATGGATGGAAATTGAGTTTTCTCCTAACCGCTTGAATTCTAGAAACAAAATAAGAATTCGAAAGAAAAAAATATAAGACATATGAGCATGGATCTATTGTTTATTCGAATCATGGCATAACGAAAATAAAAAAAATATAAATCGAAAGACAAGGAATCTTATTGAAGAGTCATCGTCCTTGTTGTAGTGTCATCGGCTTGATCCTTGTGGAAGAAGATGCAGCGGAAATAAGTGTTAGATGTATACTAAAAGACTTATCTTTTTATAGATGATCATCTACATTTTGAAAGAGAATCACAACAACACAGTTGCATGTTTAAATTAGTATATGCATAAAAGTCTCATACTCTGCATTGTAGATAACATGGTATGTGGTGACACACAGAAGATTATGTTATCAGTTCCTTGCATAGTATAAGTAGAGACTCACAACCGAGATGGAGTTGGACAAACCATCGGGATGGATGTAGTGTAATTAGGTCTGGTTTATCTTGACCATAGAATTACACTAGTGCACTTTGTGTGCATTGAGCATGACCAAAATAGAGGTCATCCAATTTGTACTGACATAATAATTGGATTGGACCTCGGATTATTATGGAGTACAATCTCTAAATCCCGATATAATAACGGGCACGTATAGTTAATATTTTATTTCTTTGATTTACCAATGCGCGAGATTTATTCCGCTAAATCGATAGGCTCGGTAAGTTGGGAAATAATGTTAATTATATGATGTGTCGTTGATTATTGACGGAATCCGTGTCCTGGTGAGTCAGGATGATGATGCCCCCTTGATGAGCTCATAAGGTTCATCATGTTAAACTCTGCAGATGGATTTGATCCGACATGATGATAAGGTTGAGTGGTACTGGTCAAGAAGTTAAAAGTTGATTAATTAAAATTGTCAGTAATTTAAATTAATCGACGAGCTTTCGATATCTTAAACACGGGGAGATGGATGTACTCATAATAGGTGGAACTCATATGAAAATATGGAGGTTGGTGAGGAAGTTCAATGGAGATTCTTTAGTGGAATGGATCTTCATTAATGGATCGGTTTTAGATTCATTAGCGGGCCAAGACCCAATTCCTCCTCATGGTCCCTACCTTAGCCCTATATATACCCCATGGGATCAAGAAACCAAGGCTTAATCCAATTGATCACCACAACCCAAGCCTTCTTTATTCTCTCTTCCTCCCTTTCTCTTTCCTAGGTCACGGCAAGGAGGAGTTCTTCCTTCTCCTTTCTTTTTCTTCTCTTCCCCTCATCCACTCGGTGGCAGCCTTCCACTAGACAAAGGGGGAGATCATCTCTCCCTTTTGTGGTGTGCGGCGAGGAGGAAGAGAGGACCGGTGGCTGGTGGGAGGCAGCGCAAGGTGAAGGCCGGCGGCGTCGCAAGCTCAAGAGGAGGAAGGGAAGTTTTGGCTTGCTGGGTTGGGAAGAGAGTCTCTTCTCTCTTTTCTTCATCTTCTTCATCTTCCCCTCAGAGCTCTTCTTGTGGCCGGTGGGTTTGGGAAGCCACTTGTGGCTGGCGGCGCAAGAATTGGAGGGAAGGTGGCCGATGGTAGCAAACCCTAGGGCTAGGGTTTTGCTAGGCGAGAAGAAGAAATCTTTTGGAGCGCCTTAGTGATTCTGGTTCTTGGTAGCTCGTCGCCCACACGACGTCCAAGAGGGAAGGGACATAAGGTAGAAGACTACGAGGTAAAGGAAGGTATAAATTTCTTCCTTGGCTCCTTGCTTTTGTCTTGTCATTTTATGTGTATGTTAATTAATTATTATGGTTTTGATTATTTGATAATCATTATTAATAATTAATTAATTGGACCCCGATAATAAATACAAAAATTGGTGATCCACTCGTCGTCTTTTTCGCGGTTGATCGGTTAGGCAAATTACAAGACTCGAGCTTTGAGATTGGCCAAGTTGTAATTCGAATCGATCGATACGATGACGAGATGATCATTTGGGAGACTGATCTCCATTCGGATTAATTTTTAATCCGTAGACATGGAGAGGTCTCTCAAGGACGACCAAGTATTCGGTTAGGAATCCCGCCAAGCCGCAACCATCAATTGGTATCAGAGCTGAGGTTTCCGATTTTGTGTGTTTAGGATTCAGTTAATTATTTACACATTATCATATATTTTATTTTTACTGGATGATATGTGGATGTGTGTAGGCTAACTCTGTGTTGCAGGCACTAGATTCCAACTTATCATGGCCAAAATAATAGTTGTATGTGATTGGTTGTGCAATTTTTGTAATTAATTAAATCCTCGAGGTTGACGAGGCTAGATAGGTATTTAATTTTTGTAATTAATTACAGCACGTGTTTAGCCGAGCTTTTTATTTGCTTTCGATCTAGATATTATGTACACTCCTTCATGGAGTATAGGTTCGATGGATGTAAATAATTAGCTAGTCATCTCGGCTCGGAGATCCCTTCAATGGTGGCTTGCGCATGGTGTAGGGAGGAGCGGACGAGGTGACGACACAACTAGAGACGCATTGGAGACCAAGGCCATGAAAGTTGGAAAATCTAGGATTTTTCTTATTTGTGCTTTGGTGATGTGCTTGTTGTGTGTGTGCATGTAAAATTCCTCAAACTAAACAGCTAAGTGGGAGAGGGACCCTAAGGGTCCCGTGGTCCATTACAATCTGACAAGTGATGCGAACAAGTCTGCGCGTCGGCTCTAAGTGTCTTCCTCCCCATCGGATGGGCTTGTTCTGCGGATCCCTGGGTCAGAAAAGATTATAGAAAATTATTGAAGAGCGTGTGTACTTCCCCATCGGAAGACACATAATCGAAAATAATTTTCTTAGTATCGTGTAATGGTGAACACTTAGATACAAATAATAATATCCTCCCCATCGGAGTCACTGCTATTATTGGTAGGATCAAAGTGAACCAACTATTAATCTTATTTGTCAAAAAGTTAGGTTGACAAGATAGTAAGATTAATGTGTAAAACCTCCTCTTACGAATGTAGAAATTCGTATATGTCCACACCATTGTGGCATGCGAATTTCTCGGTGTATAGAGGTGTTGGTTGATTTCAAAAATTTATTGTTTGAGGAATCAATTTATTTTAGAAATCTAAAGTTGTGATTGTTGTGATTCTCAGGTAGTTTTCAAAATGACCTTTAACCCTCTAGCGACCATACTTAAGGAAAACAAACTTACTGTACCCAACTATATAGACTGGAAAAGAAACCTAGACATTGTCCTTACTACTGAAGAGTACAAATATGTGCTCTTTGAGGAGTGCCCTGAAAAGCCTGGCGAGAACTCTAGTGAAGAGTAGAGGGAGCACTTTAAGAAGTAGGTCAAGGCAGATGAGATGGCGCGGTGCTACATTCTGGCATCTATGTCGAATGTATTGCAACATCAGCATCACGTCATGCCCACTACTTATGATATGATGCAGAACCTCAAGGAGCTCTTCGGGCACTAGGGTCGGGCCGTTAGGCAGGTTGCGATGAAGAACTTGATGACGACTACCATGGTCGAAGGGACACCCGTAAGGGATCATGTCCTTAAGATGATGGCTCACCTCAATGAGATTGAGGTACTTGGAGTATAGATCGACAGGGAAACCCATGTCAATATTATACTCCAATCTCTGCCTAGGAGTTTTGAGTAGTTTCGGCTCAATTACAATATGAACAAACGTGAATATATGTTAGGGGAACTGCTGGGAGAACTCCAGGCGGCAGAGGGACTTTTTCGTCAAAGTTCTCAGGCCTTGGTTTCTCAGAAGGTTTCTACTTCTGTGTCGAAAGGCAGGAAGAAGAAGAAACAAGGTGGGTACAAGAAGGCAGCTGGATCGCAGGGACCTCAGACTGGCGTGAAGAAGCCGAGAGGCAAGTGCTTCACGTGTAAGTAAACTGGACACTGAAAGGTGAACTGTCCCCGTTGTCAAGACAAAGGTATTTCTTCGTGCTTAGTCGTTGAAACTTGTTTAGCGGTGCTATCTATCAGTACCTGGTGCGTAGATACGGGAGCCACTGATCATGTCTGCAACTCTTTGCAGGGGTTCCAGGAAACCCGACGGCTAGCTAATGGGGAAATCATCATCTACATGGGCAATGCTACAGTGGTGGCAGCAATTGCAGTGGGAGACATTTATTTATCTTTTGAGAGGAATAAAGTTTTGGTTTTGAGAGATTGCTTATATGTACCCTCTTTTAGAAAGTACTTGGTATCAGTTTCTAAATTAATAAAGGTGGATATTCTATTGCTTTTAATAACAAAGTTGTTATAAAGAGAAATAGAGAGATTATCTGTTCGAGTACTATGATAGGCAATTTGTATACTCTATAACCAAAAACTCCCATGATGCAAATAGAGGCTAATAGCTCATCATCTAACCAAAATAAGAGAAAGGAACCTTCTAAAATGAATCAGATATATCTTTGGCATCTTAAGCTTGGTCATATTAACCTTAGTATGATTCAGAGGTTGATAGCCGATGGGCCCTTGGGTTCATTGGTGGTGGAAGACTTCCCGACCTGTGAGTCTTACTTGGAAGGTAAGATGACCAAGAGGTCTTTCAAGGATAAGGGGTATAGAGCCAAAGATGTGTTAGAACTGGTTCATTCTGATTTATGTGGTCCTATGTTCATCCAGGCTAGAGGTGGCTTTGAATACTTCATCACTTTTATAGACGATTATTCAAGGTATGGGTACATTTACCTGATGCGCCGCAAGTCTGAATGCTTTGATAAGTTCAAAGAATTCAAGGCTGATGTGGAGAAACATCGACGTAAAAGTATCAAGACACTACGATCAGATCGTGGTGGCGAATACCTCTTGGGAGAGTTTAGGACCTATTTATCAGAGGTTGAGATTCAATCCCAATTGATTGCACCCGGTATGCCCCAACAGAACGGTGTAACAGAAAGAAGGAATAAGACTCTTATGGAGATGGTTAGGTCAATGATGAGCTACTCTGAGTTTCCAGATTCGCTCTGGGGATATGCTCTGGAAACAGCAGCGTACATACTGAACTTGGTGTCATCTAAGTCAGCCCCTTCTACTCCCACAGAACTGTGGACTGGGCGAAAGCCTAGTCTAGGACATATTCGGATTTGGAGTAGTCCAGCACATATGCTGAAGGGAGATACTGATAAGTTGGAATCTCGTACAGAAGTGCATCTGTTCGTAGGCTATCCTAGAGGGACGAAGGGTGGTCTGTTCTATAGTCCTAAGGATCAGAAGGTAATCGTTAGTATGAATGTCAGATTCTTAGAGGAAGACTATGTGATGAACCACAAGCCCAAGAGTAGACTAGTTCTTGAAGAGTTAAGAGGGGGCGTTCCGACCTTAGTACCAACTGTGCAAGAGGATACACCACAAGTCACTGCACCGCGTGTCACAGAAGATACACAGGTGGCACCTCATCGTAGTGGGAAGGTTGTGAGACAACATGAAAGATTCATGTTTTTGGGAGAGTCTTCGGACTTGGTCCCTGGTGAACATGAACCGGATCCCTAGACCTATGACGAGGCCCTCCAAGATAAGGATGCAGATTCTTGGCAAAGGGCAATGAATTCTGAGATAGAATCTATAGATTCGAATCATGTCTCGGAGCTAGAAGAACCACCCAATGGTGTAAAAGCTATTGGATGCAAGTGAATCTACAAGAGAAAGAGAGGATCAGACGGGAAGGTTGAGACCTTCAAAGCTAGGCTTGTTGCGAATGAGTATACTCAGAAAGAGGGTATCGATTATAAGGAGACATTTTCGCTGGTAGTTATGCTTAAGTCTATCCGGATTCTCTTATCTATTGCTGCTCATATGGACTATGAGGTATGACAGATGGACGTCAAGATAGCTTTCCTTAACGGAAGTCTTGAGGAGACCATCTACATGAAGCAACCAGAAGGGTTCACTGCGAAGGACAAAGAGCATCTAGTATGCAAGATTAATTGATCCATTTATGGATTGAAGCAAGCTTCGCGATCTTGGAACATTCGCTTTGATGAAGTAATCCAATCATATGGATTTATTCAAAGTCCGGATGAATCATGTGTATATAAGAGATGTGACGGAAACGTAGTGGTGTTTCTTGTACTCTACGTAGACGATATTTTGCTAATTGGCAATAATGTCAAAGTGTTGTCAGACGTAAGGGTATGGTTGTCCAAACAGTTCGATATGAAGGACTTAGGAGAAGCAGGACACATCCTTGGGATCAAGGTCATAAGAGATCGCCAGAAAAGGATGTTGTACTTATCCCAAGCTTCATATATAGACACTGCCCTGGCTCGTTTTAGCATGGAAAACTCCAAGAAATATTTTCTACCTTTCAGGCATGGAGTTCCTCTATCTAAGGAGATGTGTTCGAAAACATCAAAGGAGATAGAGGAAATGAAGGCAGTTCCTTATGCATCGGCTGTAGGAAGCTTCATGTATGATATATTGTGTACGAGACCAGATATCTATTTTGCCGTGGGCATGGTTAGTAGATATCAGAGTAACTCTGGGCAGGGACATTGGACTGCGATAAAGCATATACTGAAATACCTGAGACGGACTAGGGACTATATGCTAGTTTACCGGGCTGACCAATTAATCCCTGTGGGTTATACGAATTCGAATTTCCAGTCGGGCAAGGACAAGAGTAAGTCTACCTCAGGGGTTGTGTTTACTTTAGGAGGTGGTGTCAAAGTTTGGAGGAGTGTCAAGTAGAAATGTGTGGCGGACTCCACCATGGAAGCTGAGTATGTGGCAGCCTCAGAGGCAGCCAAGGAAGTTGTATGGCTCAGGAACTTCATCATGGACTTGGATGTGATTCCTGGTTTGCCCAGATCTATCACAATCTATTGTGATAATAGTGGTGCAGTTGCAAACTCGAAGGAACCATGAGCCCATAAGGCGAGTAAATACATAGAGCGCAAATACCACCTGATATGAGAAATCGTAAAGCGAGGAGAAGTAGCTGTCACCAAGATTGCATCAAAGGACAACCTAGCAGATCCTTTCACTAAGGCCCTTCCGGCGAGAGCTTTTGATCGGCATGTGGAGGATATGAGGGTCATATGTATGGCGGTGAGAGAACAACAAAGTCTTTGAATATAAGTGGGAGATTGTTAGATGTATACTAAAAGACTTGTCTTTTTATATATGATCATCTACATTTTGAAAGAGAATCACAACAACACAGTTGCATGCTTAAATTAGTATATGCAAAAAGTCTCATACTCTGCATTGTAGATAACATGGTGTGTGGTGACACACAGAAGATTATGTTATCAGTTCCTTGCATAGTATAAGTAGAGACTCACAACTGAGATGGAGTTGGACAAACCATCGGGATGGATGTAGTGTAATTAGGTCTGGTTTATCTTGACCATAGAATTACACTAGTGCACTTTGTGTGCATTGAGCATGACCAAAATAGAGGTCATCCAATTTGTACTGACATAATAATTGGATTGGACCTCGGATTATTATGGAGTACAATCTCTAAATCCCGATATAATAACGGGCACGTATAGTTAATATTTTATTTCTTTGATTTACCAATGCGCGAGATTTATTCCGCTAAATCGATAGGCCCGGTAAGTTGGGAAATAATGTTAATTATATGATGTGTCGTTGATTATTGACGGAATCCGTGTCCTGGTGAGTCAGGATGATGATGCCCCCTTGATGAGCTCATAAGGTTCATCATGTTAAACTCTGCAGGTGGATTTGATCCGACATGATGATAAGGTTGAGTGGTACTGGTCAAGAAGTTAAAAGTTGATTAATTAAAATTGTCAGTAATTTAAATTAATCGACGAGCTTTCGATATCTTAAACACGGGGAGATGGATGTACTCATAATAGGTGGAACTCATATGAAAATATGGAGGTTGGTGAGGAAGTTCAATGGAGATTCTTTAGTGGAATGAATCTTCATTAATGGATCGGTTTTAGATTCATTAGCGGGCCAAGACCCAATTCCTCCTCATGGTCCCTACCTTAGCCCTATATATACCCCATGGGATCAAGAAACCAAGGCTTAATCCAATTGATCACCACAACCCAAGCCTTCTTTATTCTCTCTTCCTCCCTTTCTCTCTCCTAGGTCACGACAAGGAGGAGTTCTTCCTTCTCCTTTCTTTTTCTTCTCTTCCCCTCATCCACTCGGTGGCAGCCTTCCACTAGACAAAGGGGGAGATCATCCCTCCCTTTTGTGGTGTGCGGCAAGGAGGAAGAGACGGTCGGCGGCTGGTGGGAGGCGGCGCAAGGTGAAGGCCAGCGGCGCCACAAGCTCAATAGGAGGAAGGGAAGTTTCGTCTTGTTGGGTTGGGAAGAGAGACTCTTCCCTCTTTTCTTCATCTTCCCCTCAGAGCTCTTCTTGTGGCCGGCGGGTTTGGGAAGCAGTTGTGGCTGGCGACACAAGAATTGGAGGGAAGGTGGCCGGCGGTAGCAAACCCTAGGGCTAGGGTTTTGCTAGGCGAGAAGAAAAGATCTTTTGGAGCGCCTTGGTGATTCTGGTTCTTGGTAGCTCGTCGCCCACACGACGTCCAAGAGGGAAGGGACATAAGGTAGAATACTACGAGGTAAAGGAAGGTATAAATTTCTTCCTTGGCTCCTTGCTTTTGTCTTATCATTTTATGTGTTTGTTAATTAATTATTATGGTTTTGATTATTTGATAATCATTGTTAATAATTAATTAATTGAACCCCGATAATAAACACAAAAATCGGTGATCCACTCGTCGTCTTTTCCGCGGTCGATCAGTTAGGCGAATTACAAAGCTCGATCTTTGAGATTGCCAAATTGTAATTCGAATCGATCGATACGATGACGAGATGGTTGTTTGGGAGACTGATCTACATTCGGATTAATTTTTAATCCGTAGACATGAAAAGGTCTCTCAAGGACAACCAAGTATTCGCTTAGGAAGTCCGCCAAGCCGCAACCATCAAGAAGAAGGATGATCTTCCAAGAGGCTTAGGGTTGACGGCACCGTAAACCCTCTTGTCAATTAGGAATAAGAAACTAGGTTAAGATGATATCCTAAACTCTTGGGGACCTCCCCTTTATTTATGAATCCAATCTATTATCGGCTCATAGACAATAACACATTGGGTAAAGGGTTCTATATATTGAACCTGCATTCAATAATCCGAAACCCAATAAACATAAGTTAGATCACTTTAAAGAGTTCAAATTATATTTATATGTGTAACTTACAAATAAGCTCATCTAATAGGGATAGTAATATCCAACATATATATCATTTTTTAACTTTGAGCAAAACAATGGAAATAAGTGGATAAAAGTTTCAGGTTTATGTCAGCAGATTGTTAAACTACAATATGGCAACCGTATTTGTCACCTGAGTTCATGTTTCAAGAGATAAACAACGCATAATTCATGAGTATGAGAAAAGCAAAGGTTAATTCTGTTATTCAAACTAAATTTGATCATCCATTCGAATAGTCATTCTCGATGTAGTGCTACATTTGTGTTATACATTGGCATAAGTGTTCACAGTTTCAGATGTTGGATACAAAGTTTTAAGATCCATTATTTAGAACGTTTAACATTTATTTATATTTTAACTAGGCATGATAGCAGAAGCAGTGACCTTTGCCTTTTATCTAAGTTAAGAACCGGAGATTTTTCCTACAATTTCTTGGTTGGACAAATACCATCATGTTTGAAGTATCTAGAAAGGTAATAAAATATTATTTTAATTATTCCTTTAATTTTATGGTAGCTCAACTTGGTAAGCTGTCATGGACTCATTTGCAGGTCAAGCTTCCAAGGAAATTGCTTCCAAGATAAATCCTGGCTTTTGCAGCGGACTCCTCGATCATGTAGCGTAACCAGTTCCTTTTCTGTACTCTGGTTTTCACAAAAATTAAAATAAGAAGTAAAAAAAAAGTCACAAAGCATAAAAACTTAAATAGTTTGATAGCTTCTTGTAGTTCGCATGCTACATTTGTATATATTTTGGAAGGGATCGACGTTGACAGCTAATTATCAAGGTTTAGTCCATGCGGACGCTAACGCTAGAGGAGAAATTCACACCCTACGAGATTAACACGAGCGTTAGGGGAACACGCCGGAGGTTGTCCGGCGGAGCCCACTCCAACGCTCAAGTCAGTGTCTCTATCAAGGAGATGAAAAGAAAGGCGAAAAGGAGATGTGTGAAGTAGAGAGTATGTAACCCTTGTACTGGAAGGGTTGAAGTACCTTTTATACCTGCGACGACGATTTCACGACTCTCCACGATTTTTGCCACGTCCCCCCCTCAATTGTCGGTTACAGGATAACATTTGGAACGGTCAACACCATCATTAAGATCGGACTGTTGCGACAATTATGGGTCATGATGACTCCGCGATAATTGGTAGTGGTTATTTGCGGATCCGAAGAAAGGGGAGTTGTTCCTTGAGGTTGAATGAATTTTGGGCTCCGCTTCCCAGAGGTGATCTTGGGGTCTTCTGACCCGGGGGGTCCCGAGGGATCTCGGGACCCGTCTTCCAGAGGTGATCTCAGGGATGTGTTTTCTGATTCGATCTCCGGGGCACATCTACTCACGGGGGGTCCCGAGGGATCCTCTTCCCGAGAGGGTCTCGGGTGCTCCGAAAAGATAGCCGCTCCGACTCATCATATCTTGCTACATAGCTTTTTCAGTCCACGTGTCCACACGGGATACTCAACCCCATCACAAGTCCCTCCCTTCAAGTCTGATCGAAGGAAGTGTGTTTAATTGATTAGACTTGTGTTGTGCTGAAGAAGCTATGTCCGGTGGGTCCCTGCACCCGTTACTGCTTCCCTGGCCGTTAGACTGGGTCCGAGAATTGTAGCCTTTGCCTCGGGTCTTGAGGCAATCCCTCTCGAGCTTTCCCAAAAAGGCTTCTATGGCCTTCGAGGTACCGCAATGATACCCATCCATCCTTCATAAAGACGCCTGACACTCTTTAATGGCAATAAAGCTCTTCAGCGAATTCTTTGTTGCTACGTGCCCCAATTGCTCTCCTCGCGATCTCTCACTGACGTGCATAGCTGTAGCAGGCTCATGTCAAGCGGTGGTTCCATGGCGTCGTCCTGATGTGGCGGTTTCCTGCCGTCCACGTGCTTCAACCCTATTGCGCATATGTGGGCGGCTTCCTCCGTATAAGAAGGGGAGGCGAGGACGTTCGGCCACCTTCTGGCTGCGTTGTTTGGTGAACCTTGCCTTCGTCTTCCTCCCTAAGGGTTCTGTTCACGTAAGTCCTTTGCTTCCTTCTCGTATTTTTCCTTAGGGACCATGGCAGGTTATCGAGCGGAGTGGTATGAGTCTACTTCTTCGAGGGTGAGGCCGGAGGCTTTGCAGGCGACCATTGAGGCATACGACATTCCAATCGAGATGGTGGTGGTGATCCCTAGAGTAGACCAGGCGCTGGTGGAGCCTCCCGTAGGTTTCTTTACTTTCTTTCTGGGGCAAGTAGAGTCAAGACTCCGCTTTCCCATTCCTCCTTTTTTCATGAATGTGACCTCCTATTTTGATATCCCCCTCCACCAAATGGCTCCCAACGCTTTTGCTCAGATGGGAGGGGTGTACATTATCTTCAAGCTTTTCGACATCCCCCTGACCCCTCGCCTTTTCCATCCCTTCTTCGTTCCGATCGGCTCGCGAGGGGCTTTTAGCTTTTCAGCGCGTCCCGGCCATAGGTTTTTAGGAGGGTTCCCTTCCTCTCACAAAGGGTGGAAAGAGAAGTTTTTCTTCATCCGACTTCCTGCGCGACCCTTCAGTCCTCTCCACTGGATGGAGGATCTGCCGACTCCTCCCTCACTAGGGAATTTTCTCCAGAGTCCAGCTTACCAGCGTGCCAGGAACATACTCTCCGGCATGGAGTTCAATGGCCTCGGTCTGGTGCAAAGTGAAGAGCTCAGGTACCGGGCGAGCCTTAGCCCCAAAGTGACCCAGCTTAGCCCCTGCCTTGGTAAGTTCCTTTTTCCATCAATGCTTGTTAGTTCTAACTGATATTCTCTCGCCTGGTTATTGTAGAGGAAATCATGTTTCCGAGGGCGATGCAACGACTTATCAAGTGGGAGGAAGACAACAAGGAGGCTCTGGATCCTCCCCCGGCCGCTCCTGGTGCGCCCTATGCTTCAGCCGAGTCCTCGGAGGGGACTGCTGAATCGTCGAGTGAGTATGTCACGCTAAAGCGAGCAGAGGCTTCCGCCGCGCCACCGCCTTTTGCTGACCAGGGGACTTCAGGTCCGTCAGTTGACCCAGAGATGGGTGTCCCTTCGAGGGGCGACCCACTCCCGGCTGCTGTCCATTCGGAGGGGATCATAGAGGAGTCATTGCCCCCGGCTGCCCCGTTAACATCCCAATTCTCTAGTCGGCTGAAGAGGAAAATCCAGGGAGGCTTAGGCCCCCGATGGAAAAAGCTACGCCCCGGGGGCCCCAACACGCTTCCGCCTATCCCCGAGGAGGATGTCGCACCCTCCGATGGTGAGGAAGTCATTCCTCTACCTTCCCCTTCTCCGTCGACTGCCCCTCTGGAGGCAGGTGGTCATGCCTCCGGCTTTTCCTTGGTCGGTCCTGCCTGTAGGATCGATCGTGTCCGCTAGAAGGGGGGTGAATAACGTTTTTTTCATTTTGATATCTACAAGTTTGTTAGCGCAGCAGAAATAATAATAACAAAACTAACAATGAAGAACAAACGCTAACAACCTGATTTACTTGGTATCCACCCCGGACGGGTGACTAATCCAAGAATTCGTCGGTGGATCAATACCCGGATAACCTTCGACTAGCTCTCGTCGCTCTTTGTGGGTGGAGAAACCTCGCCACAAACTCAAACGAAGCACTGAGCACAAAGACTACTATCTTGCCTTGAACCAAGACAAGATTCGTCAAAAATCTTAGCCACCGCAAAGTCCTCTTTAAATAGGATTCGGGCTGAAACCTTCGCTACCAGTCGACTGCCCCCAGGGCAATCGACTGGTGCCACTGAAATTCGATCGTTGCACTCCAACGTTCGAATTCTCAGCCAACTCACCAGCCACCTACCAGTCGACTGTCCCCAGGGCAGTCGACTGGTCCTAGGGCTGAGACCTTTCTGTGAGTTCCATCAGTCGACTGCCCCCAGGCCAATCGACTGGTCTACTCACCGACCTAAGGTTACCCTTTCTGAGTACATTCCACTCTGCACTCAAACCCTAGGATTTCCTGAGTACAATCACACTGCACTCATACCCTCACGACTCGACTGACTCCTCATCCGCAGCCTCGACTATTGTCTTCGCGCCCTCTTCATCTTTGACTCCCGTCCCTCGGATGCACGCAAGCCTCCAGCTTGCCTCCATGTCATCCTTCACGCATGCCTCGAAGTCCGCGCCCCTCAGCTCATCGTCCCTACTCCACCAAGGTCCCTCGGGTGCACACAAGCCTCCAGCTTGTCTCCATGCCACCCTTCACCGTACCGTGGCCATCCAGTCAAGTCCATATGTGTAACCTGTACAACCTGCACACTCAACAAACACATATAAGAACACAAGGATAAACCTAACTTAAACCCTTTGCTCAAACATCAAAACACTTGGTCACTCCGGACCACAGATTGCCTCAACAATCTCCCCCTTTTTGATGTTTGGCAATACATTTAAGTTAGGGAAAACAAAATAGTAGTCAATAGCAAAAACAATGCATATGCAATGCAAAAATGGATCCTATCCCAAGGCATCCCACACCTAACCCTCCAAGTTAGGATTTTCTCACACCTAGCTCTCCAAGCTAGGACTTTTACAATGGGATCCTATCCCTAGGCATCGCACACCTAACCCTCCAAGTTAGGAATTTTCACCAAAATAGGCTTTTTAAAGCTTTTCCCAAGCTCCCCCTATACTGGACTTACAAAGGCTTTTTAAGAACCTCTCCAAGGTTCCCCTTACGCCAAGAATGGAGCAACCATGCTCCCCCTTAATCTCAGCTCCCCCTAAACCTAGGGCTTTTAGCAAAGGTGTGTTTGGTTTCCCAACTTAAACCCAACACTTCTCCCCCTTTGCCTAACATCAAAAAGAACCCAACAATATCCCAATTATTGGTTCTTTCAATCCCTAATGACCATAAACAATGTGTACTAGCCCCTCTCATACACTTGTTTTGCATCATTTAGATACATACCCAGCTGCTGATACAAAAATCAGCTTTTACCAGTCGACTGCCCCCAGGGAAGTCGACTGATACTCTGAAAAATAAAATTTCAGCCTTTCTGACGAAATTCAGAAATGCACCAGAAATTTCACAAATCTACAAAAATTTCCAAATTTTGTGAAGACATTTGTAGTACCTATACCTACTTGGGAAAAATACATTACAAAATGTATCTATTACCATTCCCAAGTTTAACACAAAACCCAAAATTAGCTAAAAAGTTCAATAAACTCTTGACCTAAAGTCCTAGTTTTGGTTTCCTCTTGATGTTACTGCCAATACCAACCCACAATGCATCCCTAGAATTGATTTACATGACAATTACACATCAAAAACTAATTTTCATGCAATATGACCCCAAAGTCATATTTCCATGCATGAAACTCAAAAACACCGTGCCAAAACCCAAGAATTGAGACTCAAGTCCGTCTCCAATTCTCTTGGCACACTCCATGGTCCATCTAAACCTCTAGGAGCATCCCCTCCCAAGGTCCATTCACCATATATCCCAAAGGCTCCTAGAGCTCACCCTTGAGCTCTTAGCCCTAGCCACCTCCCTAGGTGACTTAACCCACACTAAACCACACCGGTGTGCCACCGGTGATTCTTGGTCTACAAAATGGACCTTTTTAACCTTGGACATCTTGTCCTTGGTTAAGTCACCATTTCTATCTTTTGATGGCACCCTCTTGCCATTCTTGGACTTACCCTCCTTGCCATTATATGCTTCCCCAACATATTTCTTTTCATTTTCCTTGGATGTCTTAGATCGGTATCCCAAACCCGATCTATCATAGTTGGGTTTCAAACTACCCAACACCATGTCTAAGCCCTTAGATCCAACCGTGAATCTTTCTAGGGCCTTTTCTAATGTATCAAGTCTTGCCCTCAAGGCTTGATTTTTCCCTTTCTAGAGTTCTAACCCTAGAACCCATATGTCCATCTTGGACATTCCTAGGCCAAACCTCCTTTCTAGGCACATTCCTTCCCTTCTTGGGATTAGTGTCATAATCCTTAGATACAAAGGTCCTAGGTCTATCATGATGCATGCTTTTCTTAGATTTTTGATCCACCTTGTTATTCCTAGTCCTATCATTGTATCTAAATCCAAAGTTATGCATCATTAAGCATTTTTCATTAAAACTAGCATGCATGGAGGGATGATTTGTCCTATTTTTAACATTCATGGAGGAACTAGAAGTTGAGTTTCATTTAATTCTAGAGTTAGGGATTACCTCCCTTACCCTTGTAGTCCCTCCTTGATGTGATCTTTGCTTCTTCTTTTCCTCCTTCTCCAATCTTCTCAAATGCTCCATTTTCTTTAATTCTCCTTTTTTAGGGCACTTGGTGTGGTAGTGCCCTAGCTCTCCACACGTGAAGCATCGGATTTTCTTTTTCTTTTCTTGAGCTCCTCTATTCCTACAACTCATGTTAGATTTAAAGGAACTTGAAATGAGTGTAGATTTTACTTCCTTTTTACCTTTCGGGCACTTGTCCTTGTAGTGCCCCTTTTCATTACACCCAAAGCATGTGATATGGTCCTTGGCTCTTGCTTTGGTGGAGGTTGGAGCTTCTTCTTCAACCTTTGATGATGTGGATGCCTCCTCTTGATCTGGTATAGATGAAGGTCTCTCCTCCCCCTCAATCCTTGAAATCGATACCTCCTCTTCTTCTCTTTCACTTAATTCTTCTTCCTCTTGGGCTATCGAGTTCACTTCCTCAGGTTCTTCCATGACTTGACCTCGTGTAGGGTTTTTATGAAATTTTTCTACTTTGATCCATAATTCGTGTGCATTTTTGTATGCTCCTACACTATTCAAAACATTAGTAGGCAAAGTATTAAGCAATATGTCACTTACCTTTTTATTCGCCTTGGATTGATTTTCTTGTTCTTGATTCCAATATCTAGGCCTAAGCCTCTTCCTGTGCTTATCCTTTGGAATCTCGAAGGGCTCTTCGAGCGCAATCCGAAGGTCTCACTCCATTCCGAACCACATCTCCATCCGTGACTTCCAATACCTGAAATCTTCATGGTCATAGGCCGGCGGAGTGTAGATGTCGTCCCCGAATTTATCTTCCATGTTCTTCTTCCTCTAGCGTGTGCTCCCTCGGCGATTAGTCCGATCAAGAGCAGTCCTTCACTCTGATACCAACTGTAGGATCGATCGTGTCCGCTAGAGGGGGTGAATAGCATTTTTTTCGTTTGGATCTCTACAAGTTTGTTAGCGCAGCGGAAATAATAATAAACAAAACTAACAATGAAGAACAAATGCTAACAACATGATTTACTTGGTATCCACCCCGGGCGGGTGACTAATATAAGAATACGTCGGTGGATCAATCCCCGGATAACCTCCAACTAGCCCTCGTCGCTCCTTGTGGGTGGAGAAACCTCGCCACAAACTCAAACGAAGCACTGAGCACAAAGACTACTATCTTGCCTTTAACCAAGACAAGATTCGTCAAAAATCTCAGTCATCGTAAAGTACTCTTTAAATAGGATTCGGGTTGAAACCCTCGCTACCAGTCGACTGCCCCTAGGGCAGTCGACTAGTGCCATTGAAATTCGACCGTTGCACCCCAACGTTCGAATTCTTAGCCAACTCACCAGCCACCTACAAGTCGACTGCCCCCAGGGCAGTCGACTGGTCTTAGGGCTGAGACCTTTCTGTGAGTTCCATCAGTCGACTGCCCCCAGGCCAGTCGACTGATCTACTCACCGACCTAAGGTTACCCTTCCTGAGTATATTCCACTCCGCACTCAAACCCTAGGATTTCCCGAGTACAATCACACTGCACTCATACCCTCACGACTCGACTGACTCCTCATCCGCAGCCTCGACTATTACCTTCGCGCCCTCTTCATCTTTGACTCCCATCCCTCGGATGCACGCAAGCCTCCAGCTTGACTCCATGTCATCCTTCACGCATGCCTCGAAGTCCGTGCCCCTCAACTCATCATCCCTGCTCGACCAAGGTCCCTCGGGTGCACACAATCCTCCAACTTGTCTCCATGTCACCCTTCACCGTACCGAGACCGTCCAGTCAAGGCCATATGTGTAACCTGTACAACCTGCACACTCAACACACACATATAAGAACACAAGGGTAAACCTAACTTAAACCCTTTGCCCAAATATCAAAACACTTGGTCACTCCGGATCACAGATTGCCTCAACACTGCCGAGGTCACGAAGGGTAAGTAGGCATTGCCCACCCCATATCGAATGCAGCTGGACCGCCTTCACAAAAGGCTAGATGCAGCGTTGGAGGCTTCCCAGCGATCACTCCCCTCGGTGCATTTAAAGGAGGTCTCTGCCGAGGGCCTTTCTTCCGAGGGGCCTTCCATCTCTGAGGAGGGCGGCTCCGGCCCTTCTACCTTGCCACCTGGAGCTCCTACTATCCAGCCACCCTCCCTGCGCAGGGGTTTGTTGCCTTCAGGGAGCCAGGTTGACACCCTGAGATCTCCAGGAGAGGAAGTCGTGCGAGTCTCTGCGGGGCCTCTCACTACTCTCCGTGATTCCCTTTTGAAGGTATGTGTTCCAAGTGCATAGGCTATTTTTCGTTCATGCTTTATAATTCCTTGGCGCAATGATAGGCGACTGAAGATTGCCTGACAGCCAGCTGTGGCTTGTACACTTGGCCAGAGATTGAGGCCTTGACCCACCGGGCCTTGAGAGCAGAGGCAAGAGCTGACCTTGAGCTTCGAGCCCTGCTGGCCATGGAGTCTTCCCTATAGAGTTCCAGGCACCGAAAACGTTTGGCGTCCAAGAGGGTTGTGGCCATCACCAACGACCTGCTCTGGGTGACTCAAGAGCGGGATGAGCTTCAAGTGAAAGAGGAGAACTTGTCGGGGGACATCCAACTTCTGGTGGCCTCAGCTGGGAGATTGAATGAACGTGTCAAAGACCAAGCGCACCAGCTCGCTTAGAAGGAGTTCGACCTCATGATGGCGGCTGATCGCTTGTCTGACTTCTAGGAAGATCTGGCCCAAGCCCGGTCGGAAGTATGGGCCACCTCGGACAGGCTCAAGGAGGTTCTAGCGAATCAAGACAAAATGTCTGCTGAGATGGAGCAGCTAAAGCGTGCCAAGGAGGCAGCTGAGGCCGAACTGTGTAATTTTCGGGCCACTAAGTCTTCCCGTACTAAAGCAGTCGAGGCAGACTTCAAGGCCAAATTCCTGGATGAGTTTGGCGACATCCTTGTCGGCCAAGTAATGAAGCAATTGAAGCAAGACATGCACGAGACCATTGGCCAGCTGAGGAAGCTCAACTTTTGCCTTTGGAGGAGCTCCCACCCGAGGATAAAGGGTTGTAGCATTATCTGCTACCCGGGGGCTTGGCCCCGATGTACCTATTTTGGTTATAATGAAAATACTTCTTTACCTTACTGTCCGGAGTATGCTTTTGCGTTTGTCTCCTTGTAAGGTGTGTCTTCGTCGTGAGGACCCCTGTTGGCTCCTCACTCTATTGAATGTTTACGGACTTTGAACCGTCGTCTCCAGGCCCCAGGTGATTCATTGAATTGACCTGTAAAGGTTTTGCGGATTCCCAGGCCCGTAGGGGCATGACAATCGATGGTGATAGCAAAGACGTGACGCTTCAAGATTGGCGCCCACTAACGCTCCTGCACCGTGCCCTCATTATATGCGGATGGGTAGCCCTCTCTATAAAGATGGAAGGCCAACGCGTTCATTCTCCTCCATCTTTTCTTCCCATTCTCATGGATCAGGAAGGGAAAAGAGGTTGCAGCCTGGAGGGGAAACCGGCGAGGGAGGAGGTTCGCCGCTCAGAGGGGTGCGAAGACACTTCTGCACAGGCAAAGCCAGGTGCTCTCAGAACTGCCTGTGAAGATTACAGTGCGCCGGTACATTCTCCCCTGTTCCCCCTTGAGGCCAAGGTTCTTCACATCACTGGAGAGCATAGCAGAGATGACATCGCACCTCTCCTAGGAGATCACGGCGAAGATGGAGCCACATGTTTCACCAGAGAGTACAGAAAAGACCTTACATGCTTCGCCGGGGAGCATGGCAGAGATGACATCCTTTGTTTCGCCCGGGAGCATCTCCTGGTGGTTCATCTCCTGTCCATCTCCCATGCTCTCCCCCGCTTGATTGCCCACTTCCCCGAGTTTTGGGCATCGGGCGTCTGTCGGACCTGGAGTAGTTTGTCATCCGAGGAGGAGTTGCAGCTGCTGCTTCCTCTCCTCTTCCGTTTGTATTTTGCAATTCTTCTTTATTTTTAAAGGCTATTTGACTGTGAGGGGCAATCAAGGTCTTTGAATGGAACTGTTCTGTCCATGTGTATCCCAAGTTGTTCCTGTTCTTTTCTCGCCTCTGAATGGTTATATGAAGGGAGGACTCCGGAGTCTCAGCCGCGACCAAAAATGTAAGGATCTTGACCATAATAAAGATGACTCTCCATTCACCCGCCACTGGCAGACGGTTCCGAGCTCAGCGACAACGCGGGGATGCTGAAGTGATAGGGAAGAGCATGGGCAAAGGAGTTATCTTCTCTATTAGATCTACTGATTGTATCCCCTATTCTTTGTATTCCCTTGATATGTCATTGTTAATGTATTTCTCGTAGAAATAAAGGAAAACACCAGTTACCTCTGATGTGTAGGCGCTTTGAGCAGTAATAAGATGTTCTGTTTGTTTCCTTTGTCTGGGAGGTTGTATTAACCTTCGGTCTTCAAGCCTTCCCCAATTCCTGATTAGAGGTTGTAGGGGCGGCGTAGATATGGGTTGGGAATCTTCAGTACCCAGGCCATGCTTGAGTGCCCCGGTCATCCGTAGTGTCAAGAGGTATGAGGGTTTTGGTTTCTTGGTCGGGCGTCCATAGTACCCAGACCAAGCCTAAGTACCTCGGGCATCCATAGAACCGTGAGGTATTAGGGTTTTGGTTTCTTAGCTGGGTGTCCATAGCACCCAGACCAAGCCTAAGTACCTCGGGCATCTACAGCACCGCGAGGTATTAGGGTTTTGGTTTCTTGGTCAGGCGTCCGTAGCACCCAGACCAAGCCTAAGTACCTTGGGCATCCGTAACACCGCGAGGTATTACGGTTTGGTTTCTTGGTCGGGCACCCGTAGTACCCAGACCAAGCCTAAGTACTTCGAGCATCCGCAGCAAGTCAAGTGGGTCAAGGTTGACTGGAGGCTTGACTGGAAAAGACCTAGTGGGACTAGGTGAAGTCCAGGTGGATCGGGAAGATCGCATGCTGACACGAAAAAAGTTCTAGTAGGACTAGGCACACCTAGTGGGACTAGGTGAAGTCCAGGTGGATCAGGGAGATCGCATGTTGGCACGTGAAAAGTCCTAGTGGGACTAGGTGAAGTCCAGGTAGATCGGGAAGATCACACGTTGGCAAGGTGGAAGTCTACCAAGAGACTAGACCTAACTCGAGAGCCAGAAAAACTTAGTTGGGAACTAGGTTAATTCCTAGTTGGGAACTAGGCAAGGAAAAATCCAAGTTGGTCAAAGGGTTGATCGGACACTTGGTATGGAAGCCCTAACATGTCATGATTGACTGGGGTTAGGCAAGGGAACCCTAGACTTGTGCACACAAGTTAGGGTTGGGATCAATCGATTAGCCAATCGATTGGTGTTGATTTCTCGCGAACAGAAGCCTTCTTAATTGATTGGGTAATTGATTATGGAAGGAGTGAATCAATTAGGTAATCGATTGGGAGAAATGAGTTGCAAGAACAAAAGCTGGCTGAATCGATTGAGCAATTGATTCAGCCTCCTCTTAATCGATTGGTCAATCGATTAAGATGACCGGTAACAATTGAGCAATCGATTACAGCAGTATTGTGCGAGAGCACAGAAAGGTGCTGAATCGATTCAGCAATCGATTAAGGTCTTCTTAATCGATTGGCTAATCGATTAAGCTTCAAAAAATAGTCGTTGAACGGCTAAGTCTGACGTGGTAATCGATTAGGAAACCCTAGGCGTCGGGTATATAGGGTTTTCACGCAGATTTGAAGCTCAACTCTTCGGCAGCTCTTCGGCACTTCCTCTCCTCCTTCTTCGCCCATTCTTAGCAAGTGTTGGCGCACTTCAAGAGGCGTTTTCCAAGCAAGAAGAAGGAGAAAACAAGACAAGCAAAGATCTAAGTGTGCAAATCTTGTAAGATTTATTTTGTATTTGCTTGAGTTCTTATTGTATCTTCTTGTAAGCTTGTAAGAGGTTTCTTCACCTCAAAAAGGAGATCTTTCATAGTGTATGAGAGAGTGAGGAAAAGAGGATCCTTAGATTAGTCACCTTAAGGAGGTGGGTACCAAGTAAAATCAAGGTGTTAGCATTGCTTGGTGTTTTCAGCAGCGACAAATCATCAACGAGCAAAATTCGGATCTAATCACCCCCCTCGAGCTCTCTTACCGGTCCTATCATTAGCATCATGGTTCCTTATGCAAGGCAGGCAAGAAAAGGTTTCGATTTTGTCGAGATAGAAGGCCCAGACTTTAATCGGATACCTTGTGTTTGAGAAGCGTATCTTATGAAATTCACTCGAGGTTTAGCGTTCTTGAAGGGTCATTATCAAAGCCTTAATTATGTCTAATACGAGGCTATACTATGAACACTAAACCAAAGTGAGGTAATACCAAATCGTGTGGTTGATACGCGGGGCAAGCATTTTACAACTTTGTCAAAGGAGACAAGGGATTAATGTGCCACTCGGTAGGCCTTTATCGGATTGTGGTAAGTTTAGTCTGATCTGTCGCGAGGGCATGCTGAGCGGGTGGCTGAGGCATATGAGAAAGCACACTTATAACTGGGTGGGAAGTAAAAGTCTGGAAGGGTGTGAGCAAGCACACTTATAACTTACTGAGAAGCAAGAGTTTGGAGCGCCGATCGGGAGACTGTATTGGAGAGTAGGGAACCACGTCCGATCATCCATGATGATTACCAAGCGAGCGACTAAGGTGTGTGAGTAGACACACTTATAACTTGCTAAGAAATAAGAGTTTGGAGGCATGTGAGCAAGCACACTTATAACTTGCTGAGATGCAAGAGTCTGGAGCGCTGATCGGGAGACTGTATTGGAGCGTGGGAAACCACGTCCGATTTGCCGCGATGGTGTGCCAGTGGGAGGCTAAGGCATGTGGGCAAGCACACTTGTAACTTGCTAAGAAGCAAGAGTTTGGAAGCGTGTGAGCAAACACACTTATAACTTGTCGAGAAGCAAGAGTCTAGAGCGCCAATCGGGAGACCGTATTGGAGCTTGGGGAATCACGTTGGATCTATTACGATGGTGTGCCAAGCGGGCGGCTAAGGCGTGTGGGCAAACATTCTTATAATTTGTTGAGAAGCAAGAATCTGTAAGCGTGTGAGCAACTACACTTATAACTTGCTGAGAAGTAAGAGTCTGAAGCGTTGATCGGGAGACCGTATTGGAGTGTGGGGAATCACGTCTGATTTGCCGCGATGGTGTGCCGAGCAATAGGCTAAGGCATGTGGGCAAGAACACTTACAACTTGTTAAGAGGCAAGAGTTTGGAAGCGTTTGAGCAAACACACTTATAACTTGTTAAGAAGCAAGAGTTTGGAGCGCCGATCAGGAGACTGTATTGGAGCATGGAGAATCATGTCCGATCTGCCGTGATGGCATGCCAAGTGGGCGACTAAGGCATGTGGGCAAGTACATTTATAATTTGCTGAGAAGCAAGAGTCTGGAAGTGTGTGAGCAAGCACACTTTTAACTTGTTGAGAAGCAAGAGTCTGGAGCATCCATTGGGAGATCATATTGGAGCGTGGGGAATCACGTCTGATCTATCGAGCGGGAGGCTAAGGCATATGGGCAAGCACGCTTATAACTTGCTAAGAAGTAAGAATCTGGAAGCGTGTGAGCAAACACACTTATAACTTGCTGAGAAGCAAGAGTCTGGAGCGTCGATCGCACTAACGGGTTGAGCTTGCTTTGCAATCCTTTTTAAAGAGGGGGAGCTAGCACTCTGTACATAATTTATAAGTCTTATGCTTGGTACAATTGCAAATGGATTGCAGTCCAAGGTCAATCCAACTGTCTATTCTTTGAATCCTATAAGTAATAAGCGCTAGAAGCTAGCTTTTGGATCACTTTATTGTTATGATGTATACTAAAAGCCTTGCCTTTTGGTTAGGATACTCTACATTTTAAAGAAAATCAGAAAATCACGCAGTGCATGTTTATATTAGTATGTGCAATAAACGTCTAAAGCTTGGCATTGTAGATAACATGGTGCGTGGTGTCGCACAGAAGATCATGTTATCAGGTTCCTTACCGAAGCATAAGAAAGAGTCTCACAACCGAGATGGAATTGGACAAACCATAGAATTACACTAGTGTACTTTGTGTACATTGAGTAGGACCAAAAGAGAGGTCATCCAATTTTTATACTGACTTAGTAAATTGGATTAGACCTCGGATAATATTATGGAGTACGATCTCTTAATCCCGAAATAATGACGGACATATATTATTAATTATTATATCTTTGATTTACTAATGGGCGAGATCTATTCCGTTAGATCGATAGGTCCGGTATGTTGGGAGATAATATTAATAATATGATGTGTCGTTGATTCTTGACGGAATCCGTGTCCTGGTGAGTCAGGGTGATGATGCCCCTTGGTGAGCTCAAAAGGATCGTCATGTCAAATCTTGCAAGTGGATCATGGTCCGGCATGTCGAAAAGGTTGAGTGGTACTAATCAAGGATCAAGAGGATAATTAATTTATTTATCAGTAAATTAAATTAATTATCTGGCATACGATATCTTAAACACGGGGAGATGGACGACTCGTAATAGGTGGAGCCCATATGAAAATATGAGGGTTGGTGAGGAAGTACAATGGGATCCTTTAGTGGAATGGATCTCCATTAATGGATCGGGTTTGGATCCTTTAGCGGGCCAAGAACCAACTCCTCCTCATGGTCCCTATCTTAGCCCAATAAAGCCCCATAAGAGTCATGATACAAGGCCGGTTAATTAAGGATTAATTTGGGATTAATTAAGTTATTGATCTCGGATTAATTAAGGAATTAATCATGGAATAATTAAAGGAATTAATCTTGGATTAATTAAAGAATTATTCTATATAAAATTTTAGAATCAATCCATAATTAATTGGGAAAAATTTTCCAATTAATCATACACAAATCCCATATATAAAAATCCTACCTATCTCTCTCTCTCTAACTCTCCCTTAGGGTTCTTGAGCGCCGACAAGAAGAAGCAAGGAGGAGAAGAGATTTCTCCTCATCCTCTCTTGATCTCTTGGGTGTGAAGGACCAGCAGGAGAGGGAGGAACATGGTGGTGATCAGCTTGGAGCAAGGGAGCGGGCGGAGGTTGGCCGGCAGCGGGTTTTGTGCAACTTGCGGCGCCGGCGGCAAGAAGGAAGGAAAGCCCAGCTTTCCTCCTTTCTTTCTCCTTGTTCTCTTCTCCTTCCCTCACAGTTGACTCCTCCTCTGCGTGCGCAAGCAAGGAGCAAGAAGAAGGAGTCTCCAGCGGTTGGAAAATAGAGGTTTGTCCTCTTGGTTTGGCGCCGGCGGTGAGGAGGGAGGATTAGGGTTTTTCCGGTGGGTTTTGGGAAGAAGAAGGAGCTTGCTCAGCTTCCTCTTCCCTTTCTTCATCTTCCCAGCAGCTTCTTGTTGCTTCTTCTTGGTCGGCCGGAGCTTGGAGCTCAAGGTGGTCGGCGGCAAGAGGTGGAGAGGCGAGAAGAGAAGTTGTCGAAACCCTAGCTAGGGTTTTTGCTACCAAAAGGGGAAGATGCTTGAAGAAGGTGATTTAGGCGTGCCTTGGTGACTCCGCGTCTTGGTAGCTCGTCGCTCACACGATGTCTAGGAGGGGAGGGTCATAAGATAGAAGACTGCGAGGTAAACGGCAAGGTATATTTCTCCCGAGCTCCAGTTTTGTTTTGATATGTTTTAATTGGGTCATCTTGCTTTGTCTCGTCATTTTATGTAAGTTAGTTTATTATTTTTTATTTGATATCATAGTCTATAATTCACTAACTGGACCCCGAAGATAAACACAAAACTCGGCGATCCAAATCGTCGTCTTTTCCGCGGTTAATTAATCCAGAAAGTTACAAGGTCTTAACCTCGGTTTCGGCTAAGTTGTAACTTAGATTAATTAACACGACGACGAGTCGGTCGTTAGAAGGACTGGTCTCTATTCGGATTATTTTTTTTAATCCGTAGCCATAGAGAGGTCTTTCAGATACAACCCCGTGGTTGTCTTGGGAACCGCCAAGCCATACCAACATTTATAAGGTCCATCCCACTGGGGTTCTAATTTGCCAATATCTCCCACCGGCTTGATACGCTTCCAGATTGAATCGCTTACTTGGTAGGAGCGGGGTTTCACCTTCTGGTTGTACTTCTGACGTATTTTCTGTCGATAATATGTCAGCCGAGCGACCGCTTTGTCTCTAATCTCAATCACTAAGTCATCTCCATACATCTTAAGTTAGCATTATCTTCGTCATTGTCCTGATCATAGAGTCGTCGTCGGTTAGATTCACATCCGACCTCGACCGGGACCACTGCCTCCTCGCCATAGACCAAGTGGAAAGGAGTTACTCCTATACCTTCTCTAGGCGTACTATGATATGCCCATAAGATATTGGAAAGTTCTTCAATCCAACTCTCGCCTATATGGTCCAGCTTTACTTTAAGACCTCGGACAATCTCTCTGTTGGTGACCTCAGCTTGTCTATTACTTTATGGGTAAGCTACTGAGATAAAAACCTGCTTAATGTCATATGCTGAGCACACCTCTTGGATCTTCTTGCCCTGGAATTGCCTTCCATTATTAGAGACGAGCTTGTGTTGATCCCATATCACCAAAGTATATTTTTCCACAGAAATTTTATGACAGCATTCTCTGTGATTCAGGCTAAAGCTTCTGCTTCTATTCATTTGGAGAAGTAATTAACTGCCACTAAAAGGAACTTCTTCTGAGCTAGAGTTATGGGGAAGAGACCCACAATATCCATTCCCCACTGATCAAATGGACAGGCGATCATGGAATCCCTGAGCAACTCATTCAGTTGATGGGAGAGGTTCTAATGTTTTTGGCAAGAGTGACAAGTAGCTATCAGCCGAACGACATTCCTTTGTAATGTGGGCCAAAAGTATCCAGCTAATAAGACTTTCTTGACTAATGAACGTCGTCCTGCATGATTACCACAGAAACCTTTGTGTATCTCCCTAAGAACATAATCGACATCTTTTGGCCCCAGACACTTGAGTAAAGGTCGAGAGAAAACCTGTTTGTATAGCTGATCTTCGATGAGAGTGAACCGCCTGACTCTCCTTTTGAAGAATCTGGCCCGTTCTGGATTGGCTGGGAGAGTTCCCTACTGGAAGAAGGAGATAAAATGAGTGCGTCAATCTTCTCCCAAATCAAGGCTTGCTTCTTGCTTTACTTGGGCAATTATTATCGTTTGAGCTACTGGCTGATGGAGATCATAAACTCAATATTGTTCTCCCAAATCAAGGCTTGCTTCTTGCTTTACTTGGGCAATTATTATCGTTTGAGCTACTGGCTGATGGAGATCATAAACTCAATATTGTTCTTACGTCCTAAACTTCTGCTATTTGCTTGTTTTCTGTAGATTAGCAACTTAATTCTTAATGAACCCTTTAGCCATATCCTACAGAAGGCAAGCTAAAGGGTGCTTTTTTCTCTATTCAATTACTTAATTGATCACCTCTCAACTGAGGAAACCATAATCTCACTGTATATCACAAGTTCCTTTCAGCTTGGTTGCTCTTTGAAGGTTCATTTCTTGAAAATACACCAACATAGCACATTGACTTTCTTCTCACATATAAAACTATTAGAAGACAACAATTTCTTCTGTTAAAAACATTTGCTTTCTTGAGTTGATTCAACTTCATGCAGTTAGTTTCAGAGATATATCATTTAAGTTTCACACACTATGACACATGTTAGCATAAGGTTCATGTTATTTCTATGGCTCATTGTTCTTCTATATCGAATAGCTATGACACATGTTCCTCTTTTATAATAGATTATCATCAATTTAGTATTTTAAAATTGAATTAATTGACCATGTATTTTATTAAAAATATCATTAAATATTTTTGCTAAAATAACATCATGTGGCGGGTGTTATTGACCTCCACGTATACTAGTGGAGTCCACAATTGTGCTAAATCAAAGTCAGTTTAAGCCTGCTTCAGTCGGAATCAAGCTCAGTCAGAAGCAAACCTGAGTTAAGTCGAGCTTACTCAGCCAGTTGAGCAAAAAAAAAACTTGAACCAAGACGAGCCAGATCAACCCCCAACTTGAGCTAGACTGACCTCCGAGCTGACTCTATATCCTCAATCGGAAAGCTCAGTCCGAGCTGACCTGCTCACCATATTTGAGAAGTCTTTCAACTCGGGTAGTCAGTTCGACTGCACTCGACCTCCTTCAGCTCGGTCACTCTCAGCCTCCTTGGGCTTGGCCCATTATAAGTACTTTCGGAGTTGGTCGCTAGCCTCTCCCTCTCTCTCAATCTTGGAAAATATGGACACCAGGATACGTAGAGGGCGTGCAGAGACTGAAGGGTACGTTGGATTTATGCTTCCCTCGTGGGAGATAATATAAAAGCAAATTCACTTCCCTCGTGGGGTCGGGTCGGATCGGTCATCTCAAGTTCATCTGTTATCTAGTCTAATATTTCTCCCAAGTGCTATTGGATACGATTTTGCAAAGTAAAATTTTGATACTATCGATCGTTGAAAGTCAAGTTTGACTTCAAATAGAAATCTACGTTTCACGTAGATAAATCTGGACTATTTATTTGTTCAAAACTGATTAAGGGTGAATGAGAAATTAATTGTTCAAGATACACTCAAATAAACATTAAGGAAAAAGATGGGGCTTTAGTCCCACATTGCTAACCGGCGAGAGCCAGTGTTTCCTTATATGTGTTTCTGTGCTAATGTTGTTAATACAAAAGCACAGGCGGTCTCTACCCTTGGGCGAGCAGGTGCTCTCACCTGCGAGCCCGCCACCCGTCACGCGCGCAATGGGTGCTTTGTTGGCGCACTTTGCACTTCGTGGCGATGACGTGTCGTGATCAACTGACGTCACGTGGCATGTCGGTGATGAAGCAGTGCCTATGTGGTATACGACTGTGTAGAGAACGATGACTGGATTAGGCGAACAGATGGTGGTCGTCGGATCAAAGATCTGGAGTGTCGGATTCGAATTTGACTGTGAAGAGGGAGGATGGATCTGAGGTGTCGGATTAAATGTTCTAATCTGGTGGCTGAGATTAAGATGGGATCTGAAGAGTTATAACTCTTCAGATCAAGGGACGAGATTAAAAGACCTTTAAAAGGTTATACCCTTTTGTTATAAACGGTCCATATCTGTCCCAACCAAAGGGTACTTCCACTCAATATAAATAGATCCCTCCACTTGATCATTTCATTCATTCAAGCATTGCAATCTAAAAGCATTCGCACTCATCCATCTTGTGCATCAAGAGTCCAAAAAGCCCACGGAAAGGTTCGCCAGTCTCGGAATTTGAAGTGCTACTATTCCGAGACGACGTCGTTGTATCTTGGAAATGAATTGCTACTTTCCATGAGCACCAGTAGCAGTGCAATATCGTTTTACGGAAATAGTGTTGAACACTAGCCTCGACGTAAACAAATCAGTTTGCTTCCTCTGAAAGCAACCTCCCGGAAGATCCGACGGTCGTAAATCGACTAAGTCAAATATCGAGGAGATACAAGTCAGCTACCAACAATCGTAAAATGATATTCGGCAAAATGATATGGCCGGAATCAACGATGTACCAACCGCCGTCCCTCACGCTGAGAAGCCAGAGAAATTCAACGGAGCCGACTTCAAAAGATGGCAGCAGAAGATGTTATTCTACCTGACCACGCTGAACCTTGTACGGTTCCTGTGTGAAGACCCGCCAACCGCTACGGAAGATAATTCCGGGAGCCAGGCTGCTCGCGATGCGTGGTCACACGGAGACTTCCTGTGCCGCAATTACATTCTTAATGCGTTGGACAATGCGCTATATAACGTATATTGCATGATGGAGATGGTCAAGTCACTGTGGGAATCACTGGAGAAGAAATACAAAACCGAAAACGCCGGACTGAAGAAATTCATCGTCGGCCGGTTTCTGGATTTCAAAATGGTGGATTCAAAGAGCGTCACGTCTCAGGTCCAAGACATGCAACTGATAATGCATGATCTGGGGCCAAAGGAATGCCACTGAACGAGTCATTCAAAGTTGCTGCGGTAATCGAGAAACTCCCTCCGTCATGGAAGGATTTCAAAAATTACCTAAAGCACAAGCAGAAGGAGATAGGACTTGAAGGCCTCATCCTGCGGCTGCGAATAGAAGAGGATAATCGAAAATTATCCGACTCTAGAGGAACAAAACGGACAGTCGACGAGATATCCAACCTAATGGAACCAAAAGCCAAGAAGTCGAAGCAACCGAACCAGAAAGCTCAAGGCAAAAGGTTCAAGGGCGCTTGCTACAATTATGGAAAGTCAGGACACATATCCAAAGACTGCAGACGCCCGAAGAAGACAACTAAAAGCTAGAAGAATGTTGCGAACCAAGTCGCAATCTCCGCTGACATAGATCTCAGCGCTCTGGATCTCACTGCGGTCGTGTTCGAAGCCAACTTGGTGGACAACCCGAAGTAGTGGTGGATCGATACTAGAGCAACCCGCCACGTCTGTTCGGACAAGGCGATGTTCTCCAAGTACACCTCGATAAGTGGAAGAAAGCTCTATATGGGCAACTCCACGACGCCCTCAATTGATGGACTCGGGACAATTGTTCTAAAAATGATGTTTGGGAAGGAGTTAACTCTCATTAATGTGCTCCATGTTCCCGACATCAGAAAGAACTTAGTTTCTGGATCGACACTTGTTAAAGCCGGATTCAAACTACTGTTCCAATCCAACAACTTTGTGCTTACGAAGAATGGTGTCTTCGTAGGAAAAGGGTATTTAGAACAAAATTTGTTCAAGATGGTTGTAATGACTGTACACCGTAATTTTGATGGTAATAAATTAAAAGTTTCCAGCTATATTGTTGAGTGTTTTAATTTGTGGCATGATCGGCTTGGGCATGCCAATAATAATACTCTAAAACGTCTCGTCAAACTAAATTTATTACCGAACATCGATGTTGACGAAACACATAAATGCGAAGTATGCGTGGAGGCGAAAATAACGAGACTACCTTTTCATTCGGTGGAAAGGTCAACGACTCCTCTGGAATTAATACATAGTGATCTATGTGACTTGAAATTCGTGCAAAGTAGAAGAGGTAAAAAGTACTTCATTACTTTTATCGATGACTGCACGAGGTTCTGTTATGTCTTTCTTTTAAGAAGTAAAGACGAAGCCCTAGAAGTTTTCAAAACCTATAAAACGGAAGTTGAAAATCAACTTGAAAAACGAATTAAAATAATTCGTAGCGATAGAGGTGGAGAATATGGTGTACCGTTTGATGAATTCTGTTCAGAATCTGGAATTATCCATCAGACAACGGCACCTTACTCACCTCAATTGAATGGTGTTGCCGAACGTAAAAATCGGACACTAAAGGAAATGATGAATGCCTTGTTGATAAATTCAGGCTTGCCCCAGAACTTGTGGGGGGAAGTCATATTATCAGCAAACCACATTCTCAACAAAATCCCTCATAAGAAAAATGATAAAACATCATATGAACTATGGAAAGGCCGCGAGCCATCGTACAAATACTTGAAAGTGTGGGGATGCTTAGCAAAGGCCGAAGTACCTAAGCCAAAGCAAGTTAAGATCGGACCTAAAACGTTCGATGCAATATTTGTCGGATATACCCAAAACAGTAGTGTATATCGCTTCATAGTTCATAAGTCAGACATTCTTGATATTCATGTGGGTACAACCATAGAATCTCGGAATGTAATATTTTTTTGAAGACGCGTTCCCAAATAAGAAGGAAAACGTTCAAAATAATGACAACGAAAGTTCTAACCAAGACAATGTTTCAAAACTTAGTTGTCTTAAAAGGGTTATTGACGATCAAAGCAAAGAGCCACTGAGCAAACGGGCTAGAGTTGAGAAATCGTTCGGGCCAGATTTCATGACATTCATATCAGAAATAAACTCAAAAAACACTAAGCGAAGCTCTCTCTAATCCCAACGCCCCATTGTGGAAAGAAGCTGTCAATAGTGAAATCGAGTTCATCATGAATAACCATACTTGGGAATTAGTGGATCTTCCTTCTGGTACTAAACCATTAGGTTGTAAGTGGATACTAAAACGCAAGTATAAAGCTGATGGATCGATTGACAAATATAAGGTCAGACTTGTAGCTAAAGGGTACGAGCAATAGGAAGGCATTGATTACTTCGATACCTACTCACCGATGACAAGGATTACGTCCATACAAGTGCTGATAGCCATTGCAACATTGTATGACCTTGAAATACACCAAATGGATGTTAAGACTACTTTCATAAATTGTGAATTGGAAGAAGAAATCTACATGGAGCAATCCGAGGGGTTCATAGCTCCTGGAACTGAGGGAAAGGTGTGTCGACTTGTTAAGTCATTATACGGACTTAAACAAGCGCCAAAGCAATGGCACGAAAAATTTGACAAAATAATGTTGTCAAACGAATTTAGAATAAATAAATATGACAAATGCATTTATGTCAAAAACACACTTGAGAGTTATGTAATCGTCTGTCTATACGTAGACGGCATGCTCATAATGGGAAGTAATCATGATATCATCATGATTACTAAGAAAATGTTGACCAATAGTTTCGACATGAAAGATATGGGTCTAGCAAATGTCATATTGGGAATTAAAATTCTCAGGACGTCCGATGGGATAGTTTTAACACAATCCCATTATGTAGAGTCAGTATTGAAAAAATTCAATGCATACGATCTCTCTACTGTAAAAACACCTATGGATCTAAGTCAACACTTAGCGAAAAACTATGGTGAACCCATATCACAATTGGAATATTCCCGGATAATTGGCAGTTTGATGTATCTCACAAACTGTACTCGTCCGGATATTGCCTGTGTGGTCAACAAACTGAGTCGTTTTACGAGTAATCCAAACGACACCCATTGGAAAGCACTGATGTGAGTTCTTAGATATTTAAAATATACTATGAACTACGAATTATATTACGAAAGGTATCCCGCAGTCTTGGAGGGATATTGTGATCCTAATTGGATCTCCAATATAAAAGACTCCAAATTCACTAGTGGATATGTATTCACGATCGGTGGGGGAGCAGTATCTTGGAAATCCACTAAGTAGACATGCATAGCTCGATCAACAATGGAATCCGAGTTTATAACACTTGATAAAGCAGCTGAAGAAGCTGAATAGCTGCGAAATTTCTTGGAAAATATTCCAAGCTGGACAAAACCTGTGCCCGCCGTACTTTTCCACTGTGATAGCCAATCGACAATTGGAAGGGCACAGAGTATTATGTATAATGGTAAGTCACGACATATACATCGTCGACATAATACCATTAGGCAGTTGATCTCGAACGGAGTGATTGCAATCAATTATGTCAAATCTAAGGATAATTTGGCAGATCCCCTAACGAAGGGGCTAAATCGAGATCAAGTATACTGCTTATCAAGAGGAATGAGATTGAAAATCTACAACTAAAAACGACTGTAGCGGTAACCCAACCTTATTGACTGGAGATCCCAATATCTTGGTTCAATGGGACAACGAAGTTACAGAAGTTGTGTAACAGCACAAGAGAAATAATTATCTCTACTATCCCAATCCTAGGATGATTTGGTGTTGTCCTACCACATGTAGTGAGGATAAGCTTATGCTTTTAATAACTTCTATAGCTTTAAGGTGGAGTATGGTAGGATACTCTAGATAGAAGTGTCACCTATGTGAGTGTGAAGACAGACAGCTTCAATAAAACACTCATGAATCCAAGATGGTCTCCATGGCCGAAACGGAAGCAACCATGAGAACCAAAAGTGGGTGAGATAAGTCTCTGTGTAGGTAGGGGTGAGCAAAAATTAGGAAAAATCGAATTAACCGAACCGAGCCGACCGAATTTTGAAATTCGGTTCGGTTAATTCGGTTTTCGGTTTTTTTCTCAAAATTCAGTTCGGTTTTCGATTTTGAATTTTGTAATTCGGTTAAACTGAATTAACCGAATAAGAATATTAATTTAATTATTTTTTATTTAAAAATATAATTAAATTAAATAAAATCTTGTTTTTTATTAAAATCAAATAAATTTTTAAAGTTTCGGTTAAATTGGTTAATTCGGTTAAAAACTGAATTAACCGATATTTTATCGGTTCGGTTTTCTCGGGTTTTATTAAAAAATTCAGTCGGTTCGGTTTTTTTTGAAAAATATCAGTTTATTCGGTTTTCGGTTTATTCGGTTCAGTTCGGTTCGGTTTTAACCGAATACTCACCCCTATGTGTGGGTGTTATTGTCTGAGTATACACCAACAGCTGAGCAGTTCAAGACATCACGTTCACTGCGCAGCCTAGTATGCTCGATAACATTCCACTATGGAAGGTTCAAAGCCACAAGCTACCTTTCCCGATGCATTAACTTATCGATTAGACTCTTGTAAAGTGTTAGCATGCATACATACAATACATGCATTAATTTCCATTCATGTGGTGGATTGTTGGATGCGATTTTGTAAAATAAAATTTTGATGTCATCGATCGTTGAAAGTCAAGTTTGACTTCAAAATCGAAATTTACATTTCGCGTAGATAAATCTGGACTATTTATTTGCTCAAAATCGATTAAGGGTGAATAAGAAATTAATTGTTCAAGATACGCTCAAATGAACATTAAGGAAAAAGATGGGACTTTAGTCTCACATTGCTAACCGGCGAGAGCCAGTGTTTCCTTATATGTGTTCCTGTGCTAATGTTGTTAATACAAAAGCACAGGAGGTCTCTACCCTTGGGCGAGCAGATGCTCGCACCTGCCACGCGCGCAATGGACGTTTTGTTGGCGCACTTTGCACTTCGCACGTACGCATCGTCGCGAGGAGTTTTAATTTATGCTCCACGTGGCGATGGCGTGTCGTGATCAGGTGACGCCACGTGGCATGTCGGTGTGACGTGTCATGATCAGGTAGCGTCACGTGGCATGTCGGTGACGAGGCAATGCCTATGTGGCACACGACTGTGTAGAGAACGATGACTGGATTGGGCGAATAGATGGTGGCCGTCGGATCAAAGATTTGGAGCGTCGGATTCGAATCTGACTATGAAGAGGGAGGATGGATCTGAGGCGTCGGATTTAATGTTCTAATTTGGCGGCTGATATCAAGATGGGATTTGAAGAGTTATAAATCTTCAGATCAAGGGACGAGATTAAAAGACATTTAAAGGGTTATACCCTTTCGTTATGAACGATCCAGATCTGTCCCAACCAAAGGATACTTACCTCTTTACTCAATATAAATAGATCCCTCCACTTTATCATTTCATTCATTCAAGTATTGCAATCTAAAAACATTCACACTCATCTATATTATGCATCAAGAGTCCAAAAAACCTACGGAAAGGTTCGTCGGTCTCGGAATTTGAAGTGCAACTATTCCGAGACGACGTCGTTATATCTTGGAAACGAATTGCAGCTATCCGTGAGCACCAGTAATGGAGCAATATCCTTTTACGAAAATAATGTCGAATACTAGTTTTGACGTAAATCAATCAGTTTATTTTTTCCGAAAATAACCTTTCGAATGATTCGACGATCATAAATTGACTAAGTCAAATATCAAGAAGATATAAATCAACTACCAACAAATTCATCTTTACGTGGTCCTTAAAGAAAAAACAAAAGTAAGGGTGCGCTTGGTTCAAACGGAGGAATGGGAATGAGAATGGGATTGATTGAGATGGGGAATGGGAAAGGGTATGATTGATTACGAAGTGTTGTTTGGTTAGGACTGTGTAATCATTACCATTATCATTGATGGTGTTTGATTTGCCTATATATTAATTAATATTAATATCTCATCTCATTCATTACATATAATATTCTATTTAATTAAAAATATAAAATATTATTATTTTTTTACATCATAATTTTAAAAAATAACATAAAAATATTTAATTCACACTAGGAGTAAGCTAATTGGTCACCATTTAAAAAAAACAAAAATAATAACAATCTAGTAGCATCCTATATGCAAATATCAAAATAAATCCATACTTTAATTTACACTGACCCAAAAAAATTATACAATTGGGAAAGGTAAACCATAATACCTAAAGCCACAAAAACTGCGTTTCTGCAGAAATAACAAAACTTGCAGAAATCACAAAACTGCGTTTATGCAGAAATCAACAAAACCTGCATAAATCACAGAAACGCACTGCAGAAATCACAAAAACTGCATTTCTGCAGAAACTACAATTTTAGGACAGTAATAAAGAACTCAAAATCTGCGTTTATGTAGAAATCAACAAAAAATCTGTGCAAAATCATCAACGATTTCTTCCCCGTCCAGAAATTATTGAAGCAGAAGAAAGGGAAAGGAAACCTCAAAGTGAAGTCGAAGCGATAGCCCAATGACGTCGGTGGTCGAAGCGACTTTCTCGTGGCGATGCTGTTCTTCGATCTTCTCCTTTAAAACTCTATTTTTGCAGAAAACATTTGAGACGATCTGTGATTAGGGCAGAAATCTTGATGGCGCGGATTTATTGAAGAAGACGAAGGTTATAGAGAGAGCAAGAGCTGCGTTCAGGGTGGAGTTACATGGGATCGCAACGCTTTGGAGTTGCTAGCTGGGGAGAAAAGTTTCGGAGCTTCTTCTAGGTTTGCTTGAGGTCTTCTGTTAGCTTGGGATTCATCGCGGTGCTTGGGGGTTTTCATTCCCCCCAAAATGGGGAGGAATGAATGAATACATCGAATAGCGTAATCAAAACACTGTTCCGTAATTATACCATTGAACCAAACAGACGGATTGATTCCCTTTCCCTTTACAGAGCTCAAACACCACGTACCAAGCACCTCCTAATTCCAAAATCTTACTTCGACATGGGATTACGTGGTCCTTCTTAGAAAAAACAAAAGTAATTCTCAAAATCTTATTTCGACATGGGATTACGTGGTCCTTATAAAAAAAACAAAAGTAATTCCAAAATCTTACTTCGACGTGGGATTACGTGGTCCTTAAAAAAATAAAAGTAATTCCAAAATTTTACTTCGACATGGGATTACGTGGTCCTTAAAAAAAACAAAAAGTAATTCTAAAGTCTTTTCCAGCCAACCCACTTCTCTAATTTGAGTGAGGTGATCACGTTAAGGTAGGGGTGTAAATGAGTCGAGCCGCTCGTGAGCCGCTCGCGAGTCGCTCGGTCAAAACTCGACTCGAGCTCGGAGTTGACCGAGCTCGAGCCGAGCTCGAGCTGGCTCGTTTACAATTCGAGCCGAGCCCGAGCCAATTCAAAGCTTGCTCGATGGCTCGTCGAGCCATATCGAGCCAAGCCTGGGATCTATCCCAGGCTTGATGACATTGTTTTCCATTAATAAATAAGAACTTGATGAGGTATTTGTGGTTAGAAGGTTTCGGTAGATAGCAGAGGTTGTAAGTTCGAATCATGACCTTATCCCATTTTTATTAGATTTTTCGGCTCGAATTTGGCTCGAGACTCGAGCCGAGCTCGAGCTCGATTTTACTAGCTCGATCGAGCTCGAGCTCGAGCCGAGCTCCTTTGGTTTTCTCGAGCTCAAGCTCGAGCCGACCTTTGGCTCGGCTCGGCTCGACTCGTTTGCAGCCCTACGTTAAGGTCCGCTTTGGCCCCACTCAAATCTTTTGCTGAGTATTGTAGAAAAGTTCACCATCGCAATTGCTGACTCTCTTCAGAGTGATCTGCCCCTGGGCTATCATACGGCTTATTAATTGTCATTTTAAATATTTACAATTTGATTTTTAATTATGATATATTTTATAATTTTTTTATTTAAATAGGACATGAATTTTGAGACGTTAGACTTTTAAACCGTCCATCATGAATAATTTTCGATTTATCTTGATAATTGATAAAAAAATATTATAAAATTTAATCGATCACCAAAGTTCGTCGATTACCCAATTCATTTCCGGACAGTGATCTCGGACAGAAACATAAATAAAATATTTTGACTAACCAATTATTTTTCTTATCAATTTAATTATACACCGGGGCCAGTTTGCAACGTGAAACTAATTAAGATGATTATATCCCTCTCGTCAAAGCAAAATTGAGTGACGAAGGCGATATAAATATAAATTATTTTGGCGTTTGATTTGTTACATTTTTTTATTTTTATTTTTCAGAAAATCGTAAGGGCTAGAAAATCATATTTTTTAATTTTCTAAAAAATAATTTTCTTTCATTCTCTAGTTTTTCAGAAAACGCTATATCTTTTTCTGGAAAATAAGGTTGGAAAATACAAACCAAATACGTTTTCCGAAAACCGTATTTTCCGCGGAAAATAAAAATGGAAAACAAGCATACCAAACACAGCAGTATTTTCTCATTTTCTGAAAAATGACTTTCTTTTATTCTCTAATTTTTCAAAAAACACTATTTTTTTTTTATAAAACAAAATTAGAAAATACAAATTATTTTTTCAGAAAATCACATTATTTTAATGAAAATAAAAATAAAAATGTAAAACAAACCTACCCAAACCCCTTATTTTCTGTTTTCCTCTTCGCTCAAGCTGCGAAGGATGAGACGGATGCCGTTGGACGGGCGCAGCGACAGCATGATCCGCGGCGAGTGGGAGTACGCCGGCGACACCGACCACGAGAACCTGCGGAGCACGAGGCAGAGCACGATCTTGAACTCCATCGCCGTCAGATTCCTCCCCACGCAGATCCTGCCCCCGAACCCGAACGGCAGAAACCCCATCCTGTGTCGGCACCCGCCGGGCTCTGCCGCCTCCCCGGACCACCTCTCTGGCCGGAACTCGTTCGCGTCCTCCCCCCATAGCGCTGTGTCGTGGTGCATGCCCACCACGTCCACCCACATGTTGGTTCCCTCCGGGATCACCACCTCCCCCACCCGCACCTCCGCCCGCGCCTGCCGCTGCGCGTTCGGAGATGGCGAGTACAGCCGGAGCACCTCGTTCCACACCCACCCCATCTGCATGAATTCACCGGAAAATCCTTAAAGATTCGAGCTTTTTTTTACTAAAAACTGTTTAAATTTATCACCTTGGTGAGTTTGGAGAGCCCGGCGGAGTCGAGCGCCGCTGCCCCTGTTTCTCCGATGACCTCCATGACCTCCTCTCTCAACGCCGCCTGCCACTCCGGGTGCAGCGCCAGCAAAAGCATACTCCACTCCAGCGCCAGCGCCGTCGTCTCGTGGCCGCCGAAGAAGAACGTCTTGCACTCGTCCACAAGCTCTCGAGTCGTCAGCTCGCGCTCCTGTTCCAGAAGCAGCCCGAGGAGATCCTTCTGATCATTATTTTGGGACTTCTCTTGCTTCCTCGCGTCGATGATGGCGTGGATCAGGCGGTCGATCTCCTTCCCCAGCTGCCACGCCTCGTACGACTTCGCCGCCATCGGCAGGTTCCCGAAGGGCACGCCGACGAGGCGGTTCGTCTGGAACAGCATCGCCTGCATCCGCCGCAACTTCTCGAACACCTTCTTCCCCTTCTCATCGCCCATCCCGAAGCTCGCCTTCGCTATGATCTCCGCCGCGTTATCCGTGATGTCCTTCGCTATGTCCATCTCCGGCCGCCCCATCGCCACCCTTGCGCTCCACTCCCTCAGCAGCTTCTCCGTCGTCTCTTCCATCACGCTTACCATTCTCTGCGTCGACATCGCACCACTAATCAAAATATATCGCTACCAAGAAGATACATCAAGTAATTGATAAGTAATTACATTGAGATTGGTGGCGGAGAACGCCGGCGAGATGATATGCCGGTGGCGAGTCCAGTCATCGCCGTCGACCATGACGAGTCCTTTGCCGAACATGGGCTTCCGGTCGCGCTTGAACACGTTAGGCTTCCCCCAGTTCTTGCTCATGGCGCCAGCGGTGGCCTGCCGCAGGAACTCCGGGTCAGCCACGTACAAGAACGGCTCTGTTCCGAGCCAGTAGACGAACACCTTCCCGTAAGTTTTGCTCCACCGGTGGAAGTAAGGGAACACGTAAGAGTGGATATCGTGAGAGATTGTGCTGCCGGCGGCAGCGGCGGAGTAGTTCGGAGAAGGTGGTCGTGCTGGTGGTTCTCGTTCTCCTCTCTTCTCGCTCATCTCCACCAAGTTTCCCAGAGGAAAGACCGGCGGCGGTCCGTCGAAGCCGTTCTGCCTCAGACGCCGGTGACGCCTCACCGGCGAGAGCCAAAAGATGGAGATAGCTCCGGCGATGAAGAGGAGGAGGCCAACTACTCCCTCGGCCGCCACCATGCTCAATCTATGATCCATGTACATGATCAACGAAGAAGGACGTCAAGGATTGCCAACCAACTAGCTAGCTCCAATACGAAGCACGTACGTTCTCTCTGGCACTGCCGGCCTTCGACTTTGTCGACTTTTATAGTGCGAGCGCCTGCACCGGTTGCACCTTTTGGTCAAAGCATTCAACAATTCGATAACTTCCACGAAGTTGCTATTTAACCGTCCAATCTTGTAAACTTAAAGCCTCCCCTCCCAAATTCTTACCTTCTCAATTATTTTCAATTATCTTAATTTATCTCCTTCCTATTAATCTTAGGACGAACAGACGGAGATACTAAGGACGAATGTTTCGTCTTTTGCCAGGCTAACGAAGACGCTAAGGACGAATGTTTCGTCTTTTGCCACTATTTAACCGTCCAATAAATCCAAAGTGGCAAAAACATATTTCCGGATGAGTATTAACTCCCGTGGGATAGGATGGAGTAGCAGGGTTATTAATCGTTATTTTAAATATTCACGATTCATCTTCAATTACGATATATTTTATAAAAAAAAATTTCCAAATAGGACATGAAGGGATGTTCAGTTTCTAAACGTACGCAAGTACTTTTCAATTTATCCTAGTGATTGATAAGAAACTTCCATAAAACTGAATCAATCATTTTAAATTTATCTACTATCTGATACAATATTTTATTAACTTTTATATATATATATATATATATATATATATATATATATATATATATATATATATATATATATATATATATATATAGATAGAGAGGTTGAATCAAAAACGTAAAATCTTTCAGAGTAGAGAACAAGAGTAGGCATATAGAGAAGAAAAAATAAATAAATAAATACGTAATTAAAAAGAAAATAATTAATTATTATTATTATTAATTATTATAAAATAATCAACCTATTTATATATATGATCAAAATAATATATGAAAATATTATGATAGTATAGTAATATATTACGACAATTATAATAATGATAATAAATAAAAAATAATGATAAATATGATTTTGATCGTAGCACAAAGTAAGTATTTATATATTTTTTATTTTATTATTCTTAAGTTTTTTTCCTATCGGATTACTTGTACAAATTTTACAATGAGTGGGCTTCGTGGAATGCCGTGTTAAGAGAATCGGATTGGATCGGGCGATCGGACCAGTTGAATTAGGAATCGATCGGATTTTCGGTTCGAGTTGACTTTGAAAATCGACTGTCTAAAAACCGGATATGAACCGTTCTGAACCGACGAGGAACCGGTGAACCGGACAACCCGATTAAACCGATTTGATTTTTTTTATAAGACAAATCTACACTTGATGGCCTTCTTGCACTGTTCTGAGCTATTGGCGAGTTTACTTTCTTATTTAAAAAATAAATAAATAACGTCGTTGTCGCCTCGCCTTCTCGCTTGCGTCGCTCCACCTTCTCTCCGCGTCGCCTCGCCAGCCGCCGCAACTTCGTCAGCGTCGCCAGCCGCCGCGCCTCCGCCAGCGTCGCCAGCAGCTGCGCCTCCGCCAGCGTCGCCAACCGCTGCGCCTCCACCAGCGTCGCTGCATCACGTCACTTCCGCCAGTGTCCCCAACCACCACACCTCTGCCAGCGTCGCTAGCCGTCGCGTCTCCGCCAACATCGTCTGCCTCCGCCATCATCCCCAGCCACCGCACCTCCGTCAGCGTCACCGGCCGCCGCGTCTCCACCATCGTCGCCAGCGTCACCAGTTTCGCTTCTATGATTGAAGCCTAAAAGTATCACAACCTATTAAGTATTAATGATTAATAATTAAATCTTAATCACAGTCAATTCTGTGATTAATTGTTTTCTCATCGCATCGGTTTCTGTGATTAATTGATCAATGTTCGCTTTTCTGCATTGCTTATGTGCTTTAATTGTATTGTATTTTATTTTATTTATTTATTTATTTAAAATTTGTAAATTTACCCCACTTAAGAATGTAGTTGGGTAAGTTATTAATTTCATATATTTATATTAATATATACTTTATTATATATCGATTATATTTCGATTGAATCTCTAGTTAAATCGATTGAATTTTTAAACCTCTGAATTTTTATTAAACCTCTGAATTTTTATCCCGATCGATTTAATGTCCGATCCGGTTTTCAAAACGTGATGGAATGCATGTTTCACAAAGATCACGTGGAAATGGAGCCACGGCGACCACCGGTTGTTTGAATGTCACATTGGAGTGACTCCACAGAATCTGGAATTATGCTACACGTGGCAGAATAAATGAGGAAAATATGAAAATGATGAAATCCATCAATCATAAACACGGTAAATGGTGTCGTAATTTCATTTCAGCTTCGTGCAACAGCTGGTTGACCGATTGGCTGTAGGTTCGATATCGAACCGAACGGTCCGGTCGGTGCGTTGTTTAGAAATAGAGTTCCTTGATGAAATTTGCATCTTTTAAAGTGACCCAAATGCGCATCTTTAATTTGCATGTTTCAGAAAGATCACGTGGATCGCCGACCCAGCTGGCCGTCTTCTGAAAATTAAAAGTCTATAAAAAGTCTAAACCTAAATTTAGATGAAAGGTATATGATTAGACGAGAAAAATAAAAAAAATATAATTAATAAAATTATATATATAATGAGTGTTTGATATTTTTTTACCCTAATTTAAGGTAGTTCTAATAATTATATTGTAAAAAAATAATTTATTATTAAATTTAATAAGTAATCTAAATAATATGGAGACTCCTAAAATAGAGAGGTCCTAGGTAGCTGCCTACACTGTCTACCCTTGAAGTCGGCCTTGTCGACTGCGCCGTCATCGATTGTCAACGAAGAGGTCGTGAAATATACGAGGACATGAAATAATATTACTAGTGAAGTGTGGAAATCTAACCCTGTGAACATGAGGATATAAATCTATCCGTATAATTTCTATGGAATGGATTGATGATCAATGCGTACGATATTATTATTTGAGGTCTGGAGATTAAAATCTGACAAAGTCTGTATCCGTTCTCCCTACACGTTAGTCACAACTGTTGGATATCATGTGGATGAAAAGGGAGGTGTGGAGGAAAGAAACTCCTTGGGGAGTGGGACTTTAGTCCCACATTGGGATTTTCTAGTGAATGGAAAGGGAGGTGGAAAATAAAGAGACTCAATTGTGAGTGGGGCTTTAGTCCCACATTGAGAATTTTAAGGCATAATTGTTTATTTATATTGTTTCACAAGCATGTTAATTGTGAACAAATGCAAGTGGAGAGGCTCTCTCTCACGCGTGAGTGCGCAGGGGGAGGGGGGGGGGTGCAAATCCAAGGCCCGGATTTATACTGAACCAAGTGAACTCGTGTGCATGCACGACCTGCGCGCATCGAATGTCCGACCGGTCGGGGCGTTAATTGGCAGTAAATGACGTTAATTCGGTCATTGATTATTGCGGGGGTCTGAGCCTATATAAATAGGTCGTGATCGAGAGCAAAAGAGATAGAGAGAATAGATTCTCTTCCCCCTCTTCCCCGACTTCTCTTGATAGCGTTCGGGTACTCCTTCAATTCGCCACGAGCAACCAGTGTTCCGTTGTGCCCGTGGTCCTACTGTTGTATCCTGAAAGACAGACGTCTATTGGAGTCTCGAAGCACGAGGAGGACAAATCTGTTTCAAGGAAACTGCGTTACGCAGGCCTTAGCACCTCTCCACTATTGGCCGGGAGAGTTGGTCGGGAGCTGGCGAGACCTGGTCGGGAGATTCAGGTCGGGAATTCATCTCGGGATTCTATACTCTGCATAAAGGGTAGCTCGGGTCACTCAACAGATAAGTTGAAATTTGTGTAATTTCAATTTAGTTTTATATTAACTCTCCGGAAAAAGGAGCATTTCCTCCAACAGCCTTGAAACATACTTCGTTTCTGTTGAGATGGCCACGGAAGTGTTGAGGTGAAACAGACTCATCACTAAGCCCCCTCCGCCCTGATTGGGACTGTCCCAATCAACCATGGGGGAAAACCAGTGAAGTTCACTGGGTTGAACTTCAAGAGGTGGCAGCAGAAGATGCTCTTCTACCTGACCACACTCAATCTGGCTCGGTTCTTGACTAAGAACCCTCCCAAGCATGCTGAGGTTGCTGAGGTGGAGGCTTGGACTCATTCTGAGTACCTATGTCAAAACTACATCCTCAACTGCCTGGCCGACTCGCTTTATGCTGTGTACAACACGAAGAGAACGACTAAGGAGCTGTGGGAATCCTTGGACAAGAAATACAAGTCGGAGGATGCAGGGGCTAAGAAATTCATCGTGGGCCAATTCCTGGACTACATGATGGTTGACTCCAAGACAGTGATCAGCCAAGTCCAGGAGCTTCGGGTGGTCCTACATGAGATCCACTCAGAAGGCATAGTTTTGAGTGAAACCTTCCATGTAGTAGCCATTATTGAGAAGCTGTCTCCCGGCTAGAAGGATTTCAAGAACTACCTGAAGCACAAGTGGAAGGAGATGAACGTAGAGGAACTCGTTGTTAGACTTCGCATCGAAGAAGACAACAAGGGTTCAGAGAGAAATATATTCTCTCAGGCTACTGTAAAAGCCAACGTGGTCGAGCACGGACAAAACTCGAAACGGAAGAATTCCAAATCATCCAAATGGGACCTAGAGGAGGCATAACTAAGAAGTTCTCTGGGAAGTGCTACAACTGTGGCCGAGTTGGCCACAAATCTTCGAAATGCAAGAAACCGAAGAAGAAGCAGGAGGCCAACCTGAACGAGGGACCAGAAATGGAAGACCTCTGTGTCATGGTCTCCGAATTGAATCCGATGGGTTCAATCTCGCGGCAATGGTGGATCGATACTGGAGCTACCAGACACGTGTGCTGCAATAAGGAACTGCTCCACAATTTTGAAGAAATTGGTGGAGACAAGTGTTCATGGGGAACTCGGCAACCTCGGGCATAATGGGACAAGGAAAGGTGGTGCTGAAGATGACCTCGGGAAAGGACCTCACTCTAACCAATGTGTTGTATGTTCCAGAGATTTGAAAGAATCTAGTGTCCGAATCATTATTAAGCAAGCATGGCTTTCGCATTGTGTTTGAGTCAGACAGAGTTGTACTGTCAAAGAATAGAATGTTTGTAGGAAAGGGCTATGTATCTGATGGCTGTTCAAGCTCAGTGTAATGGCCATTAGGCCTAAGATAAATAAAATTGAGAGCTCTTCCACTTATATGCTTGAGTCTTCATGTTTGTTGCATGGTAGACTAGGATATGTGAATTGCGATGTGATACGTAGACTAATAAATATTCAAAGCATACCGACATTCCACCTTGACCCAAAACACAAGTGTGAGACTTATGTTGAAGCGAAGTTGACAAGGTCATCCTTTCAACACGTTGAAAGAAGCAACGAACCACTCGGCCTAATTCACACCGACGTATGTGACCTTAAAAGTACACCGACACGTGGTGAGAATCGATACTTCATTACTTTTGTAGATGATAACACAAAATATTGTTATGTGTATCTTCTCAAAAACATGGATGAAGCTATAGAGAAATTCGTTCTCTATAAGAATGAGGTTGAAAACCAACTTAATAAGAAGATTAAGCGACCGAGGTGGTGAATATGTATCAACATTCGCTGAGTTGTGTGCTGAACATGGGATTAGACACGAAACAACAACTCCTTATACCCCTCAGCAGAATAGGATAGCTGAGCGAAAGAATCGAACTCTTAAGGAGATGATGAATGCTCTTTTATTGAACTCTGGACTGCCAGACTCCATGTGGAGGGAAGCTGTGTTAACAGTTAATTACCTTTTAAATAAGGTCCCTCGGAAGAAAATAGATAAGGGCCCTTATGAGCTGTGGAATGAAAGACGATCATCCTATAAATACTTGCGAGTGTGGGGGTGTCTTGCCAAAGTTTTTGTGTCTGATCCGAAAAGGATTAAGATAGGACCAAAAACTGTTGATTGCATATTTATCGAATATGCACATAACAGCAGTGCATATCGGTTTTGTGTTTATGAGTCATAATTACCGGATATACACAAGAACTCGATAAAAGAATCGAGAAATGCCTCATTCTTCAAGCATGTGTTTCCATATAAGACCCGAGAGGATGCTAGCTCCTTAAAACGGGTGGAGGAAATATCAGAGGAAGAAGAAGAGGATGAACCAGTTGAGGTTGCGCCTAGGCGAAGTAATAGAGCTCGGGTGAAAAAATCTTATGGAACAGATTTTATCACTTTCATACTGGAAGGTGAGCCCCAAAGCTACTCAGAAGTAGTGAACTCTTCTGAGGGACCTCACTGGAATAGACAATTGCATCAGAGATAGAATCTATCTTGCAAAATTACACTTGGGAACTTGTGGACCTTCCTCCGGGGAGTAAACAATTAGGTTGTAAGTGGATTTTCAAGAAGAAGAGAAAATCAGACGGCATAATTGACAAGTATAATGCAAGGTTGGTAATTAAATGTTATCGACAACGAGAAGGCCTTGATTACTTTGATACGTATTCTCCGGTGTTGAGAATAACTTCCATTAGAGTGTTGTTGGCTATTGCTGCTCTATGGAACATGGAAATATATCAAATGAATGTAAAGACAGCCTTTCTAAACGAAATTTGAAGAAGGAATTTACATGGAGCAACCTGAGGGGTTTTCTGTGCCAGGACAGAATAACCAGGTTTGCAAATTGGTGAAGTCTTTATACGGCTTGAAACAGGCTCCGAAGCAGTGGCATAAGAAATTTGATAATGTCATGTAAGAAGGTAGATTCAAACTCAATGAATGTGATAAATGTGTCTACATGAAAGCTACAGAAGATGACTTTGTCATCTTGTGCTTATATGTAGATGACATACTTATCATTGGGAGTAATGATTAGATAATCAAATCCACGAAAGACATGTTAAACTCAAGATTTGACATGAAAGATATGGGTCTAGTTGATGTGATTCTCGGAATTAAAATTCTTAGAACAGCTGAAGGATTTATTCTTAGTCAGTCCCATTACGTGGACAAGATTCTTGAGAAATTCACCAATGGTGATATTGCGTTGGCACGAACGTCGATAGACATAAGTCAACATCTATCGAAAAATCGAGGAGAAAGTATCTCTCAGGTAGAGTATGCTCGAGTGATTGGAAGTCTAGTGTACTTGGTGAATTGTACAAGACCAGACTTAGCCTAGGCAGTGAGCAAACTGAGTAGATACACGAGTAATCCCAGTGTTGAGCACTAGAAAGGGATAACAAGAGTACTGAGGTACTTGAGATATACTCGTAGAAATAGATTGCACTATATGAGATATCCTGCTGTTATCGAAGGATACAACGATGCGAATTGGATATCTGACATAAAAGACTCGATGTCTACTAGTGCATATGTATTCACTCTAGGAAGTGCAGTCATTTCATGGAAATCTTCTAAGCAAATCGTAATAACCAGATCCACGATGGAGTCTGAGTTTGTAGCTATTGACAAATGTGGTGAAGAGGTCGAATGACTACGACAATTCTTAGAAGATGTACCGAGATGGCCGAAACCCGTGCCGACAATCTGCATACATTGTGATAGTCAATCAGCGATTGGCCGGGCACAAAGCCATCTGAATAATTGTAAGTGATGGGGTTGAGTACCCTATGACTGACACATGGGTTGAAGAAGCTGCGTGACAAGATCTGCCGAGCCGGAACGACTATCTTTCCGGTACACCCGAGACCCTCTCAGGAAAGGGTTTACCCGAGACCTTCTTGGGACTTGTGTCAACTCGAGTAGACATAGCCCTGAAGATCGTGCCAAAAAGACACTTACCCGAGATCACCTCGGGAAGCAGGTCCCCGAGATCACCTCGGGGTAGCGGAGCCCAAGGAGCACTCAACCTCAAGTAACGTCCCCACTATCTTCGGATCTAGGGATAACGGTCACCAATAACTACGGGATAATAATGACCCATAATCCACGGTCGTTGACACCTTCATCCTTGCAGCGGCTCAGATTTAATGACTACGGTGGCGGTTACAAGGGCGATCCAGTAGCCGAAGATGGGGGGACGTGGGGGAGATCGTGGGGACTCGTGGAACAGTCACCTCAAGTATAAAAGGTACTCTAACCCCTCCGGTAAAGGGGTTACGCACTTTCTGTTTCCCATATCTCCCTTTCCTTGCCTTCTTTTCATCTCCTTGATAAAGGCACTGACTTGAGCGTCGGAGTGGGCTCCGCCAGACAACCTCCGGCGTGTTCCCCTAATGCTCATGTTAATCTTGCAGGGTGGGAGTTCCTCCTCTAGCGTCAACGTCTGCACGGGGTTGAACCCTGGTGACTGGCTGTCGACGTCGATTCTTTCCGGAATAAGTTTGGCGCTATCTGTGGGAAACCAGTAAAGCACCAGAAGGAGCACCGATGACAGAACCGGCGGGACAACCCCTTGTCCTGATAAAGGAGGAATTGGATAGCTTGGTGGCCGACGCCATCAAAGAGGCACTCCAGCAGCAACAAATGGAGCCAACCACTTCACAGCGAGGGGGTTCTGAGCAAGAGGAGATCCCCGTGGTCTCCGGAGATCCTCACAGTGGGGCCCCACCAGAGGGCCTATCGAGGTCCTACGAAGCCCTACAAATGAATCTCGCTGACTCGCGAGAGGATGAGGGACCTAAAGAGGAACGGAGGGAGGTCGAAAGCGAGGAGGTCCAGATTCACCCCCAACAGGAGGGGGGAGTGATAAGTGTTATTTTATTGATCATTTCAGATTCTTAAATCTATGTTTGCCCTATATTTTACTTGCTTAATATTGAATTTAGCCTAGGTTTCATGAATCTATTCTATTTTGGGCTTATTATAAATCTTGATACATTTGAACTATTTTACTACTAAATTGTTGATCTACTTTTGTAGGCTTGGAAGGATCATGGACCTAGGTCATGCTGGGTCAAACTTGAGTCAGAAGTGGACCCGGATCGAGTGATTAAGCATCGACTAATATGGGTCGTTCGATTCAAAAACGGTTAGATCTAGGCCATCTGAGAACTTTGAGGCAATCCGAGCTGGGGTTAAGGTTAATCAAGCAATTGGATCAAGATCTAAAGGTTTCATCCAAATCAGAGATCATTCAGCAGTTGGATCAAGATCAAAGGGATCTAGACCGTCCATTCAAAGATCAGATTGATCTGAGCCATCCGTTGCAAATACGGAAGATCCGAGTTACAGAGAGGCAGATCCTGACCTCTGATAAAGATCTGGAAGGGTTGATGCAGATCGGATAGGAATCAACCGTTGGATGAGTTTTGAACAATCTCAGCCGTCCAAATTAAATGGCATAGGTTTAAATGGAGAATTCCCTCTTCAGATCAGTGTCGCGTCTTCTTCGCCGAGCTCAGTTCTTCGAGTTTTTTCCACTGTTCTTCGTTTTCATCTTCAATTCTCTTCATCTGAGGGCGTGACCACTTCGATTTCAACCTAGGATCGGATTCTAGTTCGCCGGGGCTTCTTCTCCGTGAAGATTCCAACTCAAATTCACCCAAGAACAGAGTTGATTGAGGGTTTCATCAGATCTGCTATTCGATCGCTTGGATCTCGGTTTGTTCCACTTTTCATCAGTCCGAGCTAGCCGGGGGGTTCTCTGGAGTGCTCTGATCATCACCAAGCCATCATCACAATCCAACATATCAAGATCGAGGAGATCGGATTGGTTTTTCAGCTGGGAGCAGAGTTTGAGTTTGAGTCAATCACGGGGACAGATTTTTCAGCGATCTGTTGAGCTAAGGGGTTCGAGGCTCACGCTTGTGTGACGGCAAGAAGATCTCGAGCTAAGGAAGGGATCGGAGCTTAATCTCTTTGTGAATTTCTGTCTTAGCAGTAGTTTCGAATTCTGCAATTCAATTACAGTTTCTGAATTTTGAATCAGTTAAACTTAGTTTTCTCTTCTGAATCATTTCTGCCTTAATTAGAGTTTCAATGCTGCACTCTTATTAGCTAGATTGTTTGTGTAATGAACAATTGCATTTAGATCAGCTTGTTTCGCTTTGAATCAATTCTGAATTTGATATCAGTTCTGCGCATCAACTCTGTTCCTGCGTATCAACTTAGTTTCTAATTTTGCAGCTTACTTTGAATTCAATTTGTGTCTGGTTTTAATTCTTGATATTAAAGACAACATTTAGTGTGCTAATGAATTTGATCTAAGTTTGTTTCGCATTCAGTTTTATTTCTGCATTTTCAGCTAAGTGTGTTTGTGTATTGGTTTCAATGGTTGCGTATCAGTTTTATTCCTGCAATTTCAGTTGATAGTTTCTGCAAATTGAGTCGAGTAAACATAGCTTTTCTGAGCCTTATCTGAATATTAGATGTGAGCACTTGATTTCAGTGTTTTGTTTGACTTTGCATCCAATTTGTAGCTGAATTTCTGCACACAATTTCTACCTTTCTGCCTTTCATTTCTGCATTTGATTCATTTTTGCATATCAGTTGGGATCTGAATTTCTGTTTCACATTCATTCGTTTCTGCATTCAATTGCTTCTGAATTTTGCAGTTGATTTGTTTGCTTCAAAGTCATTTGCTTTACATCAATTTATAGTTCTGCATTTAGTTCAGCTTTCGACACATAAGTTTCCTTCTCTCGGTATCAAGTTTGTCTCAATGCTGCACTTTGTATCAAGTGCAGCTTAGGCAGTGTTTGGTATCAAGTTAAATGCTACTTTCAGTGTGCTATTGAACTTGAAAACAGGTTGCTTCACATCTAGCTCATTTCTAAATTTTAATTTCCATTTCGGCATTAGTATCAAGCTTCATTTCTGCAATTTGGTTTAAAATTTCTACATTAGTTTTAATTGAAAATGTCAGCACTGTTTTGACTCACTTTGCTTAGCATCTGGTTTTGCATTTGATATCAAATTTGTCCTCCAAGTTTGGCTACTTTGCAATGGTAGATTTAAGTTCCCAATTGTTTTAATTTATTAGTTGGAATTACTTAGCTTAAGTTCCATAGTTAATTTTTCTTTCCTTTTCATTGCATTTTCATTTTTAATTGCAATCCAAACCCAAATCTTATTTGAAACCCAAAAATATTTGACGACACATAAACTCGAGCTTGAATCAAACAACCTTAACTAGCCCTAGGAAAAATACGACCTGTGACCCCTTTACTATATTTTTATTCTTGTTAGCAAAAAGGGTTTCCAACTTTACAAATATCTAAATTTGAGACCCACATTCATGACAGCCTCTTTTGGATCCATCAAATTTTTGGCGTCGTTGTCAGGGAACACACTAGTTGAGTTGTTTGATTTTTGCTTGTGTGCTTATTGCTATATTTTTCTTGATTCAATTTTTGTGCTTATCTCTCTATATCTTGTGATTTACTTTATCTGTTTCATTTTTCCATATACATTTGCTGCGATTTGTTTATTTTATGACCAGGTCAGCAGGTGGTGATCTTGAAGGATATGACCCTGAAATTGAGAGAACTTTCAGAGCTAGGAGGAACCAAGACATAAGTTCAGAGGCTATTAATATTCCTCCTCTTCAGACTATTCCTACTTATTCAAGCATTATCATGGCAGACCACCAGAAGACCATGAAAGAACTCGCAGCACCAGATGACACTTTTCAGTATTCCAGCATTGCTTATCCAGAGTTGACTGGTGATTTTGAGCTTAGATCCGGACTCATCCACTTGTTGCCCAAATTTCAAGGACAGACTAGGGAGTGTTAGTAATATGAGAGAAGTGTCCTAAGGCAATCGCCTTATGATTGTAATCATTTACTTTAATAAATGAATATTCACTATTTGAGTATACATGTTCGTGTATTTGATTGAGATCTTAAACTCATTTACTGAATGTCCGCAATACAATTCACAGCATGAGAGAATTTATGATGAATTCATAACTAGTGATTATCTCTACATATGCAATTGTGAAGTATTAAAATTGTCCCTAGTCGATGAATTGATAAATATGGACACTATCAATTCTGTTGAGACTAGCATGGGTTATTCTCTAATCAGCTGATTCTCACTGGCTGGTGACATTGGGATGTCCGGAGATAAACATGAATGCTAGTTAAGGGAACTAGTTCATTGGAGTGACTGGCTGTAAAACTTCATATGGTAATATACATATAGATATGTCAATGAAGTTCTTACTGCAGCTTAAGTGCGATGTTCCTTTGACTTGCGGTGTTTAAGTCATCTTGGTCATGAAGACTTATACTTTGACATCTTAAGCAAGCATCTCCAAGGAGGTGTGGACCCAGGATGATTGGGTATAAGCCGAAGTGCCCGAAGATGTTTGAACAGTCTACAAAGGATTCACCACTCCTTGCGAGATGTATACCCAAGGCCTATCGTCGGATTGTTACTCGAAGCCTCTGTCCAGAGCATCACATGTTCCGAGTATGAATCTCTCAGAAACATGAGAGTAATTAGAATCCGTTGGACGAGAAAGACATTACTTGGGCTAGGTGTGACGTAGTCAGCCTAGTGGGGACTGCCACACATAGACCGTGTCCTGAACCAAGTGGGTATAAGATGGTGAAGGGAATGAGGCATGATTCATTAAAGCTGTTGAAGGGTTTCAGAATAGTTTCTGAGGTCAACCGTTGATCTTTCGATTAATTGGGGATCATGATATACTACTAGGTGCCACTCATGATCGTTCTATAATTGGTTAATTATAGACGGCCAACATAAATCGAAAGCCTATTTAGTCACACGCACTATGAGTAATCCGAGGGATTTAAAACGAGTTGAAAATTGGATTTTCCGATCAAGAGAGATAAGTCGAATCTGAATTTTTTCAGAGACGCATCGAAAGCATAAAATGGCTAAGTCTTTTGAAGACTTATTGAACGAATTAAATGAGTTTAATTCGTGAGATCGGGGCTTGGGTTTGGCCGGCCAAAGAGGGTCCCCACCCTCTTTGTTTGGCCAGCCACAATAAGAGGGAAGAACCAAGTTGTTTGGTTCAAATTTATAAAATAAACCGCGCGTGGTTTGTCTTATAAAATTATGGATAATGAAATTTGTATAAAGAAATTTATATAAAGAAATTTATATAAAGAGATTTATTTTTCATGGAAATTAAAATAAACCTTGGATTGGTTTATTTTATTTTATAAAATCAATAATGGATTGATTTACCATGATAAAGAAATTTATATAAAGAAATTTCTTTCCATGATAAAAGGGGAGACATGGTTGTTTTTATTATAAATTAAGTTATAATAAAAACTTAGCATAACGGAATAATTCATAGAAAAATTTATAAGATAAATTTCTTATGAAAAATTTATTCCGTTAAGAGGAGACTTGGCGATTAAGAGACTACTATATATAGGTACCAAGACAAGGCTTGGAAATTAATCCAAGAGATCAAGGATTCTTGCCTAGCCTCTCTCCCTCTCCTTCTCTCCCTCACCCTCTTCTAGTGCCGCCGGCCCTAGAGCCCTCCCCTTTTGCCGTGAGCTTCCACCACCAAGAAGAAGCCGAAGAAGAAGAAGAAGCGGGCACGACTCCTTCCTTCCTCCCAGAATCTTGACTCCGTTCTTCGTTTGGTGGTTAGTTTTTCATCTCTCTCTTGGTATTCTTGTCGTGCCTTTGGAGAATCTAGTAGTTCTTGTCGGCACGAAACTCGTGGCTTTGCGAAGTCATCCCGAAGAAAACTCGACGTGGACGCAAATAGAGGCGGAGCTTCCAAGGGACGCTACGGTTGGATCTCGTCCCTTACTTCGAGTTACGCGAGGTATCAAGTAAATTAGTTTACTTTCTGCAAAATTTTAATTTATGATGATGTCTACACAATATAAGGTTGCATGCTAGATGTATGGTTAAAATAATTTGAGAAATTATTTATGCTAAGTCTTCCGCTGCACGTAATAAAATTTAAAATTACGAACCCGCATCCATGTCAACATGCACCCGGTCCCAACAGTGGTATCAGAGCTGGTTAGTGTTCGACATAATCATATAATTGTTTTGCGGAAAACTTTGTCATGATCTCAATTTGGAAAATTTTCCAATTATGGAAACTTTTCAATTATGATAAATTTTAGATTTAGGAATTTCAAAGTTTGGAAATCCTCATGAAATTTCGCAAACTTTTGAAATATCCTAGTTTCTGATATTTTATGATAATTGTGAAAACTTCCCATTTTTGGAAACTTTCTAATTTTGGAAATTTCCTATTTTGAAATTTTTCCAATTTTGGAAATATGTAAGTTTTCTTTGTACCAGAAACTTACAATTATTCTGAAAACCTATTATGAAATCTCGCAATTTTGGGCACTTTCTTTCAAGAAAGTCTAGACAAATCTATGGATTATTAATTGACAATTAAATTCGAATTGGTTTTAAATTATTAACAAAATTCTTTATTTTGGATTGAGCCTCGGGGAGCCGTCCAAATTAAAGTTAGTTGTTGTAATTTAATTTCCTATTTTGAATAAAATTGTCATGTTTAATTTGGTTACGCCTCGGGGAGCGGACCAAATTAGATTTACAACAAATTCCTTTTTTTTGGTATCTGAGCCTCAGGGAGCCACCCAAAGAAAATAATTTGTTGAAATTAATAAATCCATAAGTAAAATATGTAATCAAATCTTGGAAATTTTGAGGTGATTCTCAAACGATAATTTCCTTATTTGATTTAAGAGGTGATACTCTTACATATTGTTGTCTCCAAAATTAATTAGGAAAATAGTTTCCTATACAGTTTTCTTAAATAAGATTTTCATGAAAATAATATGTGTTTGAATTAAGGGAATCTGTCTCTTAATTTAATAAGATTTGATTTAGAGAAATCAAAGTCTTAAACATATTATTTCCGAAATTGATTATGACAATTTAGGAAATTGTTTCCCAAAACAATTCCTTGAATAAAGTATGAAATTAGAATTAGGAAATCCGATTCCTAATTCAATTAATGAGACTTGATAAATTAAGTCACATACATACTTTATTAAGGAAATCGTTAGTACATGACATAATTATATGTCATGAATGTGCTTAGAAAAAAAAAGGAGGAGACCCAAAACCCCTTACAAAATATTAAGGCCAACACCTTCCATTAATATGGTTAGAACCTGAGTTTTGTTTCTCGTTTGGGTTGATGGACACATCCATGCCCGGCTTAAACCTCAACATGTTCAAACCATGGAATTAGTTTATGATAAATATAGTTGGAGTCAGATGTCAATCCTTAGTTTTGGTTGTTGGACACATCCAAGCCTAACTAAACGGTTGAATGAGCTCCAACCATATTAAAACTATTTCTTGATTAATGGGTCAGCCTTAAGCTTGGACCATCGATTTGTTGTGCCACAGCCAAGGTTGATGTAAAGAGAGGTGCAGTTGGGTGCTATGTATATTGTTGCATACTTGTTAATGAGTTAACAACCCAATGATTTATGCAAACATTCAATTAGTTGATAGCATAAAGTGATAATTACATATATGTGATATGTAATGTCACGCCCCGAGACCCAGGAGCCGCTGATCCAATAGAAAATCGGACAGCACCTCCCCTGTCCGGCGGACATTTTACACAAACACACAGATATAAATAGCACAACCACGTAGTTAAATGGCCTTAGGCCTCAAATCCATGTAGAAACAACAGTTATATGATTATAACTATCGAAAAACCAAAGCACGAACTCACCTGAGCTGCCAGGGGGCAGGAACAAAACCAAAACCCCACGAAGTCCAACATAGGACTCAAAAGTACAATCCCATCGAATAAAACATGAATACATGTTCGAAACATGACAACGGAAGCAAAGTATATAACATAGGGTCCATAACCGTAAATCAACACAAACTAAAACAAAACAGAGCTCCTCTCGAGCTGGGGACTGGCGGCTAGGGCTCTCCTGGCAGGTATCAACCTGAAATAAAAATGTATGGCAATGGGGTGAGTCCATAACTCAGCGAATACCCAACAGATATGCATAGAAAGTTATATTAACAATAAGAGTTCAACTAATACAGTCTCATATCAACAGTAGGGAAAGACTGGAACTGAAAATACTGGGTAGATACATACCTGAATCCATCTAACCTGTAAAGAGGGTAATAAATACCAGTGGAATACCAAAAGACATATAATCTCAGATAACAGTCTCCAGAATATGCATGTCAAACAAGTGCAGAAATCAAGTGCAGCAAACAATGCACGATGCAAAGTATGCACATGGTGCAATGACATGTGTCACCCCCTAGTCCCAGTCAGGATCATCGTCCGCGACGTCCGCGTGGGTAGAGCTGTGACAACCTGTACGAACCCTGCCATCACTGCTCCTAAGTGACCGGGTGGACAGGATGCTGGTGGAGACTCCGCTCCTACCCCAAGCAATGGGGGAGTCAAGCTCTCATCTCCTCGTGGCTCAGTACGAGAAGGGACCCCTGGCTGCTACCACGCCCGCGCTCACCCTCCAAATAGTGGCCGAACGGAGCAATACAGGGCAAATGCGTACATCCTACGGTATCCACTAACTCATGAGTGGTAGTGTGCGCATATCATGTACCGGAAGACGATTAGGCTCAACCACAAGGGAGTCGCTGATCGCCGGCATGCAACAATGCAAGGATGGTGTATGATAGATACACATACCTCCCTCCCCAAGTCCTCAGTATACTAAGTCTCAGTCTGAAATCCTATAACAGGAAATGCAGGTAACCTACAAGGTATGCTGGTTGGAAACTACAGATCCCTCAAGGTCAAATGCAAGAGGTACAACACGATCTCTAAGCATACATATAGATATGGCAATACCTGAGACTGTATGGAACTACAACATAATAACTCAGGGATAAACCACATGTATCCAGAACAGGCATAATAACTCAGGGATAAACAACAAGTATCCAGAACAGGCATAATAAACAGGGATAGCATATAATCTTACTGCTATCTATAACAGTCTATGCATAACAAAATGACAATATCAGACAGATAAGTCAAAGGGTACCCGCCTCCAAGAGTGGAAGTTCGTATCAAAAGGGGAGAACCACCCGTCCAATATAATCCGCAACCGTAAAGCAAATCAAGTCCCTGTATCAGGGATAGATTTAATTAGCTATTACAAAAATAGTAGCTAGCTAACAAGTCCCTAACTCATATTAGGGTTAACCTAATCCTCGCATTTCATTTAATTAACTTGATTAAATGATTAAACCCTTATTCGTTTAGGATTAGGTTTAGTCTACATTTAACCTCTAGTTTCCCCTTCCATTTTAATTACCTCTAATTAAATGGAAAGATCCCCAATTACATTTAAGTTACTAATTAACTCCATAACACCACAAATCCAATCCCACACATGGAGTCCACGGTAAAGACATAAGATTAGTAGTCCAGGATTAGCACATTATCATACTAGGATTCATCCAAATCCATACTGCAATAACCCCATCCTTACCTGGTTTTGTGTTGCCGACAACCTCTTTGCTCCAATCCGGCAAAACAACCCAAAGGAAGAAGATCTGTGAATCTGATCAGTAAACCACAGGGCAACCCATTCAAATCTCAATTTAGCTCACAGAGTATCATGGGTGCAGAAAACTAAATCTGAACAAGAAGAGCTCACCTTAAGAAACTCACGGCAGGGATCTTCTACAACTCCACAACTGAATCACACAGTAAGTTGAATCCGAGAACAAACCGTGAAACCCAAATCCAATATCGAATTGGTCCTGCCACCACACACAAGAATCAATGTAGGGCTCGACTCCGCAGCTCTACTCCTTCAGCTTCGCAGCAGGAACAACGCAATTAAGCATGTTCGGATCAAAACCTAGCTACTCTGGTTAATCTAGAGACTTCTTACCTCCGATAGCTTCGTCGAAGCTCCACTGCCCACGTCCAATTGCTCCGAAATGGAACACACGGGAATCTTCTTCCCAATCCCGTTGCCTCCAATCGATAGAGAGGCTGAGACCTAGGCTAGGCACGACGACGAGGGGTACCTTCTCCGATCCGATCCAAGCCAAAAGAGGGGACGAGTTAGGTTGCCGACTTCCACCGTGATAGGGCCACCCCCGCCTAAGGAGGATCAACCGACGGCCGTCGCTGAACAGGAGAAGGAGATTGTGGAAGCTGCGCCGGAGTTCCTCGCCGGTGCCGATCGAGGAGGGGGACGAAGGAATCAAGTGTGGTGGCGGCTGTTGGCTTCGATCGGGCAGCGAGGTGTGCGGCGAAACCTTAAGCCCTAATAGCCCCTTATAACTTGCCCCTTTTGCATTTAAGTCCACCCAATTTTCGTCTAATTGCAAGACCACCCTTAGGTTTAATGTTTGGTACTCATTAACCCTTGTAATTATTAGTTTTAATTCATATTGGTCCCTAAGTTTGTGTCCAAGTACTCGGAAGCCCTGGAACCTATCCGGTAATTCTCCAAAAATTTCCGGAACCTAATCAAAAGTGTTGGATTTAACATCCTCCCCCACTAATAAAAATTTGGTCCCCAAATTTCGTTTATCACCCACAACAGGTACTAACAACATATAGCTAGTAATATGCTGAACGAAATCTAACCATACATACTAACCCCTATATCGTGTAACTACTATACGGAAACTAACCATAAGTTTCCGAGTAGGGTAACGTCCTACTGAAACCAGTGGTCTCCCGTGACCATTGGTTAATAACCAACATCTCTCCAACCAGTAGGGTCATCCTAGACTCCATCTATAAGTATCTGCAATAAGCATAAAACGTTACTGATTCCGATTATCTCTATCTTAATTGACAAGTAAATAAACGAACATCATACCGCGAAAAGTCGCTCCTTGGGTCTGCGGTGCCTCCTCTCTGGTGGTCGCATACGCTCGTCCCGTCTCCGGCGATGGGGGTGGTACTGCCAGGTACTGCTGTGGATGTGGCACCGCCAGGTACTGATGCGGCTGTGGCAGTGGCTGATACTGCCGCTGAGACTGCGGCTGATACGCTCGTCCCATCTCCGGAGGTGGGGGTGGTACTGCCGGGTACTGCTGTGGCTGTGGCACCGCCAGGTACTGCTGCGGCTGTGGCAGTGGTTGATACTGCAGCGGAGACTGCGGCTGATACGGTGGATAATCCTGATGCGGAGGAATACACTGTCGCTGAGATCCTAATGCTGAACTCGGCGATACAGCCGAGGTGTAGCAAGCCTCATATCCTGGCATATAGTAGACAGGTGCTGGAGGGGCGGACTGCGGCTGACGGAAAAAAACTGTGTCCTATACCCTCCCCTATGAGATCCTGACTGACTCATCTGCCCGCTCTGCCCAGTAGCTCTCGTACCCTCATGCTGTGCTTTCAGCGCACAATCTCGCCTAATATGCCCTGGTAGCTTACAATAGTAGCAAACAGAATGCTCAAGTGGGCAATCCGCCCTAATATGCTCCCGAGAACCACACTGTACACAGTATGATCCATCAGTAGATCTCTCCTGATTCTGCTGAGGAGATCGAAAGGATCCCGCCGAAGAACGACCTGACTTCTGGGGTCTGGACGATGCCTCAGAGGTGCCCTGAGCGAACTGACCCTGGCTGCCGCGCTTCTGTCCAGTAGTCTGCGGCTGCTGAGTCTGAGCTGAGTCCGATACAGTCTGTTTCCCTTTCTCTTTACCCCCAAACAGTCTGTGCTGAGTCATCTCAATAATGAGCGCTCGCTCTAATGCCTCTCGATAGGAGGTCGGGACAAATCCTGATATACGAGTCTGAATGTATGCCGCTAAACCCTGATGAAACTGAGTCATCCTCTCCATGTCGTTTGCAACCAAGTGAGGGCAATACTCTGATAGGCGGGTAAACTCCGCCTCATACTCCAGCACTGATAAGTCTCCCTGCTTGAGAAACATGAAATCCTGTTGTCTAGCCATGCGGAACGCTACTGGAAGGTATCTCGCCTCAAATGCCTCCCGGAATGTGTCCCATGTGACATACTCCTCGCCAATAACGGTCTGCTGCATAGTCCACCAGGCATACGCCTGATCTCGCAGATGATAAATAACCAACTCAGCCTTCTCCCATTCTGAACACGTCAGATAACGAAAAGTACTCTCAAGTGTCCTGATCCACTCTCGGGCCGCAGCTGGATCCGGTCCTCCCTGGAATAAAGTGAATCGGCCCTTTACGGACGCCGCCAACATCGGAATCCGGGCTCGATCTCTAACACCATCGGTAAGAGCAAGTGCCGCAGGAGGCGCGGTGGAACATCCTGGGGCAGGAATCATAGAAGGAGCCGTAGGCATGATCGGGGTGGACACCCCAGGTGGTACCGTAGGTATAGTAGGAAATCCAGGGGCCACACATGCCGGTGGAACTGAAGGGAGCACCGGGGCCTGCATCGTAGTCCGAGTAGGGGGATACGCTGCAGTAGTCATAGTCGGGGGTGCAGTAGAATACGATGGTGCCGGTACTGCTGATGACATAGTCTGATAATACAGACCCGGTGCTGCTGGGGGAACTGTAGAGTACATCAGAGCAAGTATAGGCGTCTCCGAGGGTGTAGTAGGGATAACCGGGGCAGGTACTACCGAGGTAACTGCGGGATGCGTCGGAATAGATGTCTCTGATGGAACCGCAGGGAACATCGATGCAGATCCTACCGGTACTGAATGGGTCGGCAGTGGTACGGCTGCTGACACGGTGAATACTACCGGAGTAGACACAGCAGGAGGGGCAGTAGTGACTGCTGATGGGAAGGGAGTAGGGACCCTCTGAGTCGGGGAACCTTGACCTCTCTGGATGGCCTGCGGAGTCTAACCTCGACTATCAGGCTCTCTATCAATGGTTCTCTCAGATGGCTCTACAGCCGAGGGCTCTAAAGTCCCCTTAGGTGGCCGTCCCCGACCACGTCTCGGTGCAGGAATATGAGCATCTCGCGTCATACCTGTTAAATTATTTACGAATATTAAAACCAAAACCAAAAGGCTAACCTTAAATTACCTATTTGCTGCCTGGAGAAGTCCTGTCGCTGCCAAGTCCCAAATTGCCGCCGCAACGCAACCACGGCCTTAAAAATCCGTAATGTACTCGGATGAATAACATCAAACCCGAGCTCCGACACCTACCAGTACAGTGTCAGATTTAAATACCGAGAAATCCACGAATCGATGGTATCCCGCATACTGGGTTTGATACCAAAAATACCAAAAATAAATTGGTATCAGATAAACCCCGAAAATCCCGTAAAACACGTAGGCATCGAAACCTACGCTCTGATACCAAAAATAAATTGGTATCAGATAAACACCGAAAATCCACAAGTCCCGAAAGTATCCGAAACCTACGCTCCGATACCAAAAATAAATTGTCACGCCCCGAGACCGAAGAGCCGCTGATCCAATAGAAAATCGGACAGCACCTCCCCTGTCCGGCGGACAATTTACACAAACACACAGATATAAATAGCACAACCACGCAATTAAATGGCCTCAGGCCTCAAATCCATGCAGAAACAATAGTTATATGATTATAACTATCGAAAAACCAAAGCACGAATTCACCTGAGCTGCCAGGGGGCAGGAACAAAACCAAAACCCCACGAAGTCCAACATAGGACTCAAAAGTACAATCCCATCGAATAAAACATGAATACATGTTCGAAACATGACAACGGAAGCAAAGTATATAACATAGGGTCCATAACCGTAAATCAACACAAACTAAAACAAAACAGAGCTCCTCTCGAGCTGGGGACTGGCGGCTAGGGCTCTCCTGGCAGGCATCAACCTGAAATAAAAATGTATGGCAATGGGGTGAGTCCATAACTCAGCGAATACTCAACAAATATGCATAGAAAGTTATACTAACAATAAGAATTCAACTAATACAGTCTCATATCAACAGTAGGGAAAGACTGGAACTGAAAATACTGGGTAGATACATACCTGAATCCATCTAACCTATAAAGAGGGTAATAAATACCAGTAGAATACCAAAAGACATATAATCTCAGATAACAGTCTCCAGAATATGCATGTCAAACAAGTGCAGAAATCAAGTGCAGCAAACAATGCACGATGCAAAGTATGCACATGGTGCAATGACATGTGTCACCCCCTAGTCCCAGTCAGGATCATCGTCTGCGACGTCCGCGTGGGTAGAGCTGTGACAACCTGTACGATGTCATCACTGCTCCTAAGTGACCGGGTGGACAGGATGCTGGTGGAGACTCCGCTCCTACCCCAAGCAATGGGGGAGTCAAGCTCTCATCTCCTCGTGGCTCAGTACGAGAAGGGACCCCTGGCTGCTACCATGCCCGCGCTCACCCTCCAAATAGTGGCCGAACGGAGTAATACAGGGCAAATGCACACATCCTACGATATCCACTAACCCATGAGTGGCCGTGTGCGCATATCATGTACCGGAAGACGATTAGGCTCAACCACAAGGGAGTCGCTGATCGCCGGCATGCAACAATGCAAGGATGGTGTATGATAGATACACATACCTCCCTCCCCAAGTCCTCAGTATACTAAGTCTCAGTCTGAAATCCTATAACAGGAAATGCAGGTAACCTACAAGGTATGCTGGTTGGAAACTACAGATCCCTCAAGGTCAAATGCAAGAGGTACAACACGATCTCTAAGCATACATATAGATATGGCAATACCTGAGACTGTATGGAACTACAACATAATAACTCAGGGATAAACCACATGTATCCAGAACAGGCATAATAACTCAGGGATAAACAACAAGTATCCAGAACAGGCATAATAAACAGGGATAGCATATAATCTTACTGCTATCTATAACAGTCTATGCATAACAAAATGACAATATCAGACAGATAAGTCAAAGGGTACCCGCCTCCAAGAGTGGAAGTTCGTATCAAAAAGGGGAGAACCACCCGTCCAATAATAATCCGCAACCGTAAAGCAAATCAAGTCCCTGTATCAGGATAGATTTAATTA
>JAGFNQ010000706.1:0-98607 GCA_024364735.1 Boesenbergia rotunda | reverse complement strand
CTGACAACCGTGAGATAGCAATCTCTGTGCCTGAAGCGCAGAAATAACTGATAAGCCCTCATCCCTGATGCCAGTGAAATCCCACGAGGGTTGGTCCGGAGGCTGAAAAGTGACCACCCTCGTCTGGCAATCGACTGTGGCATGATGAGCGGTAAGAACATCCATGCCAAGAATAATATCGAAGTCCACCATCTCCAGAGCTAACAAATTAACCGTGAGGGTAATACTACCAAACTCTAATAGGCATGCTCTGACCTCCTGGGTAATACTCAAGATCTCTCCTAAGGGTAAGGATACAGATAACTACTGTGATCTAGCGGTAGCCAATCTACCAATCCTACTCATGAATATCCGCGATATGAAAGAGTAAGAACTACTAGTATCAACTAATAGCTCAGCAGGAAAGGCATAAAGAGAAATAGTACCGCGAAATACCGATCCGTCGACCCGCTGGGCCTCCTTTCGAGTGACAGCATAGATCCGTCCAGTCTCAGGCGATGGTGGTGGCACGGCTGGGTACTGCTGAGGTGGGAACTGCCACTGAGACTGAGGCTGCTGAACTGACCCTCCCACCGGGTATTGAGGCTACTGCATCACAGACTGATAAGCTGGATAAGTCTGCTGTAGAGGTCCTGAAGCTGGGCTATGAGATATGGCTGAGGTGTAACTGGCCTCGTGTCCTAGCATACCGTATGCAGGTGCTGGTGGGGAAGCATGCGGCTGGCGGAATGAAGGCTCAGTCCTCCGTCCGCCTCTATGAGCTCCTGACTGCCCCGAATGTCCAGTCTGGCTAGTGGCTCCCGTCCTCTCATTCTGTGCCTTCAAGGCACAGTCCCGACTCAAGTGTCCTGGTAGTCTGCAGTAGTAGTACCGCCTGCTCCAGGCGACAGTCTGCTACAACGTGCTCTCGGGATCCGCAACGGGTAGAGTAAGACGTCGGTGCAGTCTTCTTCCGGTCCTGCTGAGAAGACTGGAAGGATCCGGTGGAAGAACGTCTCGACTTCTGGGGCCTAGAGGATGCCCCAGAAGTGCCAGAAGCTGCCTGAGTGTGGTTGCCGCACTTCTGTCCAGTAGTCTGCGGCTGCTGCGTCTGAGCTGAGTCCGTCGCAGTCTGCTTCCCCTTCTTCTTACCCCCAAACAATCTGTGCTAAGTCATCTCAATAATGAGCGCTCGCTCTAATGCCTCTCGATAGGAGGTCGGGACAAATCCTGACATACGAGTCTGAATGTATGCCGCTAAACCCTGATGAAACTGAGTCATCCTCTCCATGTCGTCTGCAACCAGGTGAGGGCAATACTCTGATAGGCGGTTAAACTCCGCCTCATACTCCAGTACTGATAAGTCTCCCTGTTTGAGAACCATGAAATCCTGCCGCCTAGCCATGCGGAATGCTACTGGAAGGTACTTCGCCTCAAATGCCTCTCGGAATGTGTCCCAGGTGACGTACTCCTCGCCAATGACGGTCTGCTGCGTAGTCCACCAAGCATACGCCTGATCTCGCAGATGATAAATAGCCAACTCAGCCTTCTCCCATTCCGATCACTTCAGATAACGAAAAGTACTCTCAAGTGTCCTGATCCACTCTCGGGCCACAGCTGGATCCGGTCCTCCCTGGAATAAAGTGAATCGGCCCTTTACGGACACCGCCAACATCGGAATTCAGGCTCGATCTCTAACGCCATCGGTAAGAGCAAATACCGCAGGGGGCACGGTGGAACATCCCAGTGCAGGAATCATAGAAGGAGCCGTAGGCATGATCGGGGTGGACACCACCGGTGATACCATAGGTACAGTAGGAAATCCGGGGGCAACAAATACCGGTGGAACTGAAGGGAGCACCGAGGCCTGCATCATAGTCTGAGTAGGGGGATATGCTGCAGCAGTCATAGTCGGGGGTGCAGTAGCATATGATGGTGCCGGTACTGTTGATGGAACTGCAGAATGCATCGGAGCAAGTACAGGCACCTCCGATGGAATAGTGGGGATAACCGGGGCAGGTATCACCGAGGTAACTGCGGGATGCGTCAGAATAGGTGTCTCTGATGGAACTGTAGGGAACATCGATGCAGATCCTACCGGTACTGAAGGTGTCGGTAGTGGTACGACCGCTGACACAGTGAATACTACCGGAGTAGACACAGCAGGAGGGGCAGTAGTGACTGCTGATGGGAAAGGAGTAGGGACCCTCTGAGTCGGGGAACCCTGACCTCTCTGGATGTCCTGCGAAGTCTGACCTCAACTATCAGGCTCTCTATCAGTGGTCCTCTCAGATGGCTCCATAGCCGGAGGCTCTATAGTCCTCTTACATGGCCGTCCCCGACCACGTCTCGGTGCAGGAATATGAGCATCTCGCGTCATACCTGTTAAATTATTAACGAGTATTATAACCAAAAGCAAGAGGCTAACCTTAAATTACCTATTTGCCGCCTGGAGAAGTCCTGTCGTTGCCAAGTCCCAAATTGCCGTCGCATCGCAACCACGGCCTTAAAGATCCGTAATGTACTCGGATGAATAACATCAGACCCGAGCTCCGACACCTACCAGTTCAGTGTCAGATTGAAATTTCAAAAAATTCACGAATTGATGGTATCCCACATCTTGGCCTTGATACCAAAAATAAGTTGGTATCAGATTTCCGTAAAACCCGAATCTGAAAAACACACAAATAAGTAGGCATCATAACCTACACTCTGATACCAAAAATAAATTGTCACGCCCCGATACCCTGGAGCCGCTGATCCAATAGAGCATCGGATAGCACCTCCCCTGTCTGACAGACAATTTACACATACACACAGATACAAATAGCACAACCACGCAGTTAAATGGCCTCAGACCTCAAATCCATGCAGAAACAACAGATATATGACTATAACCGTCGTAAAACCAAAGTACGAACTCACCTGAGTTGCCAGGGGGCAGGAACAAAGCCAAAACCCCATGAAGTCCAACATAGGACTCAAAAGTACAATCCCATCGAATAAAACAGAAATACATGTCCAAAACAGAGCAACGGAAGCAAAGTACATAATACAGGGTCCATAACCGTAAATCAACATAAGATAAAACGAAGCGGAGCTCCTCTCGAGCTGGGGACTGGCGGCTAGGGCTCTCCTGGTAGACATCAACCTGAAATTAAGGAAAATAACCAACGGTGTGAGTCCAAAAGGAACTCTGCGGATACCCAGAATAGGTATGCATAGAAAGTTATACTAACAATAAGAGTTCAACTAATACAGTCTCATATCAACAATAGGGAAAGACTAGTACTAAAAAATACTGAGGTAGATACATACCAGAATCCATCTAACCTGAAAAGAGGGTAATAAAATACCAATGGAATACCAATAGACATATAATCTCAGATAACAAGCCTCCAGAATATGCATGTCAAACAAGTGCAGATATCAAGTGCAGCAAACAATGCACGATGCAAAATATGCACATGGTGCAATGACATGTGTCACCCCTGACACCAGTCAGATCATCGTACACCTGTCATAGGTGACGTCTGAGAGGGTAGAGCTATGACAACTATACGCACCCTGCTATCACTGCTCCTGAGTGACCGGGTGGACAGGATGCTGGTGGAGACTCCGCTCCTACCCCAAGCAATGGGGGAGTCAAGCTCTCATCTCCTCGTGGCTCAGTACGAGAAGGGATCCCTGGCTGCTACCATGCCCGGAACCACCCTCCACATAGTGGCCGAACGGAGCAATACAGGGCAAATGCACACATCCTACGGTATCCATTAACCTATGAGTGGTCGTGTGCGCATATCATGTACCGGAAAACGATAGGCTCAACCACAAGGGAGTCGCTGATTGCCGGCATGCAACAATGCAGAGATGATGTATGATAGATACACATACCTCCCTCACCAAGTCCACAGTATACTAGGTCTCAGTCTGAATCCTATAACAGGAAATACAAGTAACCTACAAGGTATACTGGCCGGAAACTACTGATCCCTCAATGTCAAATGCAAGAGATACATCCCGATATCTAAGCATACATATAGATATGACAATACCTGAGACTGTATGGAACTAACAGCATAATAACTCAGGGATAAACAACAAGTATCCAGAACAAGCATAATAACCAAGGATAGCATATAATCTTACTGCTATCTATAACAGTCTATGCATAACAATATGACAATATCATCAAAGATAAGTCAAAAGGTACCCGCCTCCAAGAGTAGAAGTCCGTATCAAAAGGAGATAGAACCACCCACCAATAATGAACAGCAATAAATCCAATCAATCTCCTGTATCAAGGATGCATTTAATTAGCTATTACACTAGTGATAATAAGCTAATTAATCCCTAAACCGTGTTAGGGTTACCCCTATGCTTTCCTTTTCATTTAATCACATCTAATTAAATGGAAAGGTCCTTAACTACCACACGTATTTAAGGTTTAGGTCTATTTCAAATTCAACGCAGATCATCCAAGCTAATCTATTCTTAATCAAACTCAATTCAACCCAAGATTAACAGCAGCAGAATTAACAACCTAACTCCACATAATTCAAATCAATCCGATCCAATTACCTCTTATCCCAGCTCCAAACTGCCGTAGCACACAGCAAGCAGGAGATGACGGAATGAAGCCCGATTTTCAATTTTAAATCTTCTGGAAATCAAGCCTACCATCACACATACAAGGATCAACCCCGGGTTCCACTCCTCAGCCCTAGCTCTTCAGTTCCGAAATCTAATGCACAACATCAAGCTTACCTCAGATTCGTGAGCGCCCCATTCTATCCCAAATATCTTGGTGATCCTTGGTGAAAAGATGATCTCAAATGGCCGGCGGATAGGATCTCTCTCCGATTAGGGCTCGCCAAAGACTGGACGCAGAAGAAAGGATCTGGAGGGAGATGAGCTCGGCGAAGTTGGGGTTTACCGAGGACTCCTGAAGAGAGGTCGCGCTGAAACGGCCGAATGAAGAGGAGGAATCGGGAGTTTGGTTGCTGCTAGGTCCCACGAACGAAAGAGAAGAACCCCCTAACCTCGAAGCGGTGAGGTCGCCGGTCGATGGCTCCGACGACTTCCAATTGCTCTGCGATCGTGAGGAGGCAGGGAAACAGGGCTCGGGTTTGGTTGCGCGATCGGGCGAAATGGTCTGCCGATTAGGGTTTAGGTTGAGGTATATATGAGAGATGAACATTTTACACTTTAGTCCAACCAATTTCCATCTACTTACAAGACCACCCCTAGTGTTTAGAATTCCTTATCCATTAAACCCTTAAACTTCGTCCCAGAGCCCGGATAATTCTAGGGACTTTCCGAAAAATTTTCACAAGCGGAATAAACGTGTCGGATTTAACTGCATGCACCTATAGATCTAGAAGTCAACATCTCACAAGCACCTTAGGGTACTTTTGATTTATAACCTAGACTAGGTTGAGATGCTTAGATATATGCCTTGATTCAAGATGCTTTAAGTCAGTGCATCTGCAGTAATTGGGGCAATAAATATAAGTTGAACAGCAATCAGGTTAAGTGTCAAGCTTAGAAACTCTAACTTGATCAAATCACTTAACTTGACTAACCCTAGTGAAAACTACTATTTTATAACAGTTAGTAAATAGCTAACTGGGTTAGACAGGACCTGAACAAGATCAGTTTAATTTGGGTTGGTCTATTTTTCTTGCTTGAAATCATTAGAGTTGGTTCAATACGGAATTAAAAATTATTTAACTAGCTCTAATTTACTTTCAATAAGTGTTATCAATATTTTTTGATATATAGCAAAGGGGGAGAGAAACAAAAGAAAGAAGGGAATTTTTTTTTCAAATTTTTCAAAAAATTTCCATCTCTTTTTCAAAAGGTATGCTCTGTTTTTAAGTACTTTAAATTTTTTTCTAAAAATTTTTAAGTACTTAAAAATGTTTTCAAATATTTCTAAGTATTTTTGAGTGCCTTAAAAATGGTTCTCAGTACTTCAATTTTTTTAAAGTATTTCTAGGTGCTTTCAAAATACTTCGAAAAGGTTTCAAAAATTTCTAAGTGTATTTTAAAAAACATTTCTAAGGAAAAGTTCTCTTAGAAAACAAAATTTGCCTGAGCTAAATTTTTTCTAAAAACATTTTGGCAAATGATGCTAAGTAAATTTTTCATAGTAAACAAATTTTGTTTAAAAAATAATGGTTAAAGATTTGTTTGGTGAAAATGTTGTTTAGCAAACTCTTTCTAAGTTTGGAAATTTTTTCCCAAGTTCTCAAAATTGAAATTTTTTAAGGGAAATCAGTTTTTAAAATTTTGCCTAAGTAAAATTTTTTTTCAAAAGTTTTTAGGCTTACAAAACCTTTTCAAAAATTGTGTAAAAGTTCTTGAGTGCTTTTTGCTCGTCTTTGAAAAACCTTTAGTCAAAAACTTAAAACTTTTTGGTAAATTTTGAAAAACACTTAGCACTTAGAAAGTTTTACAAAAACCCGCATGACATTGGAAATTTCAGGGGGAGAACCTTTTAAGGGGGAGATAAATGAATTTATTTACTGACTGTTGTTAGATTTCTATAATATGTTGTTTTAACTTAACTTTTTGAACCGTGTTTTCATAAATAAAAAGGGGGAGATTGTTGGTGCCGGAAGCACCAAAGTCGAACCTATGTTTTGATAATGACAAAGGGTTCAGAAGTTAAGATTTGGTTGTGATCTAACAAGCCTATTAAGTGTGCAGGAAAGTCCTAGGTACACTAGGCACTAAGTCCTGGTCGCGGGCTGGGCAACTAAGTCCTAACGTAAGGTTGGGCACTAAGCCCTAGTTCTATGAATTGGGCAATAAGACCTGGTGAGTGAAGTTGGGCACAAAGACCTGATCGAGGACTAGGCACCGAAGACCTGGTGAGTGAAGCTGGGCACTAAGACCTGGTCGAGAATTGGGCACCGAAGACTTGGTGAGTGAAGCTGGGCAAAAGTCCAACTAGAGGAGTCGGTTGGCAAAAAGGTAAATTCTCCCGAGAGGAGTAGGTGAGGACACGTTCCCTGTAGGAGGGAACATTAGGCATCGGTTCGACCTAGTGTTCCATTTGGGAGACCCAAAGTCAGAACCAAGACAGCTCAGGCTGTAAATAATGTTCTAATCTTATCATTTGTATGTTTTGTATGTCTTTGGAACTAACCCTGGATGCAGGAACGAATGGAAGGAGTTTTCGGCACTCAGGCGCCTCAATGGAGTGAAGCGCCCTAGCTGGGCTAGGCGCCTGTATTGAGACATGCACCCCAGTGAAGGGTTAAACAGAGCATTCAAATCAAACTGCCACGCAAGCCTCTGGACCAAGTCAAGCTAGGTGCTTGTGTTAACATAGGCGCCCTAGTCAGCTTAAGCACCCTGGTTGAAGGGATAAGCGCTGGCCGAGTCTGCGGATTGGAGTTCTCGCAGGATAGGCCATGTGTCAGGCACCCCCTTCAACACAGGCGCCCCACTGACCAGTATAAATAGGGGTTCACCCCCAAGGCTTCATAACAACTTGGAAATCTTGCTCTCAACACTTTCGTTCAAGCGCTACGCTCTGACAAGCTCCGTACTCGCGATTCAAGCGCCGACGATGACCCGCTGCTCCGAACATCCAACCTCTCTGGTCGTCGGTAAAAGTTGAATTCCTTAAGTGTTGTAATTTCACTTTTAGTTCTATATTTGTACTCCAACTTGTAAACTCTTTTCGAATATAGAATTGTCCATTGTAAATGGTCAAGGACTGTGGGCCTTAGAGTAGGAGCCGACCGCGACTCCGAACCAAGTAAAAAGAAATCATGTTAGCTATTGATTTTACTGTTTCCACTGCGTAATTGCTCTCTTTGTCCGAAAATTTTTACGATCGATATTCACCGCCCCCCTCTATCAATTCAATCCGATCCCATAGTTTCAGCGTTATCGAAACTTTGGTCGCGTAGCACACAGAAGAAGAAAGTGATCGCAGTGTTAGAATTGTTATGATGGGTTGCTACACTCAACCCCTTTTAATAGTACTTACTCAGAGACCTGAATAGCCATTCGGGTGCCCCGATTGCAGCGTACGCGGCAGAAACTCTATCTGCTACCTTGTCAAATTCTATCCTGGCCCGGTGCTTGAGTTCCTTTCAGGCACCTGAGTGCTGACATGGATCCTCCACTCAGCACTCGCCATGATAGCCTGGATTCAGATCATTGCGTCAGCTCAGCCGTCGTCTGCCAGCTCTCAGGCGCCTGAGTTCCATTCAGGTGGCCCAGTCAACTTGCTTTCTCTTTTTAGCTACTATAAGGGTTAGTTCCATACATCCAATAATATATATAATTGAAACATATATGAATCACAGCCAATGCTGTCTTGGTCTTGACTTTTAGGTTTTATCCAAAATCCTAGGTTGGACCGACGCCTACTGTTCCCTCTCCGGGGAACGCATCCTCACCTAATCCTCTCAAGAGAGTTTACCTGCTGCCACCCAGAACCTCCGTTTGGACTTTTGCTCGGCCTTTGAGAACCCATAACTCGACGATGTTCGACCTCGACCCGTCTCAACTCTTGTTCGCAATCCCCGCTCGGCAAAGTCTTCTGCTCGGTCCCCCAAACCAAGTCTTCATGCTCGGCTTCACTTGCCAAGTCTTCGTTGCCTGATCCTTGACCAGAACTTCATTCTCAACCCTGCAGGTCAAGACTTCTTGCCTAGCTTACCAGGACTTTCCTACAATCTCCACAAATCCATTAGTACAACATACCAGCTTAACTTGAACCCTTTGCCATTTATCAAAACAAGGTTTGATCTGGTTCTTCTGGCACCAACACCCAAAACTCGACGACGTTCGATCTCGACCCGTCTTGACTCCTATCCATGATCCCCACTCGGCAAAGTCTTTCGCTCGGTCCCCCAGACCAAGTCTTCATGTTCGGTTTCACTTGCTAAGTCATTGTTGCCCGATCCCCAACCAGGACTTTGTGCTTAAACCTATAGGTCTAGACTTTGTGCCCAATTCCCTGAACCAGGACTTTGGTGCCCAACCCTCGGCCAGGACTTCGTGCTAGTCATCTTAATCCTAACTAAACTTCTTTCTGCCAAACATTAAGTCCTATTTGGCTTATCTCTTGGTCAAACTGACCAACCCTGGGTTATTTGCCAAACATCAGATCCTGTTTGACTAGCCCTTGTTCTAACTGATCAAACCTTGGTATATTGTCAAATATATCAAATCTAGGTTTGATCACCCTGCCAAACATCAAGTCCTGTTTGGCTAACCCTTTGGTCAACCTAATCAAGCTTGGATTTACCCTACCAAACATCAGGTCCTATTTGGTTAACCCTTGATCATTTTAACCAGACCTTAGTATATTGTCAAACGTCAAAATACTAGAGGTTGATTGTTCATGTCTGATGCTCTTTGCACCAACACTCTTTTATTTTCTCATCTTTATCCCCTATCTATCTAGCTAATGGTACCTATTCTTCGATTACGGGAAGAGGTGTTGCCAAGCCCAGTACAAATATTACTCTTGAAAATGTTCTTTTTTCACCTAAATTTCTTGTTAATTTACTATCCATAAGCTAGTTAGCAAAACTCACAACTGTTCTCTATCTTTTTTATCCATCTTATTATATTATTCAAGGCCTACACACAAAGAGGATTATTGGTGGACGACATGAGAGTGAAGAGGATTATTTGTGGAGGATATGAGAGTGATGTCCTATACTATCTGGATTCAGTTACACCTATAAAGTTTTCAAGCACTCTTAGCAATTGTGAGTTCTTCCACTCTCAAAAGTTTAGTTCTTGTTTTGTCTACTGATTTCCAGTGCAAGTCCTATGAGTTTGGCAAACACCATCGTACTTCTTTTTCATCTAAAGTTGATAAACGTAGTTCTTTTGCATTTGAACTTGTTCATTGTGATGTTTGGGGACCTAGTAGAGTTGAGTCCAAAGGAGGTTTTCAATATTTTTTAATTATTATTGACGATTATTCTCTTATAACTTAGTTATACTTACTCAAAAGTTGAAGTGAGGTTCTTGAGGTATTAATATCATTCTATAATGAGATAAAAACTCAATATTTCACTGCCTTACGTATTCTTTGTACTGATAATGCACTTGAGTTCACTCAAAAGACAGTGTCAATATTTTGTGATTCTCATGGCATAATTCATCAAACCTCTTGTTCGTACACTTTCCAACAAAATGGAGTTGCTAAATATAAACACCTCATATTTTATACATAGCTCGTACTCTTCTTTGTCACATGCATATTCCAAAGTATTTTTGGGAGATACTATTCTCACAACTTATTTTCTTATAAATAGGATGTCATCTACTATCCTGATCCTAACAAATCTATTTTCTCTATGCCTCCTCGCATATTTGGTTATGTTTATTTTATTTATAATTTTACTTTTGGCTTGGATCAATTGTCTCTTCACTCTATTAAATGCATCTTGCTTGGATATTCTCGTAAACAAAAAGGATATCATTGTCTTAATGCACTCACAAAACATAGTTATACATGTGTCGATGTTATGTTTTTTGAGTCCCAACCATACTTTTCCTCCCATGTAGCTTAGTCACATGTCTCCTCCATTACCTATTGTGGGATCGTTGTAATCGGTAGAGGGGGTGAATAGATATTGTAACGATCCGGAAAATTCTCTTAATATTTTCTTAAAATATTAAGCATGTTTAAATAATTTTCCAAGGGACCTAGAAATATTAAGGAGAACTTAGGCCTAGAAAATCCATGTGTTCTCATTTAAATTGAGAAAACTAAGTACCAATGAGCTTTAAATGGGCTCCAAAAATGGATATTAATTAGGTAAAATTAATATAAATTAGGTAAAATTAATACAAATATAAAAGAATTTTATTTAGGAATATTGGCATAATTATGGGTGATTTTAGGGGGGATTTTCGGAATTTAGGAAATAGAAATAATAAAATAAATGAAATAAAATAAAATAAAAATAAAAGTGCATAAGCCAAGGATTGAACCTTAGACCTCTTGTACAACCATGTAAGCCTTAACCAACTCACCTAGCAAGTGATTGTTGGGAGGAAATGAAGTGGATATTGGTTAAAGCATAGAAGAAGATGAAGGGTCATGGAAAGACTCTTCATTTACCTCCTTAATGGGCTATTAAAGGGGGGTTTTGGGAGTTACCTCTTCTTCCCATTACTTGCATTTTCGAAACTCTTCCTCCCCTCATTCTTGCCGAGCACCAAGAAGGGGTTTTCCCCTTGGGAAAACTCCACAATAAGGTCCTACCACCAAGATCTAAAGGTTTCCTAAGGTTCCAAGGCTAGGGGTGATCAAGAGACAACAAGTCTTCCTTCTTCTTTCCATCTAAGGTCTAAAAATCAAGAAACCCCAAGGTAAGACTCCCTCACCTGTGGTATAATAGTTCCCTATGATTTCCATGATTTTTAGCATGATATATTGGTTAGTTTTCGAATTTGATGTTGAAAGGAAAGAAAACCAAGACCCTCATGCTTAAGGGTTTCGGCCACCATGATTTCTAGGTCTATAAATATGCTAAAAATCTGTATAATGCTATTTAATGTTCCCTTATGATGTGTAGAGGTTATGTATAATTTTTGGGAATTTTTGGAGTACCCTAGGACACCCTAGGGTTTCGGCCAACATGAAAGAAACAAAACTAAGAACCTTAAGTTTAAGGGTTTCGGCCACCATGATTTACAGGTCTATAATTATGACAAAAATCATGATAATGTTATTTAATGTTCCCTTATGATGTGTAGAGGTTAAGTATAATTTTTGGGGATTTTTGGAGTACCCTAGGACACCCTAGGGTTTCGGCCAACATGAAAGAAACAAAACTAGGAACCCTAAGTTTAAGGGTTTCGGCCACCATGATTTACAGGTCTATAATTATGCCAAAAATCTTGATAATGCTATTTAATGTTCCCTTATGATGTGTAGAGGTTAAGTATAATTTTTGGAAATTTTTGGACTACGCTAGGATACCCTAGGGTTTCGGCCAACATGAAGGAACCTAAGCAAACACCCTAGGACACCCTAGGGTTTCGGCCGCCATGTTTAAGGGTCTAAAATGATGATAAAAATCCCAATCATGATGTTTAATGTACTCTCATGATGTCTAGAGGTTTAATACAATTTTTGGGGTACCCTAGAGACCCCATATGTTTCGGCCAACCTCAAGGACCCAAGGGTTAGGGTTGAGCCTTTAACTTCAAGTATATGTTTAAGTGTTGCCATGATAAGTATGATAAGTTTATGTTCAGGATATGAATGATGCCATGATAAGAATGATAGGGTTATGATCACGATAAAAATGATGCTATGATATGTTAGGTTCATGATATGAATGATGCCATGTTATGTATGTTATGTTTATGTTTAAGAATGAAAATGATGCCATGTTTAAGAATGAAAATGATGCCATGTTAAGTATGTTATGTTTATGTTCATGATAAGAATGATACATGCCATGTCTTATGAATGATACATGCCATGATTTATGAATAAGATGTATGTATGCCATGTCTTATGAATGAAGTTAAAGTACATGCCTTTAAGGCACAACTATGATGTTAAGTATGATGAATGACAAGTATGATGAATGAATAATGATGAACGACAAGTATGATGAATGAAAGATGATGCTTATGTCTTTAAGGCATAAATATGCTAAACGGCACGGTCGATGGTTGACGGTACGACGGTCGAGAGGACCGGTAAATGGGCCGGTAGACGGGCCGAGCCGTAACAAGTTATGCTATGTTAAGTATGCTATGAATGAATGATGAATGATGACACATGAAAAGTATTTTACTTTATGTATGGGCTTGTACCAGACCGAAGTATGGGTCCAAGGGATGGGCACCTTAAGAACGCCCCGGTTTTGGACTACCGAAGCTGTCCACGGTTCTGGCCCTACCGGAGCTGGGTAACAGGGATGGGCACCTTAAGAACGCCTCGGTTTGGGGACTACCGACTATGCTGTCCTTACCCTAGTAGGTTGGGGCTCGCGACCTCGGACTTGCTAGGGATGCGCGGTATGATGTATGTAAGTGGTACAAGCCGGGGACCCCAAATGATGTATGATGATTATGTTTAAGCATTTAAAAGTATGTTTTAAAAGTTAAGCATCCCTTATGTATATGCATTCCACTCATGCATCCATTCATGTTATGCATTATGCTATAATGATAAGATTTTATGCTTACGTTTCATGTTAAGAAGTATGCATGAAAATGAATGATCTATGCCATGATTATGTTAGGAAGATGTTCATATGCTATGATAGGTTTTATGCCATGAATTATGCCATGCTTAGAATGTTCACTATGTTTATGATCCATGCCATGAATTATGTTCACTATGTTTATGAATTATGCCATGAATTATGCCATGCTTAGAATGTCTATGATGTGTATGTTTATGCCATGAATTATGTCATGCTTAGAATGTTCACTATGTTTATGATCCATGCCATGAATTATGTTCACTATGTTTATGAATTATGCCATGAATTATGCCATGCTTAGAATGTCTATGATGTTTATGTTTATGCCATGAATTATGCCATGCTTAGAATGTTTATGATGTTTATGTTTATGCCATGTATTATGCCATGCTTAGAATGTTCACTATGTTTATGATCTATGCCATGAATTATGTTCACTATGTTTATGAATTATGCCATGCTTAGAATGTCTATGATGTTTATGTTTATGCCATGAATTATGTCATGCTTAGAATGTTTATGATGTTTATGTTTATGCCATGTATCATGCCATGCTTAGAATGTTACTATGATTATGTTCATGCCATGCAATGTATACGACAAGTGACGTAAGATGTTATGTTCTAAGTAGAGCACCAAGTATGTTAATGTTTTATGTGCTCATTATGAGATGATGAATGATGAATGATTTTGTGAGTAGGAAAGAGTCTTACTAAGCCTGTGTGCTTATAGTCTTATTTCCTTATACCGCAGATCATTCAAGGGGACAATGAAGGAAGCAGCAGGAGGGCAAGAACGCATGTGTGTCGTAGTGACTTGGCCCAGGAAACTATATGTTTACTTATATGTTTGAATAATGACTTATGGAACCTTATGATATGATGTTATGTGAGACATGATATGATGCTTAAGTTTAAAGTTAATATGCTAAGGTTCCCATGTCAATAAGTTAAGAATGGTAACAGGGCATGTATAAGTTAAGTTATTCCGCTGCCTTATGATGTCTACATGCCCTAAGCATGTTAACGTAACGCCGCTTAGGAAAAAAAAAGCGGGCGTTACAGATATTATGTCAAATTTTCAGAAAATAGATCAGAATGCAGCGGAAGAAACAAAAATCTCAACGCTAACAATTTTTCTTTTTACTTGGTTCGGAGTCTTTGACGGCTCCTACTCGAAGGCCCACGGTCGTTGACCATTTTCGTTGGGCAATTCTATAAGGCACAAAAAGTATTACAGAGATTTAAGTTGAGTACAGAATTTGAACAACGAAATAAACAATACTGATGACACTGAAAAGGATTGAAGACTATCTTGGAATGTGTGTCGACGATCTTGATCGTTTGCGGCATGGACGAGCTTGAGCACGGAAGAGTTTTGAAGAGCGTTGGCGTGCTTGAGTTGCGAGAAAGCTTCTTTGCGTTGGAATGAATTGATGTTGCAAAGCAAGGGGGGAAGCCCCTTTTATATAGGGTTCTCGGGCGCTTGATGCTTATTGGGCGCCTAACACGTGTCGCGGATCTGGCGCGTCCCTATCTGCAGACTTGGCCAAACTCCTATCTTTTGTTCTTGGGTTCCTGGGTGCCCTGGGACGCCAGATGGCTCATAGGCGCCTGAGTTGCTGACGTGGCAGCTTGCCAGCTCAACTCAATTGCCCGCTCGAAAATAACCATCTGGGGCACGTGATACCTATCAGGCACCTGGCTTCCCTAGCGCCTGACTCCTCTCAGGTGCCTGGGATGCAGTGGTAAAAACCTCTTCACTCCTGCAACCAGGGTTAATCCAAAATAATATATATTATGAATAATTGAAATAAATCACAGTCGGAGCTGTCTTGGTTCTGACTTTGGATTTCAAAATGAAACCATAGGTTGAACCGACGCCTACTATTCCCTCTTCCGGGGAACGCGTCATCACCTACTCCTCTCAGGAGAAGTTACCTTTTGCTAACCGGCTCCTCTGGTTAGACTTTTGCTCGGCCATCGAGACTGTTGGATCTCAAGACGTCTGAGACTTTTGCTCTACTTCTGTCCGCAACTCTCGCTCGGCTAAGACTTCTGCCAAATCTTCCGGATCAGGACTTTGTTGCCCAGTTCATGACCAGGACTTCTTGCCCAACCCTCGGCAAGTTCTTCTTGTCCAGTCCTCGACCAGGACTTCTTACTCAACTGTGCAGGTCAAGACTTCGTGCCTAGGTGAACAAGGACTTTCCTGCACACTTGGTAAATTCGTTAGATAACAACACATACTTAACGTTGAACCTTTTGCCATTATCAAAACCAGGTTCGATCTGGTGCTTCCGGCACCAATAATGTAACGTCCCAAAATTCCCATTTTTAGTTCTTAAAGTCCTTAGAATTATTTAAAAATGGTTTAGAAATATTCTAGATATTTTTAGGAATTTTTAGAATATTTTTATGAAATTTTCCGAGTCCGTTTGGTATTTTAAAAAAAGAGAAAAAAAAGAAAAAGGAAAAACCACTTAAGGGCAGCCGGTGGTTCGAACCCGCGACCACCCCGAAACCAGAAACGAGCGCGACCAGCTGGGCTAGGGTGTCAAGCACAACAAGGGATGGAGAGAAGTATATTTAAGGGGTAGTTAGGTCGATCCGCCCATAGGTATAAATAGATTATTAAAGAGAGAAGTTTTATTTTTCTCTCAAACCCTCTCCCTCTCCCAAGTTGCGCCGACCCCTCTCCCTCTCCTCTCTTGTGCGCACGCCACACCAAGCCCTAGAGGGCCGGCCAAAGCTCTCCTCCAAGAGATATTCCAATATTCGGGATCCCCGCGACGAGAGGAACGCGTAGGCGCGAAGAATTCTCTGAGATCTCAAGTTTCTCTCGAGCTCTAGACGTCAATCTTGGTTGTAAGTCCAAGATATCAATGTAAGTACTGCTCACCTGCAATAAGAGGCGGTTTTTCCGCAAGAATTTCCCCTTAAAAGTTTTTAAAAGAGATATTTCCTTTTTGTTTGAGTTTTTGCATGTGATCTTAGTTCATTATATGCTTATATATGTTGATTAAGTACCCTATGTGAGTTTAGGGTCCAAGAAAAGCTGTGAGAAAAGAAAAGATAAAGATAAGAAAAGAAAAGGCCAAGGCCTTAAGAAATCCCCAAAAGTCAAGACTTAGGGATTTTAGCACGCAAGGTGCTCGAGAAAATGCCAAGGCATTTACAGATAAGAAAGAAAAGAAAGAAAAGCTATTTTATTTTCTAAGGCCAGTACCCGGCGTCCAAGGGCGTCGTTAAAGAAATCCAGGTGTCCAATTCCAAGGTCTTGGCCCTGGTAGACCAAGGTCTGCTCTATTAGGATTGGTGGCTCGCTACCCCAACCTTTTAGGGAACGCGCATATGAGATGGTACTTACGTCTTCAGTGGATCCAAGTGATTATTATTTTCAAGTATATGCTTTAGCAAAGTTTCGAAAGTTTAAGAAAGTTTTCAAAAGTTAAAGAATAGCTAAAGTTTCAAGTTGAGCCAAGAAAAATAAATTGAGATTTATTATTGCTTGAGTATGCATGTTTTGAGTTATGCATGTCCTTAATTTCTTTCAAGCATATTAGTATCTCATATGATTTTCATATTGTTCTAGAAGCATATTTGCACATTTCGAGATTTTGTGAGCTAGATAGTACTTACTAAGCTTTTTGCTTACTAGATGCATTTCCTCTTATTGCAGATAAAGGTAAAGGCAAGCAATTCTGAAGGAAGGCGACGAGGCGGTGCTGAGAAAAGTGTGTGTGGTGGCTGATTTTGGAGAGATCATTGAGACGAGACAATTTAACTATTTAAATTACAATGTTATAGTTTATTCAGATTTCAAGTTCTTGTTTTATGGAGTTAGCGAACATATAAGTTTTGGATAGTTTTACATACTCAATTTCTTAGAGTATAGATTCCATGTTATTTCTTTTAGCCTACCTATTCTTATGATTGCATTGGATGAGTAGAAATGCGAGTAATTAGAGATATTGATACTTTGTTAGAGAAATAGATGCATGTGCCATGATAGTATCAATTTCTCCTTGAATCAAGTTTTTACTTCTTAAATATGTTTAGAAAAGTTGCATTCACATTTCACAATGCTTTGGCAAGGTTATAGAACATGTATTTGGTGTTATGAATACATAGGAGTCAAGATTGGTACAAACTTTATTGTTAAAGTTCATATAACTTGAATAGTTTATTTTCTTCCGCAAAAGTCCTAATTTCAAGTTTATGGATTCGTTTTGATTGGCTAAATTGATTTGAAAACTGGCATAGAGTATAGAAATGGTGTCATGGTTCTATATGGCTCGAAAGTATAGGTTTGGTGGAGCTTTGAAGCAAATGCCGAAACCTGAAATTCTGATTTCAGGCCTATCAGTCGACTGATGCAGTATCAGTCGACTGATACCCGAAGTGTGAGTTGGGTGAGGCAAGTTTCAAAAGCTTCAATAAGTATTATTTAACGGGTTTTGAGAAAGGAAGTGTGATATGTTATCATGCATGATCACTTAAGTTAGAATATCATTGTTAGATGAATTTAAAAGTTAAAAAAAAAAAAGAATTCCGCATTTTTAGTCATGCATCAGAAGTCGAGAAGTAGAGAAAAGTAACGATCCGTCTAAGGTAGAAGAAGGCGGGTCGCTACAGGTGGTATCAAAGCAGTTCCCATTCTCCAGCATCACACACACATCAGCATCAACCTTGCCGTCTTCAAGTAAGAAAGCTTTAAGTTTCAGTTTTTTTTAATTGCTCCTTTATTTAATTACAGTACAGAGAAATGCTTAAGTACTACTCACATGTGCATAGAACAAGGAAGCATGTTTAATCCCTTAGTATCACGGAATCATGTTTAATCCCTAGAATGGATATCAGGTTTCTAAGTAAGAAGACAAGTTTATACCTAGAGATGTAGTAGTGATTTCTTGTTCCTTTATGCATTATTAGATGGCAAGAAGAGACCGAGCTCCTAATGCTAATAACAGAACTCCAGTTCAAGATAACAGTGAGCCTGGCACAGAACAGCCAAACCTGATGGCAGTCATTGCTCAAATGCAAGCTCAGATTACAGAACAACAGAAGACCATCGCCACACTGATGGCGAATCAGCACCCAGTGCCCCCTACACCACCCACAGCAGGAGTGGGAACTCCAGTGGTGGCTGAAGTTCCACCAGTCACACAGGAGACCCCTGCCGTGAACCGAAGACAAGAAGCATACCTCGTCCAGTGGCAGAGGCTGAAACCCGAAAGCTTCTCAGGCACGACTGAGCCCTGGGATGCCCAGGCTTGGTTCAAGACTTTAGAGAGCACAATGGAGCTTCTTGACTGGCCAGAGGTTGAGAAGGTCAAATGTGCCTCCTTCTGCCTAACTGGAGATGCTAGTATGTGGTGGGAGCGAGTCAAGAGTAAGAAGATAGTCAACCAGATGAGCTGGGCAGATTTTGAGCACGAGTTCTATGAGGAATTTTTCCACATGAAGGTTACCAACAAGCACTACGAGGACTTCATGGAGTTCAGACAGGGTAGCCTACCAGTGGGAGAAGCAGTCGCGAAATTCAACAGACTAGCTCGCCTCTGCCCAGAGCTAGTCAGCACAGAGAAGGAGCGAGTCAGGCTGATGCTCCGCATGCTGAACCCTGAGATAGCACTCAACGTGAACAGCGGGACGCACCGACCCCAGACCAGCGAGGAGTTGGTCAGTAGTGCTCTAATCTCAGAGCACTACCTGAATAGCATCAAGGCACAGCAAGCACAGCAGAAGTCAGTCCTGATTGAGAACAAGACAATAGGAGGCCAGAAGCCTCAGCCAAATAGCCAGAACTGGAAGAACAAGAACCACAAAAGGAAGCAGTGGCCTGGCAGCCAGAAAGGAAAACTAGAGAATAAGCAAGCTAGGTATCCACCTTGTCCTAAGTGTGGGAGGAACCATTCAGGAACATGCCTTTTGGGTGTAACTGGATGCTATTCATGTGGACAAGAGGGACACAGATCTAGAGACTGCCCAAACAAGTTTAAAGTACTTCCTCAGCAGTCCGTACAGTATGGAGGCAAGCCCCAGTTATATTACATGCCTACTATGCTGGAGGGACCTCAGATCAGTCAGGGAGGATTGGAAGCAGCACTAGTTCCAACCAATGCCAGAGTCTTTTCCCTCACGAAGGAAGAAGCTGCCAGCGCCTCCACGGTCGTAACAGGTCAAATAGTTATTTTTCAGCATTTAGCTACTACACTGTTTGACACTGGGGCTACCCATTCTTTCGTATCAGTACCTTTTGCTAGTAAGTTCCAGGTGCCTACAGAGAGTTGGGAGTCCAGATTCCTGACAACTCTCCCTTCAGGGGAAATCATGGAATCCACTCAGCGGCTCCGGGCTGTGCCAATCAAGATTTCAGACCGAGAGCTACATGTCGATCTGATAGTCCTTGCGATGCAGGACTTCGACATCATACTGGGCATGGATTTCCTCAGTAAGTACAGCGCTTCAGTGGACTGCCGTAGAAGGAAGGTGGTTTTCAGCCCAGAAGGAGAACCACCATTCAAGTTTCAAGGAGCCCCAAGGAGGAAGACTCAGAAATTTCTCTCAGCCTTGGCAGCCCACCAGATGCTAGAGCAAGGGTGTGCTGGTTTTCTAGCACACATAGTGGAATCAGAAGCAAAGGAAGAACTCAAGCAGGAGAATGTACGGGTAGTCTGTGAATATCCAGAAGTGTTCCTAGAAGAATTGCCTGGACTACCTCCCAACCGAGAAGTGGAATTCGAGATCGAGCTAGTGCCCGGTACCGGTCCGGTCTCGAAAGCCCCATATCGTATGTCTCCAGCAGAGTTAAAGGAATTACAAGAGCAACTCCAGGAGCTACTAGACAAGGGCTTCATTCGCCCGAGTCATTCACCCTGGGGAGCTCCTGTACTTTTCGTCAAGAAGAAGGATGGGTCTATGCGTCTGTGCATAGACTACAGAGCTCTGAACAAGGTAACCATCAAGAACAAGTACCCCCTTCCTAGAATAGATGATTTATTTGATCAACTCAAAGGGGCTAGGGTGTTCTCGAAGATAGATCTACGTTCTGGGTATCATCAGCTGAAGGTTAAAGAAAGTGACATCCCCAGGACGGCTTTCAGGACAAGATATGGCCACTACGAATTTGTAGTAATGCCTTTTGGAGTAATTCAACTCGGCAAAAGAACTCAACTGCATCGGGAATTACAACTCGGCAAAAGAGCTCTGGGAGAAATTCCTAGAATTGCATGAAGGTACCTCAGAGGCAAAAGTGGCGTGATGAGACCTCCTTCGAAGACAACTGAAAAACTTCCGTATGGAAGATGGAGAATCAGTTGCGCATCTACACGCCTAGGTAAAAGAACTAATCACGAACCTTGAGAACCTCGGAGAAAAGGTAACAAGTCGCGACGGTCAAAGGTACGTCTTAAACGCGTTTCCGAGAACCTCGGAATGGACCTCAGTAATCAACGCATATTTCATTTCGAAAGATTTAGAGGTAAGCACATTAGAGCAACTATTTTCAACTTTGGAGCTTCACGAATCTCATTTTGTAGAAAAGAATAAGAAAGTAGACATCGTCGCATTGAACACAAGGAAGATCCAACTCGATGGGGAATCCTCGACTAACGATGAATCAACAAAAATGATAAGTTCTTTTAAAAGTTTTTTTAATGCTAACAAATTTTCAAGAACGCAGAAAAGAAGACGGTCTCCAAGAAGCGAATAATCAGATGCTAGAACTGCAACGAGGAGGGACACTTGAAAGACCAGTGTCCTAAACTCAAGAACCAACCAAAGAAGAAAAAGGCACTGAAGGCCACCTGGGACGAGTCCTCGTCAAAAGAGTCGGCAGGTCAAGAATACGCGGGACTTACACTGATGGCAAATCATTAAGAAGGGAGCACTGATGAAGGGGGAGAGACGTTAGAAGAAAGTGACGACGAAGGAGGAACTTCACTTTTTGAAAGCGACCCGGTAAGTAAGGTTTGTTTTCTTCCTCATGATCAGTTGTATGCAGGAGTTAAAACCTTGCTCAAATCTAATGGTAGATTAGAAAAAGAAAATTTGAAATTAAAAAAAGAATTGGCACTTACATCCTCTTCTGATATTTTGAAAAATGAAAATGACAATTTGAAATACCTAGTGCAAAAATTAGAACTTGATATTGCATATTTACGCCAAAAGAAAAATAACTTTCCTGATAATTTAAATTAATATTTTAAAAACCATAAGGGTCAATTTAAAAAAGTATCCAAAACCTATATTCTGTCTAAATTTTTAATTAATCCTGTAGACAGGAATTTATTTTGGGTTCCTAAATTTATATTAAACTGATAAGTTTTTTTGTTATTATATATATATGCGCACCCTTTTTTTGACAAAATGTATGTCTTTATTTTTTTTCTTTGCACAATTATGTAGGGTTTTTCGGGCCACGAAAACCGCTTTTTCGCGTCGCGGAAACCCCGAAAGCCCCAATAGCAAGGATCCGAGCGAAGAAAGCCATTTCAAAAAAATTACGAGTGCTCGTTTACATGCTTCGAAACCCGATCTACTCCTAGATCTAAAGAGGGATAAACATTTTACCTTTGATGTGTGCCCCGTTCAATCCCGTTCGCTCCTTTTGAATGTCGGATCTCTAGGACGTCAAGTGCCGTCCCTATAGAAGTATCCACACAAGCAAGAGAGTGGAGAGGAGAGCCCAAAAGTGTGCTAGCACTTCAAATGGGTCTCGGCAAGATGAGAGGAGAGGGAGAGCAAAAACCCAACAAAAACCAAGGAGGGAGAAGAATGAAATCACACCACACAAAACTTGGTTTTGTGTCTTAAGTGGCCGGCCACTTAATGGCCATTATTGGCCATTAAGTGGCCGGCCACAACACTTGTGTAACCCCCATTTGAATTCAAAATTCAAATGGGGAGGTTACTTAGTCTTGATGATGATGCCAAGTCATCACTTGGTCAAGTCAAGTCAAGGTGATGTGGCTTGAGTCAAGTCAAACTTGCCTCTTATGGACTTTCCATATTTAGCCAAAGTCAATCTTTGACTTCATTATTCTCCCATGATTAGATTCATCCAACACTTGGATCAAACTTGAGTCCAACTCAAGTTGTCTAATTTGAGTCAAGTCAAACTTGCCTTTTATGGACTTTCCATATTTAGCCAAAGTCAAACTTTGACTTCATTATTCTCCCATGATTAGATTCATCCAACACTTGGATCAAACTCGAGTCCAACTCAAGTTGTCTAATTTGAGTCAAGTCAAACTTGCCTTTTATGGACTTTCCATATTTAGCCAAAGTCAAACTTTGACTTCATTACTCTCGGTCCATCATATGAACTTGTTCTCCATCTATTGCTCTATGTGTGTGACCCTATAGGTTCTTGTAACGTTGGCAATGCCCTTAAACCTATTTAAGGACATAAGCAATGAGAGGTATCTAGCAACACATCATTGCTACCCAAGTTACAAGAATGTCGAGATCCAACATCACCATTGTGACTAATAATTGTGACCATCACAATATGTGACAACGTCCTTCTATCCTCGATATCTAGATTGATCTTTCATGAGGCATAGACCGTGTCATCCTCAAATCAATCTATATGTCTTGAACTCCAAGTAGACTCACTATAATCAAATAAGCTCAATATCTAATATTGCCTTATTTGGGCATGGCCATGCACTTAGTGGTCTTACTCTATCAAGAACGAAGATATCACTCCCGTCATATAGGAGGGATAGATCCCATCTACGTTACTCACATCCCTCCGCATAATTTGTTACAAACCCAGTAATCGCCTTTATAGTCCACCCAGTTACGGGTGACGTTTGACGAAGCCAAAGTGCGTAACTCCTTATGTAGGGAACTATGGTAACTTCAGGTCTAGGACTATAGTCATACTAATAGTCACATGAGAAAGTATGTGACACTCATATAACGATCCATGATACTTTCTCATGGCGGGCCATTCAGTATACATTCTCTAATGTATACCCATGTGTCAACTTGATATCTCATATCCATGACTTGTGAGATCAAGTCATCATGTTGACCTACATGCTAGTCTCTATGCATTAACATTGTCCTTGAATGTTAATACTTGACTAGGAATAATTAAGAGTAGTGTTCTCTATATCATCTCACTATCGATTAAACTAATCGATTGATATAGATAAGAACCTTCTACTCAAGGACGTTATTATACTAAGTTATTTGGCACCAATACAAATAAGTACAATAACCATAAGAAATACCTTTATATATAAGAAATATATATACAAGAATATGATACAATGAGTCCAAATAGTAATCATCATATGATTGACTCTAGGGCTCTCACTAACAATCTCCCACTAGCACTAGTGCCAATCGCTGTAGTATCTAATACCCAATGACCTAGTGTGACCATCATGCTTCATCTGTGCCAAAGCCTTGGTCAAGGGATCTGCGACGTTAGCCTCTGTGGGTACTCTGCAAATCTTCACATCTCCTCGATCGATGATCTCTCAAATGAGATGGATTCGCCGTAGTATGTGTTTGGTCCGTTGGTGTGAGCGAGGTTCCTTAGCCTGCGCAATAGCTCCATTGTTGTCACAATAGAGCTGTACTGGGTCGGCTATGCTAGGAACCACTCCAAGCTCAGTAATGAACTTGCGGATCCAAACTGCCTCCTTTGCTGCCTCTGATGCAGCAATGTACTCAGCTTCTGTTGTAGAATCAGCGACTGTATCCTGCTTTGAACTCTTCCAGCTGACAGCGCCACCATTTAAGCAAAACACGAACCCTGACTGCGATCTGTAATCATCCTGGTCGATTTGGAAGCTGGCATCAGTGTAACCCTTTACAACTAGATTCTCATCGCCTCCAAATATCAAAAAATATTCCTTAGTCCTTCTCAAGTATTTAAGGATATTCTTGACCGCTATCCAGTGACGTTCACCTGGATCTGACTGGTATCTGCTCGTCATGCTCAAAGCATACGAGACATCAGGATGAGTACATAACATGGCATACATGATAGATCCTATGGCTGAGGCATAAGGGATCTTGCTCATGCGGTCTCTCTCCTCTCTAGAAGAGGGACCTTGAGTCTTCGAAAGACTCACACCATGTGACATTGACAGATTTCCTTTCTTGGAATTCTGCATGGCAAACCGTTGTAAAACGGTATCAATGTATGTACTCTGACTTAGGCCAAGCAATCTCTTAGATCTATCTCTATAGATCTTAATGCCTAGAATGCAGGCTGCTTCACCTAAGTCCTTCATTGCGAAACAAGTCCCCAACCAAGTCTTCACAGACTGTAGCGAAGGGATGTTGTTCCCAATGAGTAGTATGCCATCCACATACAAGACTAGGAAGACTACTGTGCTCCCACTAACCATCTTGTAGACACAAGGTTCATCTTCGTTCTTGATGAAACCAAACTGTTTGATCGCATCATCGAATCGAAGATTCTAGCTCCGAGAAGCTTGCTTTAGACCATAAATGGCCCTGTGCAGCTTGTATACTCTGCCAGTATGCTGTGGATCTACAAAACCCTCAGGCTGTGTCATGTACACATCCTCGAGGAGGTTTCCATTCAAAAACGCTGTCTTGACATCCATCTGCCAGATCTCATAATCGTGGTAGGCTGCAATAGCAAGCATGATCCGAATAGACTTAAACATCACTACTGGAGAAAAAGTTTCATCATAGTCAATACCATGAATTTGCTTGAAACCTTTAGCTACCAGTCTACCCTTATAGGTATGAGTAAGTCCATCCATGTCAGGCTTTCTCTTAAAGACCCACTTACACCCAATGGGTTTGACCCCTTCAGGTGGATCAACCAAGGTCCAAACTTGGTTAGTGTACATGGATTCCATTTCGGATCTCATGGCTTCCAGCCATGACTCAGAATCTGGGCTCATCACAGCTTCCTGATAGGTGGTAGGCTCATTCTCAATGATCATAACGTCATCATGGTCAGGCAAGAGAAATGAATATCTCTCAGGCTGACGACGTACCCTATCAGACCTATGAAGAGGTAAGTCTACCTGAACAGGTTGTTGTTCCACAACTTCTTGTGTAACAATCTCATCCACAACTTCCTGTGGTTCCTGTTCAGTATCCATCAAGGGCTCAGTGCTATGGTCGTTGTCTTGAATTTCTTCAAGATCAAACGAACTCCCACTAGTCTTTCTAGAAACAAAGTCCCTTTCTAGAAAGACCCCAGTCTTAGCAACAAACACTTTGTGTTGACTGGGAATGTAGAAGTAATATCCCTTAGTTTCCTTGGGATATCCCACGAAATAGCACTTATCGGATTTGGGTCCCAGTTTGTCTGAGACTTGACGTCTAACGTAAGCCTCACAACCCCAAATCCTCATGAAAGACATCTTGGGACTCCTCCCAGTCCATATCGTATATGGTGTCTTCATGACAGCCTTTGATGGAACACGGTTAAGTGTGAACGCTGTCGTGTTTAGAGCATATCCCCAAAAGGATATAGGTAGATCTGCGTGACTCATCATAGATCGTACCATATCTAATAAGGTACGGTTCCTCCTTTCGGATACACCATTCCACTGTGGTGTTCCAGGGGGAGTGAGTTGGGATAGAATCTCACACTCAGCTAGGTAGTCACGAAACTCATGGCTCAAGTATTCTCCACCTCGATCTGATCGAAGTATTTTAATACTCTTGCCGAGTTGGTTTTGTACTTCATTTCTGAATTCTTTGAACTTTTCAAAGGACTCGGACTTATGTGTCATCAAGTACACATAACCATATCTACTGAAATCATCAGTAAATGTGATGAAATATCTATAACCACCTCGAGCAGCAACATTGAAAGGGCCACATACATCAGAATGTATGAGTCCTAACAAATCTGTTGCCCTCTCGCTATGTCCACTAAAGGGAGTCTTAGTCATCTTGCCTAAAAGGCATTACTCGCATGTCTCATATGATTCAAAATCAAATGAATCCAGCAATCCATCCTTATGGAGCTGGGACAAGCGACTCTCATTTATGTGGCCTAAGCGACAATGCCAGAGATAGGTTGGGTTCAACTCATTTGATCTCAACCTCTTGGTATTCACGTTATAGATAGGGCTCTCTAAGTCTAGAATATAGAGGTCATTCATCAGATGTGCGCTACAATAGAACATATCCTTTAAATAAACAGAACAACATTTGTCCTTTATTATGAATGAAAAACCTTTGTTATCTAAACATGAAACTGAAATGATATTCTTTGTTAGTACAGGTACATAACAACAGTTATTCAATTCCAGTACAAGCCCAGAGGGTAGAGACAGAAAGTAAGTCCCTATAGCAATAGCAGCAACCCTTGCTCCATTGCCTACCCGTAGGTCTACCTCACCCTTGGCCAAAGCCCTGCTATTTCTCAGCGCCTGCACATTAGTACAAATGTGAGAAGCACACCCAGTATCTAATACCCATGATGTAGAAATAGAAAGGTTGACTTCTATAACATTTATACCTGAAGTCACTTCGAACCTCTCATGCCTTGCCTGCCCTTGATATAATTGCTTGAGGTGGCCAATCATATCGTAAGCATTCATGTTCTCGTGTTGCTTCTGAAGCTCAGAGGACATGCAGCATAGCATTAGGCACGACACGTCTAACGCGTCGTCTTGATGCTTCTGATGAGCATCTCTAACGCTACGAATGGCTGAGGGTGGTGGTGCTTCAAGAACTGCTTGCTCTAGAACGTACAGCTTACGTTCCTGTGTGAGGACTATCCTCAGATTCCTGTACCAGTCCAGGAAATTAGCTCCAGTGAGATACTAACCAGACTACCACTCCCTCGACCCGGCGGACAATTCAAAAACCTAACCTCTATGACAACTTCAACCGTTTGTACCGCAGCTATAGGGCTGGAACAAATGTCTGCATACAAAGAAAATGAAAATAACGTCAAAAAATTGTGTACCTGTACGACTTACGACAAAACAAAATGAAACAAAGGCCTCCATGGCACACAAAAGTACAACTATACTGCCATGCAAAATAACCCATCAAAACACGAATACAACAGCGGAAACGAAGAGACAAAATGAACAGAAAGAGGGTACCAACATGTACCACCTTCATAATACAAGGACAATCCCGGGAATCATCTCGAAAATACACGAGCTAGGACAAACTGCTAGGCACTCCAGTCGATCATCCTAAAACAGAAACAAGGAGCTAACGGGGTGAGTCCACAGTACTCAACGGATATCTCATCAGATATACAAGATAATCTAAGCTAGCAATAGTAGTAACATGCTATTGAAATAACACATGTACAGGCAGTGATAAGTACAACTGAAAGGAGTAGAAAAACACCATATCAATGTGGCAGGGTCGCCAAAATCATACATAAAGGTCTCCTGTATGTACATGTCAATCATATGCAGCATCCAAGTATAGTAAGCACGACAAATGTAAAATATGCGTATGCACATGGTGCAATGACATGGTCACCCCTACCGTCGGTCAGACATCGTCACCTATGTACGGGAGGAAGTTGAGCGGAGGCCACCCTCCGACGTAGGGTTGTGACTACCGTCCATACTCTTCCATCACTGCTCCTGAGCGATCGAGTAGACGCAATGCTGCCAGTGTAACACCCCTACTCCATGACCTATCCGGGGGATATCTCTATCTACCCCAGGTCATCTCTAGAGGATATCTCTATCTGAGAGTTACCCCTACCCTATGTATATAAATGGGGGAGAGACCTCTCTCTCTCTCATCTCCTGGTATATAGACAACTCAAGGAGGGACCCCTGCCTGCGTGGTGATTCACTAACCCATGAGTGCATGAGCGGAGCAGGACAGAGCACACTACTCATACCCCGTCAACCACTAACCCATGAGTGGTCGTATGGGTAAGTCAGTATGACTGTCGACCTGACTCACCCACAAGGGGGGCCCTAATCGACAGTGATGCACAGTGCACGATGATGCATGACACTGGTCAAACATCATCCATTATCTAGTCCACCTATATCAACATGATATGCAAGGATCATAGATAATGCACCATAGCCTAAGTTCTAAAGGTATAGGTATCACATGCCAGGTATATCATAAACAATATCAGCAAAACAAATAGAAGAGATATTGTTGCTCTGCTGTGGACTGTGATGTGCGGACTCCCCGTGCAGACCACTCTGCCAGACCGATTAAGCAAGGGCCTGATCGGTCTGGTGATGTGGTCGCGCACGCGGTCCGCAGCGCGTGATCCGCAGCAGAGATGCGATGATATAACAATCTATTACCTTATTGTTAAACATAGCATATCAAGCATATAAACTATGACTAATCTAAAAGATAAGTCAGAGGTACCCGCCTCGATATAAAGAAGTCCATACGACGAGAACCCCCGTCTAAAATAATATCCGCGATGCGTGATCTACGTCAATGCCCTGCATCAAAAGATATACTCGGCTAATTATGCAACTAGAAAATTAGTTAAGTTACAGACTGAACATAATTAGAACCCATCCCTAGTACACACTCGAGTTAATCCAAATCTAGATTAATGTTAACCCAAAACCAGATTAAGCCAACCCTAATCCAGATTAAGCCAATCCTAATCCAGATTAAGCTAATCCCATCCACTTTAAGATCACAATAATAAAGAAGGAAAATAAGACCATACTTCCTTAAATCAACACACGCATCACACACAACTCATTCCAAAGTTCCAGCCCTCATCATACTACAATATGAAACAACACATCCAGAATTATCGCCCACACCTGATCAACACCAAAGGATACCCTCATCTCACAGAAATCAACTCACAATATAGCATCACCCAAAACAACCGAACAGATGTCCAAGCTCACCAATCCAACCCACGGTGAGGCACAAGAACAACAAGATCAACCTCCCAATCCTCAGTGGCTTACACGGCAAAGAACAGAGCAAGCATATCAAGGACAGAAAACTGAACTGCCCAAGAACCCCACTGATTAGAGAAATGGAAGAATACGACATGAGATCCACAGCTCAATATAACTAGTAATGATCCCAACCCAAAGAACCAAAACCTTTCTCCTGATCCACCTAAGCAAAACCGTAAGCAAAACCAGATCCATGCAGTAAAACCCAGAAATAAAGTTGTGATCCCCAGAACAAAACCACAATAGATTTCTAACCTAAATCAGATCATTCCATGCTCAAACACAAATCCAACGGAACAGAACCCCTTTTACCAATCACACTGAGCAACACAGCAAAAACAAAACAAATCTAAAGCTCACAAGGATGAATTCGATCAGAACAACCCTAACCACAATCCAAACTCATAATCCGATCCCTAACACCAAAATCATCCTAATTCAGATTGATCAAGATCTACACCAATATTTTCCCAGTTCAAAAATGATCAACACAAATCGGAAACTATAACAATCATCACCACCAAAACACTCGGCAAACAGAAACATAAACCAAACACTAGGAACTTAAATCGATCTACACAGAGCACACACACACATCCCCCTGCCGCATGATCAGAATGAAGCAACAAAAACCAACCCTTCACAGAGCCACGGAAGAAGGGGAAACAAAGCAATCAAGATCCATACTGATCCATCCATGCAGAGCTCAAAACAAGTAAGACTTACCGGAGATATCTGCCGTGCGCCCAAGCCCCTCCCTCACTTGGATTTGCTGAAATCTGACAGCTACAGATCACCCAAACTAGCAGTGGCGTAGCCACCTTAGAAACAGGGGGTGCGGTCGCACCCCCTGACATTTTGATATATAAATATATATATATATATATATATATATATATATATATATATATATATATTCATTAGCACTTTAACGGATTAATTTATCATCGTTCATCGTCTAAAAATTAAATTTGATTATAAATTATCCATTAGTATAAATTTTACAAGGAAATATCTTAATTTAGAATTAAAAATATTGAATTTTAAAAATAAAATATATAATAATAAATGAATGAACTAATTCATAGAACATGAAGTGAAAACGCTAAATTAAAATTGTATTGGATTCGAAATAAATCTAATAGGTAGGTGTGGAGATAAGGATTATATTGGTTCAATTCGTGATTGATTTGAAGTTGATTTAGTCAAATTATGGTCGAACCAAGTTTATGTAAGTCTCCTGGATAGTTTTGATGTTGATCAACCGAATTAAGTTAGACCCTGTGTATATTTGATGGTTTGTATCTTAGGATTATAACGGTTCAAATCAGGATCGATTTGGAGTTGATTTGATCCAATTATTATCGAACCAAAGTTTTGTAAGTACCTGGATAGTTTTGGTGTCGATTAATTGAATTAAGTTAAGTCTTGTGTATATTTGATGTCTCGTGTCTACGTTTTGATGTTGATCAATTTATATTACTGTTTGGAATTTTCAAAAATGGTTTCTCTTAGTCAAAAATCGCCCCTCCTGATTGATAATCCTGGCTACGCCGCTGCAAACTAGTGCTCCTCCTCCGGAAACCTCAAGGACGAGACGCCACCAGCGGTTTTCTCTTCTTCGGCGAACCAGCCTCAAATCCCAGATTTGCCCTAGATCCGAAATCCACCTTCAGATCAAGAAAGGATACCTATACCTTAAGAAAACAAGGGATCGAGAAGAGCCCTTACCTGAGTTCAACTCCTGAGTGACGTCGACCTTGGGACAACGCTCCTAGGTTTGCCGGCGTCAGGTGGCAGAGATCGCAACTGGAGTTCGATGAAGGAGAAGAAAAGAAACGGGCTCGTTCACGATCTGAGCGGAAAAGGGGAAAAAATCATTTTTAATAGCGGTGGACATTTATCAGTTAGACCCTCCAAGTTCGATTTTTCTCCAAAGAGCTCTTAAGTTTAGAAAACTTTATCTTTTAGTCCCTCAATTTCCAGTATTTAACATTTTTCGAATATATATTTTTTTGTTTTTATGATTTTTCGCTTGAAATTTGAAATTAAAATTTTAAATATATATAATTTATTTTCATATATCTAATTTTTCATGATTCAGATATAGTGGAAAGAACTCATTATAATTTTTTCAAATTTTTTGAAGTATTTTTCAAATTTTTAAAATTTATTCTTCAAAAACTCTTATCTGTTGGTTTTTTAGACTTGATGAACGAATTTCAATCTCAAAATTTTTGTCCAAACTCATATCTTCATCTTCAACTTTGACAAAAATATTCAGATTTTTTTTATATATGTTTGATTTTTTATGAATTATTTATTGAAATCTATATTTTTTTAATTTTCAAAATTCGATAGAAAAATATTTTGACAAGATCTGATATTTTAGGATCTCCTCATCAGCTGCTGATTTTGTCAAAAAAAAATAGATTTTTTAAGTCAATTTTTTTTTACAAAAAAATGGAATTAACTTCGAAAAAAATATGTCATTTTTAATTTGAAAAATCTATGACAACGTGATTTTTTTCACTTAGAATATTTTGTTATCGCACTCAAAAAAAATTTTCCTCTCTAATTATGTTTTCCCATTTTTTGCTGTCATCAATGGGGGAGAGTTGGACAGGTTCAGGGGGAGATAGTTTTTTTTTGCATAGTCTTACCAATTCTGTTTTTATGCTTAAACTATTTAACTTAGTTAAGTTTTATTATTTGTTTAACCCTAACTGAACCTGGGTTGATGCACATCAAAAATAGGGAGATTGTTGGTACCCAGTTAATTTTGATGTGATCAACTAGGTTAAGTTATGTCCTAGTGTATTTGACCCCATGTCTAAGTGTACAGGAACTTAGGAACGTAGGAAATCAAACGGAAGACGCAGCGGTCGAAAAGGATGGCACAGAAAGGGAGCCGACGGACTAGATACATCCGAGGGACGCGGAGCTCTGCGGAAGAGTACGCCAGTGGAGCGAGAAGGACGTGCGTGGTATCTGAGGGACGAGAAGCCGGGAGGAAGGATGCTCAAGGGGCGAAAGGCCAGAATCGGGTTCGGGTGAGCTTAACTCCGGTTGGCCAGAAATCACCCAAGAAGGCAAAGCGAGTCAAGCCGGAGGTTGGTCAGCATTGGTTGACCAAACTGCATCCTGGCCGCCCGTAGGCTCACGGGCGCCTGATAAATCAAGCGCCTGTGTTGTCTCAGGCACCCTAGAAGGGGTTTTCAGCAGTTTGTGAGAGTTGACTTTGGATAAAGCTTAGGCGTGTCACGTGTCAGGCGCCCATGCCTACTCAGGCGCCTGTGTTGTATCAGGCACCCAAGAAGGCTTCCTTAGCTGTTTGTGACCGTTGGATTTGGATAAAGCCTCGGGCCACGTGTCAGGCGCCCAAGATCTCTCGGGCGCCCTATACCTACCATGTCAGCAAATGGATAATCTTTCCCAAGGCTATAAATAGACCCTTGAAGCTCAGTTCAATCAATTCATTCACTTGTAAAATCTCTAAAGTCTAGCGTGCTTTTGTTGTAAGGCTTCTCCGCCAAAAGGAGATTTTTGTTGAGCGTCCACTGCCTTGAAAATAACGTTCTTAGTTGTGACCAAGTTTATTTTTAAAAGATGAGTGCTTACACTTTATTTTTTTATAACCGTCTATTCACCCCCCTCTAGCCGGGCCAACCCGATCCAACATATATATATGAGTATATTGTTTTATCTCTTACTGTTACACGGTGCTCAAAGAGTGAAATGACATTAATGATGAACCTGATAATAGGTAAACCTGGAGTTATCAGCCCAACTCTACGAAAGTTTCCTATCGGCAACCAGGATAAATCAGGAAGCACTCATAGTGAACGATCTAGAAACCCAATTAATATTCCAGAGTTCGCGTCTTATTTGGAGAAAAAATTCTTATAAAATATATTATAGCTAGGGATTGAATCATGAATGCTTAGGTTGACGACTAATCACCTTGCCATAGCAGGTGAAATGACATTAGCAAGCAGATGAAATTGTTTTGAAGTGAGATAAATTAACATTTGCTAAGAAATAAAACAATCGTGTTTGGCTAATAATAGTTTGGAAGGCCAATTTGCCAGTTTTCTAGCTACATGGATGGGTGAGGATATAACAGTTTGGATAAATTTAAATGGGTAAAATTTGTAGAGGATATGAGTGGGTGCCCTTTAAATATTTTTTCAAAATAGGATATTTCAATTGATGTTTTGTTTATTTTATTTTAGACATAAATTAAAAAAAAAGTGTCCTTAATTATTATTTTCATAAAAAGGTATTGTTTTTATAAAGAGATAAAACAATATTTCCCTTTATTTCTCAATTATCATCTTGATAATATCTTTATTCGACTGAATAATTGCTAGGATGAGTTAAAATAATATGTTCAACTTAATTAAAAAATGTTAAAAGTATTTTCATATAAAACTATTTATTATAATAGTTATGAGAATTTATAAAAACACACGTAATTTTCTAAATTAATAATAAAAATATTATATTTTGATAATTATCAGAGAAAACACTTATTTATTTAATCTTCTTAATATATCTATTCCAAATCAAACGAGTACCATCTCTCTCTCCTTCTCTCTTTCATAGAGAAACTTATTTATTTAATTTTCTTAATTTATCTTTTCCAAATCAACCGCATACAATTTCTCTCTCTCTTCTAGAGAGAAACCTAGCGCCCCCGGGACTATGGTGTAATGGTTGTGTCACTAGTAGTTAATCTAAACATCCTCGGTTCGATCCCTAACTACGGTGCATTTTGTAGAAATTTTTTCTTCAAATGGGGAGCGAATCCTGGGATGCTGGGCTTCTACACTATCCATCGCGAGCGTTTCCCAATTTACCCTAGTGACCGATGGGAAACTTCTGTAGGGCCGAACCGATCACCCCAGGTTCAATTTATCTACTGTCTGGTTCATCATTTGTTTTGAGAGAAACCTAGCAAATAATAGAGCATTTGGTTTACTCTATTTTTTATTTTTATTTTCTAAATAATCATATTTTCTTATTTTTTAGAAAATATTTTTATTTTATTCTTTAATTTTTTAGAACATGTTATATTTTTTTAAAAAATAAGTTTAGAAAATATAAATTAAACATGTTTTTTAAAAAATTATATTTTTTATGAAAAATAAAAATAAAAAATAAGTGTACCAAATATAATTTAAATTTCTAAGGGGGCGTTTGGTTTGTTTCATTTTTCATTTTCATTTTCCAGAAAATTACATTTTCTAATTTTCTGGAAAATGATTTTTTTTCATTCTTCAATTTTCCAGAAAACGCTATGTTTTTTCTGGAAAATAAAGCTGAAAAATACAAACCAAACATATTTTTCAGAAAATCACATTTTCTACATAAAATGAAAATAGAAAATAGACTGAAAAATGTAAACCAAACGCCCCCTAATTTTTTCTTTCTCCATTTTCAATTTGATTGTGATAAAATATATGAGCATGTTAGGCATGGCAGGAGGATATTAAGATTCACATATAAGAATATTCTCCATTTTCAGTTTGATTCTGATAAAATATATGACCATGTTAGGCATGGCATGAGGATATTAAGATTAACATATAAGAAAATAAGATAAAAAAACAAAAAGGAATTTATGTTTTCAAAATATTTAGACCATCATTAGAAATGTCAAATAATAATAATAATAATAATAATAATAATAGAGACTCCTTGCCATCCGAGAAATCCTCATAATTTTAAATAGTTACGATATGAGATTTTTAAATTTATTATGAATTTTAATCAAAATTTATTGATGAATCTAAATACATTCGATTAAATCAATATTAAATCCCGTGAATTCCAGAGATAACAGGTAGTTCAACAGAATTGTTTAATGAATCACATGTTTAGAAAGAAGACTTGTATTTAGGCATGGTAATTTTCTTCCTAGATTCGGAGCTCCACGGGAAAAATTTGAAATGGAATAGGTTCGGGGATGTTATCAAATATGAGTTCGAATTTGAGGATTTAAAAAAATCCCCGCAACAAATTAGGGAAGGGTATGAGGATGTTATCCCCATCCTCGAACCCGTCCTGATAGTCCTGGTAGTCTCAATAATAATAATAATAATAATAATAATAATAATAATAATATGAGTATATTTTATCATAATATCTAGAGTTAAATTTTAATAACACTCAATTTAAAATGGGGATCGAGACGGGCATGGGGATTTAATCCCCGTGGAAGCGAGATGGGGATTCTTCGATTTGGTACAATTAGGAATTGGCGCGGGCATGAAGATGGGAATATAATCGGAGAAGGGGATGGAGATGACAAATCCGTCCCGTCGCGTCCTATTGCCATCCCTACTTGTAGCGTAACGAGTGGGTCCATCTCTGTCGACTGTCCACTGCAACGGAGACACCTCATCAGTCTTACCTCTACTTTTAATCCATCTCAGGATCAACGAACCAATGACACAAGATAATCGACTATTTGATTACTTAAAATTTTATTTTTTTATTAAAAAAATAAAAACAATAAGAAATGTAACAATAAAAAGAAATCGGTATTTTACCAAATAGCGCATGTGAGAAATCGTAATTACCAAAAAGCATTCTGAGGTTTAGTTTTTACCAAAGGTGATATAAAAAATTATGTTCTTCCTCTTATACCCCTCCCGTCAACAATTCCCTTTCTCAGTTAGCTTTCCGAGACATTCGAACCACTTTTTCAGATTTTTCAATTTAAAATAAGATATTGTGGTTTGGATGCCCCAGGGATTCGACTTTTTCTTCGTTCTCTATCAGCGCAACAACCTAATTGTCATTGCCGAAGTTGGAGAACATTGCGGGTGCTGATAATTACCATTTTGTTAGTTAATTTAAGCTCTAGAATCTATATTTTGATCCATTTTTACATGCTTAATCTTGGATTTATACTAGGTTCCACGAATTAAGTTTATTTTGGCTTTTATTGCAAATCTTTGCATATTTGAGATGCTTTGATATCTAATTCGAATTTGATTTTGTAGGCTTTGAAGGATCATGGACCTAGGTCAAGTTGGATCAAGTTTGAGTCATAATTCGACTCGGATCAAGGCGATCAAACATTGAATCAATATGGGACGTCCGATCAAGGAACAAGTAGATCTGAGCCATCTATGAGCTTCTGATCAATCCGAGTTCAGGATAGGGTTAATCATGACCCCAGATCAAGATCTAAAAGTTTGAACCAAATCAGAGCACATCTGACCGTCGGATCAAGCTTAAAGGAGTTTCAACCATCCAAGCAAGGGAAGGGAAGATCTGAGCCATCCGCCGTAGATCTGATTGATCCGAGCTAAGGAGGAGTAGATCATAGCCCTTGATCAAGATCTAGAAACTTTGGTTCAGATCTGAGAAGATCTGACCGTCGGATGAGGCCGGAACAATCACAGCCGTTCAAATTCAAAAAGGGTCAGTTAAAACACAATTCCCCTCCGCTGAGCTCGTCGTCACATCTTCGCCAGTTTTCTTCGTTGTTCTTCATCTGTTCATTAATTTCCTTCAAGTTTTCTTCTCCAATTGCGCGGCCACATCGGATCCGAGCTTGGTTCGAATTTCCAGATCGTCGGGATCACATCTCCGTGAGGGTATCAGATTAATTTATTGCTGAGAAGAGCTAGGTGAGGGTTTCGCCAGTGTTCTGCCATTTTCTGATCGATCCATACTTGTATTCCATCCATCATCAATCGGAGCAAGTCGGAGGGGTTCTTTGAGTTGTTCTGAAGGTTCCTAAGCTATCATCGCAATCCTACACAACAACTACGAGGAGATCGGAAGAATATTTCGGTTGAAGGCAAATTTGAAGCTGGGTTCATCGCGGAGGTTAAATTTCTGCCGATTTGTTGAGCTAGGGGGTTCATAGCTGATTCTTGTGTGACAGCAAGAAGGATTCGAACTAAGGGCAGGGTTTGATGTTTAGTTGTTGTTAATTTTCCTTTCTGAATTCTGTTCTTCTGTAGCTTAATTCTGTATCAGATTGCATTTTAGCTACTGATCGGTCATTCGATCGATCCAGGCAGCACCTGATCGGTCACCAGTCTGATCAGGCTTGTATCTGATCGGTCAACCGACCGATCAGGTAACCACAGCTACAATTCAGCCCTATTTTTAAGCATTCAATTTGTATTGCGTGAATTCCATTTAATTTTTGCAACATAGCTACAGAATTATTGTTGCATGCCCTTGAAGTTAGTTTAGTTCTTCAATTCCATAATTTCACATCGAATTGCTTGACTTTGTTAAGTTAGGTTTTTACAAGTTACTAGTTTAATTCCTACTTTAGACAATTTCATTTCAAACTTTACTCTCATTCTTATTTTCAAAACAAAACCCCCATTCCAATTTGAAAACCCAAAAAAACAACATCAAACGACAATTACAAGTTTGAATTAAGCATTCACAATTAGTCCTTGGAACAATACAACCTGAGGGCCCTATTCTACATTTTAATCTTGCTAGCCAAGGCCCCTATTCTACATTTTAATCTTGCTAGTCAAGGGTTTTCAGTTTATAAATATCTAAATTTGAGGCTCATTTTGTTAGATGTGTATACTGAAATACATGCTTCTTTTATATATATGAACATCTTTATTTTGAAAAGAGAATCACAACCACACTAGGTACCTGTTTATATTAGTACATGCATGAAATCCAATTACTTTGCATTGTAGATAACATGGTGTGTGGTGTCACACGGAAGATCATGTTATCAGTTCCTTGCTTAGTATAAATAGAGGTCCACAACCGAGATGGAATTGGAATTGGAAATCCAATTACTTTGCATTGTAGATAACATGGTGTGTGGTTGGTCTTGACCATAGGATTACACTAGTGTGCTTTGAGTACATTGAGCAGGACCAAAACGCGAGATTATCCAATTTGTACTGACTCGATAATTGGATAGGACCTCAGACTTTATTATGGAGTACGATCCCTTAATCCCGATATAATAACGGGCATATATTATTAACTATTATTTCTTTAATTTATCAATGGGCGAGATCTATTCTGTTAGATCGATAGGCCCGGTAAGTTGGGAGATAATATTAATAATATGATGTGCCGTTGATTATTGACAGAATCCGTGTCCTGGTGAGTCGGGTTGATGATGCCCCCTTAATGAGCTCGAAAGGTTCATCATGCTAAACCCTGCAGGTGGATTTGATCCGGCATGATGATAAGGTCGAGTGGTACTAGTCAAGGATCCAGAAGTTAATTAATTTAAATTATCAGTAATTTAATTAATTAACGGGAATTCGAAATCTTAAACACGAGGGGATGGACGACTTGTAATAAGTGGAGCCCATATGTAAATATGGGGGTTGGTGAGGTAATTCAATGAGGGTCCTTTAGTGGAATGAATCCTCATTAATCGACTGGGTCCATTAGCAGGCCAAGATCCAACTCCTCCTCATGGTCCCTACCGTAGCCCTAAATATATCCCACGGTGGCATGAAACCAAGTTGATGATTAATCTAATAGATCACAAAAATCCTCTTCTTTCCTTTCTTGCTCTCTCTCTCTTTCTCTCCAAGTGGCGCCGAACAACAAGAGCAGTTCGTTCTCCACCGATTAATTGCGTGGCAATTACTTTTTTTTCTCCGTTTTCAATTGCATTGCATGCAATTAAAAATGGCTTCTCCATCGATTTCAATTGCATTGCATGCAATTAAAAACGACTTGTCCATCGATTAATTGCATGGCAATTATTCTTTCTCTGTTTTCAATTGCATTGCATGAAATTAAAAACGACTTCTCCTTCGATTAATTGCGCATGGTGATTAATTGCATTGGCATGCAATTTGAGCAGAATAGTTTTTCTGCTTCTGGGCAGAAAAATTACATGAGCAGAATTTTTCAAGTGGAGGAAGGAAACTTCCGAGGAAAATTCTCAATGGAGAATTTCAAGAGGAGGAAGGTTGCGTGAGCAACTTTCCAGCTTCTAGGGAAATTCTCGGTGAGAATTTTCGAGTGGAGGAAGTCAAACTTCTGAGGAATATTCTCGATGGAGAATTTCAAGAGAAGGAAGGTTGCGTGACCTTCCAGCCTCTAAGGAAATTCTCGGTGAAAATTTTCAAGAGAAGGGAGATTGCTTCTTCCATGCTTCGGTGGAGAATTCTAACTGGAGGAAGATTGTCTCTTCCTGGCTTGGTGGAGAGTTAATTCACGGTGGAGAACAGAAAGCTTTCGGCCTTCTTCAGATCTTCGGTGGAGGAGAGGAATAGCAAGGTTTTGTGTTTGGATTATCTTCTCCTTTGGAGCGGCCGGCGACATTCCTTTGGTTAGGGGATGGTTGGCGCAAGGAGAAGGGATCAACTTGGTGACCACGAGTCTTGGTAGATCGTCGCCCACACGACGTCCAAGAGGGGAGGGTCATACGGTAGAAGATCGTAATGTAATGGAAGGTATATTCTTCCTTGGCTCCTTTCATTCTTATTTGTATCTTATTCAATTGTCTCGTCATTTCATGTTTGTTATTTAATTATTTTGATTGCGAATCATAGTCAATAATTATTTAACTGGACCCCGACCATAAACACAAAAGTCGGCGATCAACTCGTCGCCTTTTCCGCGGTCGAACGGTCGAGCAAATTGCAAGACCAATTTTGGTAATTGGCTAAGTTGCAATTTGAATCGTTCGATACGGCACGAGACGGTCGATGGGAAACGACTCTCTATTCAGATTAAATTTTTTAATCCGTAGGCACAGAGAGGTCTCTCGGATCGAACAGGTATCCGCTTAGGAAACCCACCAAGCCATACCCAACACATTTATGACACATGTTGTGGGCCCATCAAAATTATTGGCGCCGTTGCCGGGGATCGAACCCGGGTCACCCGCGTGACAGGCGGGAATACTCACCACTATACTATTTTGATAATTACCATTTTGTTAGTTAATTTAGGCTCTAGAATCTATGTTTTGATCCATTTTTACATGCTTAATCTTGGATTTACACTAGGTTCCATGAATTAAGTTTATTTTGGCTTTTATTGCAAATCTTAGCATATTTGAGATGCTTTGATATCTAATTCGAATTTGGTTTTGTAGGCTTTGAAGGATCATGGACCTAGGTCAAGTTGGATCAAGTTTGAGTCATAATTCGACTCGGATCAAGGCAATCAAGCATTGAATCAATATGGGTCATCCAATCAAGGAACAAGTAGATCTGAGCCATCTGTGAGCTTCTGATCAATCCGAGTTCAGGATAGGGTTAATCATGACCCCAGATCAAGATCTAAAAGTTTGAACTAGATAAGAGCACATTTGACCGTCGGATCAAGCTTAAAGGAGTTTCAACCATCCAAGCAAGGGAAGGGAAGATCTGAGCCATCCGCCGCAGATCTGATTGATCCGAGCTAAGGAGGAGTAGATCATAGCCCTTGATCAAGATCTAGAAACTTTGGTTCAGATCTGAGAAGATCTGACCGTCGGATGAGGCCGAAACAATCACAGCCGTTCAAATTCAAAAAGGGTGAGTTAAAACACAATTCCCCTCCGCTGAGCTCATCGTTGCATCTTCGCCAGTTCTCTTCGTTGTTCTTCGTCTGCTCATTAATTTCCTTCAAGTTTTCTTCTCCGATTGCGCGACCACATCGGATCCGAGCTTGGTTCGAATTTCTAGATCGTCGGGATCACATCTCCGTGAGGGTTTCAGATCAATTTGTCGCTGAGAAGAGTTAGGTGAGGGTTTCTCCAGTGTTCTGACATTTCCTGATCGATCCATACTTGTAGTCCATTCATCATCAATCGGAGCAAGTCGGAGGGGCTCTCTGAGTTGTTCTGAAGGTTCCTGAGCTATCATCGCAATCCTACACAATAAGTATGAGGATATTGGAAGAATGTTTCGGCTGAAGGCAAATCTGAAGATGGGTTGATTGCGGAGGTTAAATTTCTGCCAATTTGTTGAGCTAGGGGGTTCATAGCTGATTCTTGTGTGACAACAAGAAGGATTCGAACTAAGGGAAGGGTTTGATGTTTAATTGCTGTTAATTTTCCTTTCTGAATTCTATTCTTCCGTAGCTTTATTCTGTATCAGATCGCATTTTAGCTACTGATTGGTCGTTCGATCGATCCAGGCAGCACCTGATCGGTCACCAGTCCGATCAGGCTTGTATCTGATCGGTCAGCTGACCAATCAGGTAACCACAGCTACAATTCAACCCTGTTTTTAAGAATTCAATTTGTATTGCGTGAATTCCATATAATTTTTGCAACTTAGCTACAGAATTATTGTTGCTTGTCCTTGAAGTTAGTTTAGTTCTTCAATTCCATAATTTCACATCGAATTGCTTATCTTTGTTAAGTTAGGTTTTTTACATGTTACTAGTTTAATTCCTGCTTTAGCTAATTTCATTTCAAACTTTACTCTCATTCTTATTTGCAAAACAAAACCCCCATTCCAATTTGAAAACCCAAAAAAACAACATCAAACGACAATTACAAGTTTGAATTAAGCATTCACAACTAGTCCTTGGAAAAATACGACCTCAGACCCTTATTCTACATTTTAATCTTGCTAGCCTAGGGTTTTCAGTTTATAAATATCTAAATTTGAGGCTCATTTGTGACACCTGTTGTGGGCCCATCAAATTTTTGGCGCCGTTGCTGGGGAACTACTAGTTGAGTTTGTTTAATTTTAGCTTGTGTGCTTATTTCCATATTTTGAGATCTATTTCACTTGTTTCATTTTTCTATATACATTTGCTGTGATTTGTGTTTGTTGTATGACCAGGTCTGCAGGTGGTGATCTCGAGGAATTTGATTCTGAAATTGAGAGGACTTTCAGAGCAAGGAGGAACCAAGTTAGAGTTTCAGAGGCTATTGATATTATTCCTACCCAGCCTATTTCCACTCAGTCAGGCAATCATATGGCAGACCACCAGAAAACCATGAAAGAACTTGCAGCATCTGATGATGCTTTCCAGTACTCATGCATTGCCTACCTAAAGCTTACTAGTGACTTTGAGCTGAGATCAGACTTGATTCATTTATTGCCTAAATTTCAAGGACAGTCTGGAGAGGATCCAAACAGGCATCTGCATAAATTTCATATAGTCTGCTCCACCATGAAGCCTCAGGGGATTTTGAAGAGGATATAAATCTGAGGGCATTTCTATTTTCTCTGATTGGAGCAGCTAAGGATTGGTTCTATTATTTGCCTATTGAGCATGTATCTAGTTGGATTTCCATGAAGAAGGCATTCTTAGAGAAGTATTTTCCAGCATCTAGAACTGCAATTATCAGAAAGAGTATTTGTGGCATTCAGCAAGTAGTGGGAGAGACTCTATATGATTATTGGGAAAGATTCAACAAGCTTTGCTCTAGTTGCCCATAGCACCAGATCAGTGAGCAACTCCTTATTCAGTACTTCTACAAGGGTCTACTCAAGATGGATAGGATTATGATAGATGCTGCAGCTGGAGGAGCCTCAGTGAACAAAACACCTGATCTGGCTAGAGAATTAATTTCAAACATGGCAGAGAATTCACAGCAATTTGGGAGTAGAACTTTACCCACTAGAGGAGTTAATGAGGTCTAGATGGTTTCTAATGAGCAAAAGGAGATTAAGAGTTCTTTGATGGAGCTTACCTCGCTAGTGAAGCAAATGACCTTAAACAAAGTAAGCCAAAATCTCAATTTTTCAGTACCTCCATTTTCAAACCAAGTGATGAGGTTGTGTAGTATTTGCTCAAGCCAAGAACACAACTCGGATTTATATCCTAATCTTCAACAAGATGAAACACTAGCGGCCTTGACTAGAGGACAATTTCAAGCCAAGAGTAACCCCTACTCATTTACTTATAATCCGGGTTGGAGGGATCATCCAAATTTGAAGTATGACAATTCTTTTTATCAACAAAACCCGTCACAGCAACCCTCACAACAACCTCAGTCGACTTTCCAAAATTTCCAGCAGCGTAATCCGAGTTTACAGCAGCAATTTCAGCAATTTCAGCAACCAATTCAGCCATTTCAGCCTCAATTTCAGCAAATTCAGCAAGGTCAGCAAGGGTTTCAACCATTTCAGACCTTCCAACATCAAAATCAGCAAGTATTTCAGCCTTACAATCCAAATTTCTAGTCCTCAAATCAGAGTTTTCAATCCCAACAATTTCAGCCCTCACAATAACAATTTCAACCTCAAAATCAGAATTTTCAGAGCTACAATTCTCAGCAATTCCAACCAAGTTCCCAGCCCACTTTTCAACAATTTTAGCAGCCATTTCAACCCTATAATCAACCCCAACAACCCCATTTTCAGAATTCACAACAAAGGCACCAATTTCAGCAGCCTACTTCTTCATTTCAAGGCCAACCAAAGACCCAAGCTACTCAAGGAGGCTATGGAGGATCTAGTGGGGTGAATGCTCAACAATAAAGGCTAGAGGAAATGATGCAACAAATTCTCCAACAACAACAAATCTTGCAACAATAACAAGGCCAACAAAAAAATGATTCTACCTTACAAAACATTGAGAGGCACATTAGACAATTGGCTAGTGGAATGAACCAAATGCAAGCCCAAGGATCAAACCAACTACCTTCTCAAGCTACTCCCAATCCAAAGGGAAATCTTAGTACCATCACTTTGAGGAGTGGGAAGGTCACTTCAAGTTCAAATGCTCCAAGAGCTGAATTTTCTGAAAACAGGATAGCACCTAATTTTCCAGCTCAAAACAACCCTGAAATGACTTCAAAATCAGTTGGTTGCCATCCTAGTTCAAGACTTACTTCTTCTTCAATTGATCCTATGATTTTGGTGGAAAAGGAAGGAGAAATCAGTGGCAAAAGTGAGTTTACAACAGCTTCTTCATTTGGAATTCCAGCTCAAGTTTCAACTCTACAAGTTTCGGCTCATGAGGAGGAATCAAGGGTTCCTTTGCCTTTTCCACAGCGCAATACTCAAGCCAAAAAGCAAGTGGAGGAGGAGAACGCCAAGGAGTATAATGAGCTTGTGAAGTTAATCAGCAAAGTAGAGATTAATGTGCCTTTGTTGACCATGATAAAGCAAATTCCCAAGTATGCTAAATTCCTCAAAGATTTGTGTGTTCACAAGAAGAAACTGAAGGAGAATGAATTGGTCAGCTTAGGGAAGAATGTCTCAGCACTTATCCATTCCATCCCTCAGAAATGTGAAGATCTAGAGATTTTTACTGTGTCTTGTGAGATTGGGAGGACTCTGTTTCATGATGCCATGTTGGACTTAGGAGCCTCTATTAATGTGATGCCCAGATCAGTCTTCCAAATGCTTGGTATTAGTCCTCTGCAGCCTACTAGAGTGGTGATCCAATTAGCAGATAGGAGCCAGACCCATCCAACTGGTATTCTTGAAGATATGTTAGTGAAGGTGAAGGAGCTGATCTTTCCTGCGGATTTCTATATTTTGGACATGGAGGGGGACTACCTAGCATACAGACCTCCACTCAATCTTGGGAGGCCATTTTTGAAGACTGCGAGGACAAAGATCAATGTTTATGCAGACACACTTTCCATGGAAATAGGATACACAGTAGTCCAATTCAGTATTTTTGATTCCATGAAGCACCCTAGAGAGGATCACTCTATTATGAGTATTGACATTCTAGATGAGTTGGATGATGCAGATATATTTGCTGAGGGAGGTCCACTGGGTATTTTCAGAGAATATTTCAGTTCAGAGGAGGCTGAGGAAACATTTGCTATAGAAGAGGCTGATTTGGAGGGTATTTCAGATTTACTTTCAGTTAGAGAGGATTTTATAAGTGTAGGGGATTGCACTGAGCCCCAGGGATCACCTACTTTGATTGATATTTCAGAGGACTCAGAGGAAGGTGTGAGAGTGTAGGGGATTGCCCTAAGCCCCAGGGATCACCTACTTTGATTGATATTTCAGAGGACTCAGAGGATAGGTGTGAGAGTGTAAGGGATTGCACTGAGCCCCAGAAATCACCCATACCTATTGAGCAGACCTAGATTGAGCTCAAGTCATTGCCAGATCATTCAAAATATGCTTATCTAGGAGAGGAGCAGAATTTTTCTGTCATTATCGCTCAGCCATTGCCATATCATTCACTGATTTTGGATGTTGTTAAGAAAGAGGTGACTAAACTCTTACAGGCAGGTATCATATACCATATTTCTGACAGCCAGTGGGTTAGTCTCATCCATGTGGTGCCTAAGAAATCAGGAGTTACAGTGGTGGAAAATGGAAGCAATGAGTTAGTGCCCACCAGAGTAAAGAATTCATGGAGAGTATGTATTGACTACAAGAAGCTTAATCAAGTCACGAGGAAAGACCATTATCCCTTGTCTTTTATTGATCAGATGCTAGAGAGGCTGGCAGGGAAGTCTCATTACTGCTTCTTGGATGGGTACTCAGGATATTTTCAGATTTGTATCGACCCGGAGGATCAGGAGAAGACCACCTTCACTTGTCCTTTCGGAACATTTGCATATAGACGGATGCCATTCGGTCTTTGTAATGCTCCAGGAACTTTCCAGCGGTGTATGGTAAGCATTTTTAGTGAGTTGTTAGAACACTCCATGGAGATTTTCATGGATGACTTTTCTGTATTTGGCACTTCATTTGATTCTTGTTTAGATAATTTGTCTAGGGTTTTACATAAATGCATTGAGACTAATCTTGTTCCTAATTTTGAAAAATATCATTTTATGGTAGAGCATGGCATTGTATTAGGACATATAGTCTCTAGGAAATGTATTGAGGTAGATCCTACTAAAATTAGTGCTATATCTTCTTTATCTTACCCCGTATGCGTACGGGATGTTCAAACTTTTCTTGGTCATTCAGGATTCTACCGTAGATTTATTAGAGACTTCAGTGAGATTGCTCGACACTTGACTAGATTGTTGCAAAAAGATGTGGAATTTTGTTTTGATGAAAAATGCAAAGAAGCTTTTCAGAGATTAAGGGAGGATCTTACTTCAGCTCCTATTATTAGACCCCCTGATTGGAATTTACCTTTTGAACTAATGTGTGATGCATCTAATTTTGCTGTAGGAGCTGTTCTGGCACAGAGGGTGGATGGAGCACCTCATGTTATCTGCTATGCCTCCAAGACCCTAGATGCTGCTCAAGCCAACTACACCACCACCGAAAAAGAGTTTCTTGTTATTATTTTTGCTTTAAACCGATTTAGATCTTATTTGTTGTGCTCACATGTTATTATTTTTTCTCATCATGTTGCCTTAAAGTACCTTTTGAAGAAGCCAGATGCTAAGCCCATATTAATCAGATGGATGCTTCTACTCCAAGAGTTTGACTTGGAAATCTGTTATAGGAGTGGCAAAGAGAACCTGGTAGCTGACCATTTGAGCAGAATTAAGGGAGATGGACCTCCTACCACCATTGATGATGACTTTAGAGATGAGCACCTTCTTGTAATACATGGTGAGTCACCCTGGTATGCAGATCTTGTTAATTTTTTAGTAGCTCATGTTTTCCCTACACAATTTTCTAAGGCTCAAAAAGATAAACTTAAAAGTGAGGCTAAATTCTATGTGTGGGATGACCCTTGCTTATGGAAGTTTTGTAATGATCAAATAATTAGAAGATGCATACCTGACCATGAGTTTTATTCAGTCCTTACATTTTGCTATTCATCAGCCTGTTGGGGACATTTTGGACCACAGAGAATAGCTAGGAAAGTTTGAGAGTGTGGTTTATATTGACCTACCTTATTTCATGATGCATATTTGTTTTATAAAAATTGTGATAGATGTCAGAGAACTGGAAATATAGGAGCTAGAAATGAAATTCCCCAACAAACTATGCTTTTCTGTGAGATTTTTGATGTTTAGGGAATAGACTTTATGGGACCTTTTCCTGCATCTTGTAGATATTTGTATATTTTGCTTGCTGTTGACTATGTTTCTAAATGGGTGGAGGTCATTCCCTCCATGACTGATGATTCTTGTGTTGTTGTTAGTTTTGTCAGGTCACATATTTTTTGTAGGTTTGGAATTCCAAGGGCTATCATAAGTGACCAAGGATCTCATTTTTGCAACAAACACATGAAGGCTCTACATAGCAAGTATGGGGTTGTGCACAGAGTTTCTACTTCCTACCATCCCCAAACTAATGGACAAGCCGAAATTTCAAAAAGAGATCAAAGCAATTTTGGAGAAGACCGTTGAGCCTAATAGGAAAGATTGGAGCAAGAGACATGATGATGCACTATAGGCCTATAGAACGGCATACAAGACACTAATTGGGATGTCTCCCTACCGATTAGTATATGGAAAAGCTTGTCATCTATCCGTGGAGATAGAGCATAAAGCTTATTGGGCGGTGAAAGCTTGCAACTTTGATGCTACTAAGGTGGGGAAGAAAGGAAGCTTCAACTTCAAGAACTTGAGGAGATAAGACTAGAATCATTTGAAAACTCAAGGATTTATAAGGAAAAGACCAAGATCTTTCATGACAAACATATAGTGAGAAAAGAGTTCCAAATTGGCGACAAGGTTCTATTGTATAAATCAAGACTCAAATTGATTAAACGTAAGTTGAGGTCAAGATGGGAAGGTCCATTTCTTGTAACTAACATTTTTCCTTATGATGTTGTTGAAATCAAGGATGAGGCTAATGGTTTTGTTTGGAGAGTTAATGGCCACCGGCTCAAGAAATACTTTGAAGAATTAAAGGAGCTAGATGTGAATGGATTGGACATTAAAGATGCTATCTACCCAAATTAAGGGGCGTTTATTTTTCTTGCACTTTTATTTCATTGTAAATACCATTTTATTGTTTTCAAGTAGTTAAACTTTTCTCTTACGATGAGTTGTTGATAATAAATGCTTAGATAGTGTAGGTTGAATAAAAAGCCATTGTAGGCACCATTTTACCCTTTTGACACCTTATTTCTTGCATGATTAGGAATAAATGTATCCCTCTAGGTTTTCTCTATATCATTTTAGAGTCCTTTGAAAGTAAATTAAATTTGATTGTTAAACCTTAGGATTTGAGTCAATGGATGAAAATTCTTGGTTGCTTGAGTACTACTTAGTTATGGACTCTAGATTGATGAATTGAGATGAATTCTTTTTACCTAGAGAGGATTTGCCTTATTGTTGAGATACACACATGTGATTGTACTCTAGAACTTGTTTAGGTTCTTTCAAAACTATATTTCTATGTTTGGACCACATTTATAGAGGTGAATCACTCTGTCTCCTTTCATATAAATTTTTGCAATATTCCTTGTTGATTCATGCCTTATTCTTTTTTCCTTCCTCTATTTTTCTTCTCATAACCATATTTCTCCATGGAATTGGTTGTTTTTGTTGTTTCTTAATGTTACTTTTGTAGGATCGGTGCCGTCGATAGAGGGGGGGTGAATATCGACTGCGAAAATCTCTTGCAGAAACTTCGTAGAAAACATGGATCGTTGTAGACTTAGAACGTTAGTAGCACAGTCAAAAAGTAAATTCAGAAAATAAAAACAAGACAGGCACGCGGGGATTTATTTACTTGGTTCCCGACCCCCCAGGGTCAGTACGTCTAAGGCCTATGTACTCGGCATGAGTCCACTATTGGTCTCCTTTCCGGAATTTCCGGAGGCGGAGAAAACCCGTCTTACAGTTGATAATTACAAACAAGAATATTAAAAATTAAGTGCAGAAATGAAAGTAAACCGAACAAAACAAAGTCTGAAGCTTGGCCGATCTGGACCTCCGAAGTGCCGCGCACTTCCTCCTGGAGCCTCCCGGTCGTAGAGCCTCATCTTTAGCGCATTGTCATCGGTTAGAATGATCAGAATAGCTCACAGCAGTTGTGTTTGAAGCAGAGGGGTCGAAGCCCCTTATATAGTGCCCCTGGGGGCGCCTTGGACGTCGGGGGCGCCCCTATAAACTCGGTTAAACCTTATCCCCGCGCCGACCTCGCCGTGGCTGATAAAACTTCTGACCAGGGCGCCTAGGACCTCCCGAGTGCTTGAGTGAGGGCTTATCTTGTGTTTCGACCTCGAAACAGCAAAACAACTTTCAACTTAGGTGCCCCGGACCTCCCGGGCGCCCTGCTTGAAGCCTATTCTGCTTACCACACGAAACTGCATTGTTTACTCTTTGGCTTGGGCGCCCCCATCATCCTGGGAACCTGGATTCAAGGCATTCAACCCAACATTGAGTTTTACACACTGATCTGGGCGCCCCCATCAGTGTGGGCGCCTGGGTTGGCTGTAGTCCAGCCATTCGCCTGCTTTGTCTCCAGTTCTTGATACTTGCAAGATACACAAACACAAAGTACATATACATACAATATTAGTCTTAAGGACTTGGTTCAGACTTCGGATTTCCATGAAACCCTAGGTCGAACAGACGCAAGTTCTCACCCCCGAGAACGCGCCTTTCACCTACTCCTCTCAGGAGACGGTTGCCACCTAGTCCTTCGGGTAGACTTTTGCTTAGCTTCCAATACTTCCAGACCTTGAGACACCCGAACCCCGACCCGTCTCTACTTCTGTCCTTAGTCATCGTTCAGCAAAGTTGCTCAGTCCCTCGGACCAAGACTTCGTGCCCAAACCCTAAGTCCAGGACTTCGGTGCCCAACCCTCGCCCAGTCCTCGACCAGGACTTAGTGCCCACCTTCCGAGCAAGTCTTCGGTGCCCAGCCTTTTGCCAGGACTTGTGCCCAGTCCTCGACCAGGACTTCATGCCCACCTTCCGATCAGGTCTTAGTGCCCATCTTCACTCACCAGGTCTTAGTGCCTAGGTTAACTAGGACTTTTCTTCCACTTGGTTACTCCTCTTTTGCTCACCCTCCCTTGTTCTATGTATCACTGACTTAAGTGTATTGTCAAACATTAAAACACTTGGAGGAGGACATCACTGATGCAACTTGCACCAACAATCTTCCCCTTTTTGATGTTTGACAATATCTTAAGTTAGATTGGTTGAAAAGGCTAACTTACTATCCTTGGGATAGAAAACAAAAAAAAATGTTATAAGTTTTGAAACTACATTTTTGATCTTTGGGAGAAATTTTTTTTTCTAACTTAAGCGCACCTCTCCCCCTTTGTCATACATCAAAAATCATCAGAAATACTTGCGCCAACAATGAGAACATTTGGTTCTTTTTGAAAATACTTAGTATAAGTTTTTGAAAACATAGCATAAAACTAAGTAATTGAACTCAGAAAACTTAACCAATATTATTTTTTTTGAGAAAATACCGTATTTTGGAAAGAATACTATGAGTTTTGAGAGATATAAATACTTTGAAAAATGATCTTTGAAACATGCAAGTATTTTTTGAAAAACTAGATTGATCCTTTTTGGAAGATCTAAGTACTTTTGAAACATATTATGTAATTTTTGACAATTTAAGTATTTAAAAAAATTTATTATCCATTTTTGAAAATCTAAGTATAGGTACTTAGAAAAATAATAGAATTTTTGAAAAACATAAGTACTTTGAAAAATATGAATTTTGAGAAGTATAAGTACTTTTGAAAAAGATTAGACTTTGAAAAATATAAGTAATTTTCGAAAAGTATTATGTATTTTGAAAACAGAATTTTGATAATCAAAGAAAATGATAGTACTTTTGAAAATATATGCTAGTACATTTTGAAAAATGTGTGAACTTTTGAAGGCAGAATATTTTACTTGACTTGGTTTACCTTCCAGTCTGACACAATCATAGGAAACCTTGTTGACTACAATGACATTTCGTAAGTGTCCTGGAAATTCTCCAACTCAAGTAAATATTATTTCAAATATAATTTCATAAGCCACAAAAATTTTGAAAAATAGAATAATAGTATTTGGAAGGACTTATATTTTTAGCAAGATTTTGAAGATATAGTTCATGGATATAAAATAATTCTTTTAATTTGACCTCCCCCTACACTTGACCCAGTCCTGGGAAGCTTGTTGACCACAAGTACTCTTCCTCTGAGTCTTTAGGATTTGGGTCAGAATAAAAAGAACTATTTAATAATTAAAAAAGTAAATAAATGATTACCAAAAAATTTTTCTGAAATTCTTCTTTTGACTCAGACTCCCCCTAAATTTGACACATCCTAGGAGTCCTTGAAGATCATGAATTGGGCATTTCCTCTGTGTATTTAGGGTTTATCAAAATCAAATGAACACCAATTTTCAGGAAGATAAATTTGAAACCACAATTTGGTAAGAAGATAGTTTTTAAAGTATAAGCTTTTTCGAAAACATATGTGATAGTAATTAAAGCGCAGTTTTTCGAAAAATATTTTAAAAAAAGAAAACACTCCCCCTGCATCCAACACTGTTTGACTCTATCTAAGTGCCTTAAGGAACTTTAGTGTTGTCTTAAGAGGCTTGTGTCTAATTATGTGAGTCAAACAATTTTTTTTAAAAAGAATATAATTTTTGAAAATATATCATATATAATCAATCAGACAAGCATGAATTCCATGAAAACATTACTATGTTGAAGTACTATTTTGAAAATATCTTTTTAGAAAAATATTCTAGCAATTTTGAAAAACAATTTTGAAACTTGCTTATCAATTTATTAGTCCTTAACATCTCACTCATTTTAGATGTCTCAATACAGCAAGCATGGTTGCCTTGTAGGTGTATTGTGAGATGCTTGAATTATTTTTCTTAATTTATTATTAAATCTAAGATTTAATTGAAACTTGTGTTAGATTCAAATCTGACAATAGTAAAGTGAATTTGATTTTCAGTAATTGGCTTCCAGGTCTTGGCGAGGCACTAGGCCTTCTTTGGCCGAAGCCTTATTGAATCATCAACCCTTTCCTTGACAAAGCCTTTTATAGAAAATTCATCTTCAAGTTACTTCTTGAAAGATTTTGGTCTAACTAGTTTGGGTCTTGGATTGGTAGCTTCGGCTAGTTCCACCAGTCTAATGAGACCAAGTAGAGTATACTTGACCTTATTAGAAAAGGTTTCCCTAACGTACAATCATCTCACCTCCTCCCAATACTAGGTTGATCAAGTTTCAATTATTCATTTTCCTATAGCCATTCTAAATTATGCATAATTTAAATATGAATGACATGTCATATATTAAAGTATAGCAGATGCATGATATGGCAATTATGCATGAGTCAAACAAGTCAGAAGGCATTTTAATTAAGTTTCTAAAAATGTATCAAATTCCTGATTTGATACATGTCGTGTGAACCTGCGAATATGCCAACCCACTTTGACATATTTGATTTTATTAAATTTATTGTTGTAGTTTGGGTAGGATTTTAGTTCGAGTTTAAGTTATTTAAGATTTAGTTGGATTCAAGTTAATTAAGAATTAATTGAATTAATTTAAATTTAAATTAATTAAGATTTTAATTAAATTAATTTAAGTTTGAATTAATTAAGATTAAATTGAATTAATTTACGTTTGAATTAATTAAGATTGAATTAATTTGAATTTAATTTAATTAGAATTTAATTTAACTTGATTTTAATTTAATTTGAATTTAATTTAATTTGAATTTAATTTAATTTGAATTTAATTTAATTTAATTTGAATTTAATTTAATTTGAATTTAAGTTAGATTTAATTAATTTGATTAAGATTTAAGTTAGATTTAATTAAGATTTGAATAATTAAGGTTGAAATGATTAATTAATAGTTGTAGGTTTAAGTTCATCATTTTCATTATCTCGAAAATTTTTGCTTCATCTTTATCTACCTTTTCAAATTTTTCTAACAATTCAGATTTGTTTGAACCTTTGTGAACTTTATTAACTATGGCCTTTATCTTAGATAGTTCCATGTCCTCCTCATCCTCAACATCACATCTTTTAGTATCCTCAAATTAAGAGGAGTAATTTGGGTCACTAATTAAAGTTTTGTAATAATTTTCAAGATTATCTATAATTAAGTTATTATCTAGGAGAATTTCATCTTCATTATCCTCAAGATTTTTAATAAAATCATTTTTATACTCAAAAATAATTTCAGGATTATCTCCAGAATTATCTTCACTAACTTCAGAGTTATCTTTAGAATTATTCTTAAGATGTTCAAATTTTAATTCTGAGTTATACAACGGATTTTCAAATTTGAATTCATAATTATCTAAAAGATTTTCAAATTTGAATTTAGAATTATCCTTAAGATTTTCAAATTGTAATTTGGGATTAATTTCATATTTAGATTCAGAATTAATTGTATCATTATATGTAGAATTATCAGAGTTTATTACAGATTTAAGTTCAGAATTAATTTTAGCAATTATTGAATTGGTATTAATGATTAAACAATTTATTTCTAATATTTTAGCCATATTCACATTTTGTAACTTGTCATTCAAAATATCTACTTGACTATGCAGTAATTCTAACTTATCAGGGAAATTATCTAAATTATTAAAAGACATTGCAGGAATTTGTAAAATTTTTGGAACATAAATCTTACGTACCTTCGCCGGACACTTATTTTTGTAGTGTCTGCATTTCTCGCATTTGAAGCATCTGATGTGGTCCTTGTTCCTCCGGACTCCTGGCGCTGGTGTCTCCTTTGTCGCCGGCAGTGTAGATCGAATTTTACGAGTAGGGCACTGATTTGTATAGTGCCCTCTCTCCTTGCACGTGAAGCATATAACATGGAATTTAAAATTTGACATTTAAAATTAAATTATACCTGATTCACCCCTGGGCTCCCCCTCAACTCCTGGCGTCGTTGCTCTGTCAGCAGTTAGTCTGGTGAAGAGCGGCCTGGCTCTGATATCACTTGTAGGACCGGTGCCGTCGATAGAGGGGGGGGGGGTGAATATCGACTGTGAAAATCTCTTGCATAAACTGTTGGGACCGGGTGCATGCCGACGTGGACACGTATTGTAATTGTTACATAATTACATGCAGCAGAAACAAAAGCATGAATAATTTCCTAAATTATTCTAACACATATCCTAAGCATGCAATGTGTTCACATAATCGTAATATAAAATTTTTGCAGAAAAGGAAATTACTCTACGAATTACCTTGTGTAACTTGGAAGAAGGGACGAGATCCAACCGTTAGCGTCCCTTGAATGCTCCGCCTCTATTCGTATCCACGCCGAGTATCGTCGGGATGACTTCGCTAAGCCACGAGTTTCATGCTCATGAGAACTACCAGATTCTCCGTGAACACGATGAAAACCGAGAGAGTAATCAAATCGAAAGACTCACCACCAAGGTTGGCCGAAGAGGAAGATCGTTGCAAGGAAGAACTTCGTCGCCTTGATGCTTCTTCTTGTGCTCACGGCAAGAAGAAAGAAGGAAGGCCTATGGCCGGCCAAGAGAGAGGGAGAGAAGAAGAGGAGAGAGCCCAAGCAATTCTTAGATCGATCATCTTCCATGGCACCCCTTGGGTCCTTTATATAGGGAGAGGTTTCTTAATACCCAAGCAAACCTCTCCTTGATTATGGAATAATTTCTCAATCAATCCATAATCAAGGCTCTCATGATCAAGCTTCTTCTTCTTGATTATGGAATAATTTCTCAATCAATCCATAATCAAAGCTCTATTTCTTTTGGCATGATTATATAAAATTTATAAAACAAACCAACCATTGGTTCATTATATAAAAATTTATAAAACAAACCAACCATTGGTTCATTATAAAAATTTATATATATAAAATTTATATAACCTTTTATAAAATAAACCAACCTTTGGTCTATTTTATAAAACAAACCAAAATAGCCTTATCCTCTTATGGTGGTGGCCGGCCATGACAAGAAGAGAGGAGGCCCCCTTCTTGGCCGACCCATCTAACCCCAATTGGATCAAATCCCTTAATGAATTAAACTTATTTAATTCACCCATTAAGTCTTTAAAAGACTTAGCCATTCTATGCTTCCGATACGTCTGAAATAAATTCAGTTTTGACTATTGTTTGGACTTACCAAAAATAGTCTATCTCGATTGGAGAATCCAATTCTCAACTCGTTTTAAATCCTTCGAATTACTCGTTATGCGTGTGACTAAATATGCTTTCAATTTATGTTGGTCGTCCATAATTAACTAATTAATTATAGAACGATTATGAGTGGCACCTAGTAGTACATCATGATCCCCAATTAATTGAAAGATCAACGGTTGATCTCAAAAATGATTCTGAAACCCTTCAGCAGCTATAATGAATCGTGCCCCATTCCCTTCACCATCTTATACCCACTTGGTTCAGGACATGGTCTATGTGTGTCAGTCCCCACTAGGCTAACTACGTCACACCTAGCCCAAGTAACGTTTTCTTGTCCTACGAATTCTAATTACTCTCATGTATTTAAGAGATTCATACTCTGAACATGTCATGCTCTGGCCAGAGGCTTCGAGTAACAATCCGAAGATAGGCCTTGGGTATACATCTCCTCGCAAGGAGTGGTGAATCCTTTGTAGGTTGTTCAAACATCTTTGGGCACTTCGGCTTATACCCAATCATCCTGGGTCCACACCTCCTTGGAGATGCTTGCTTAAGATGTCAAAGTATAAGTCTCCATGACCAAGATGACTTGAACACTGCAAGTCAAAGGAACATCGCACTTATGCTACAGTAAGAACTTCATTGACATATCCATATGTAGACTATCATATGAAGTTTTACAGCAAGTCACTCCAATGAACTAGTTCCCTTAACTAGCATTCATGTTTATCTCCGGACATCCCAATGTCGCCAGCCAGTGAGAATCAGTTGATTAGAGAATAACCCATGCTAGTCTCAACAGAATTGATAGTGTCTGTATTTATCAATTCATCGACTAAGGACAATTTCAATACTTCACAATTGCACATGTAGAGATAATCACTAGTTGTAAATTCATCACAAATTCTCTCATGCTGTGAATTGTATTGCGGACATTCAGTAAATTAGCTTAAGATCTTAATCAAATAATCTTGTATACTCAAATAGTGAATATTCATTTATTAAAAAAATAAATAATTACTATCATAAGGCAATTGCCTTAGGACACTTCTCTCATGTCACTAACAGAAACTTCGTAGAAAACTTGGATCATTCTAGACTTAGAACGTTAATAGCATAGTGGAAAAGTAAATATAGAAAATAAAAACAAGACAGACACGCGGGGATTTATTTACTTGGTTCCCGACCCCCCAAGGTCAGTACGTCCAAGGCCTATGTACTCGGCGTGAGTCCACTATTGGTCTCCTTTCCGAAATTTTCGGAGGCCGAGAAAACCCGTCTTATAGTTGATAATTACAAGCAAGAATATTGAAAATTAAGTGCAGAAATAAAAGCAAACCGAACAAAACAAAATCTGAAGCTCGACCGATCTGGACCTCCGAAGTGCCGCGCACTTCCTCCTGGAGCCTCCCGGTCGTAGTACCTCATCTTTAGCGCATTGTCGTTGGTTAGAATGATCAAAATACCTCACAGCAGTTGTGTTTGAAGCAGAGGGGTCGAAGCCCCTTATATAGTGCTCCTGGGGGCGCCCGGGACGTCGGTGTAGGACCGATGCCGTCGATAGAGGGGGGGGGTGAATATCGATCGTGGACGTCTTTCAGAAATCTTCGTAAAGCTTTCGTTCTAGACTTAGGATATTAGTACTGCAGCGGAAAAAGTAAATAAAAGAAATAAGACAAGACAGTGACACGGCGGATTTTTACTTGGTTCCCGACCCCCCAGGGTCAGTACATCCAAGGCCTATGCACGGGAATGCCCGTCCACTATTGGTCTCCTTCCTGGACTTTCCGGAGGTGGAGAAACCCGACTTACAGTGCAAGATTTACAAGCAATAATATTGAAAATGAAGTACGGAATAAGTAAAAGCGAACCGAACAAAAATCTGAAACTTGGCCGATCTGGACCTCCGAAGTGCCGCGCACTTCCTCCTGGAGCCTCCCGGTCGTAGAGCCTTGTTTCTAGCGCATTGTCGTCGGTCAGAATGATCGGAATCGCTCTGGAATGTTGTTTCTGAAGTAGAGGGGTCGAAGCCCCTTATATAGGCCTCCTTGGGGGCGCCCTGGACGCTGGGGGCGCCCCGGAAGACTCGGTCAAACCTTATCCTTGCGCCTACCTCGCCGCGGGTGATAAGATCATTGACCAAGGCGCCCTGGACCTCCGGGGTGCCCTCATTATGGCTTATCTGTGTTTTGGGTTCGAAACTGCAAATACAACTTTGAACTAGGGCGCCCCGGACGCTCAGGGCACCCTGCTTGACACCTGTTCTGTCTGCTTCATCATACCTGCATTTTTACCTTTGGCTCAGGGCGCCCTGGCTGTTCAGGGCACCCTGGTTGGTGAGGGCGCCCTCCTTGATGGGGGCGCCCTCCTTAAAGCCTGTAAATTGGTTTTTTTTTGCTTGCTTTGTCTCCGGTTCTTGTTACCTGCAAGATACACAAACACAAAGCATATATACATATAATATTAGACTTAAGGACTTGGTTCGGACTTCAGATTTGCACGAAACCCTAGGTCGAACCGGCACGAGTTCCTATCCCCGTGAACTCGCCCTTCACCTACTCCTTTCAAGAGACGGTTGCCACCCAGCCCTTCGGGTGGACTTTTACTTAGCTTCCGATTACTCCGGATCTCAAGACGCCCAAACCCTGACCCGTCTCTACTCCTGTCCTTAGTCATCGCTCAACTAAGTTGCTTAGTCCCTCGGACCAAGTCTTTATTTCATAGCCGTCCTTCGCCAGGTGCCTAGCAGCCCTTCGCTAGGTCTTTGTTACCAAGCGGTCCTTTGCCTGGTGCCTAGCAATCCTTCGCTAGGTCTTCTATGCCTAGTAGTCCTTCACTAGGTGCCTAGCAGCCCTTCTCTAGGTCTTCTATGCCTAGTAGTCCTTCACTAGGTGCCTAGCAGCCCTTCGCTAGGTCTTAGGGTTATGATACCTAGCAACCCTTCGCTAGGTGCCTAGCAGCCCTTCGCTAGGTCTTTAGGGTTCCGATGCCTAGATTAACTAGGACTTTTCTTCTGCTAAGGTTACTTCTCTTTTGCTCCCCTTTGTCTGTTCAATATATCACTGACTTAAGTGAATTGTCAAACATTAAAACACTTAAAGAGGAACATCATTGATGCAACTTGCACCAACAATCTCCCCCTTTTTGATGTTTGACAATACCTTAAGTTAGATTGGTTTAAGGGGCTAACTCACTATCCTTAGGATAAAAAACAAAAAAAAATTGATCTTTGGAAAAAAAATTTCTAGAATTTTTCTAACTTAAGCACACCTCTCCCCCTTTGTCATACATCAAAAAACTTTAAGAAAACACTTGCACCAATAATGAATATTTTGATTCTTTTTGAAAAATACTTGGTACAGAAAGCATTGTATTTTGAATGATATATTGCATAAATTAATTTGAATGCAGAAATTACTTATATATTGCATTTTTGAAAAAATGCATAATTTTGAAAAGATGTTATTTGCTTTTGAAAAATGATTTTTAACAACATGCAAGTACTTTTGACAGAATTTGTAATTTTTTGAAGAATATAAAGTACTTTTTGTAAAATGCATAACTTTTGAAAAGGTGTTATTTTGGAAGATATAAATATTATGCATATTTTGCAATTACTAATTATTTTTGAAAAAGGTGAGACTTTGAAAAATATAAGTAGTTTTTGAAACATAATATTTTACTTGACTAAGTTTTTTTTTTCAGTCTGACACAATCCTGGGAAACTTTGTTAACTACAAGGACATTTTCCTAAGTGTCTTAGAAATTTTTCAGAGTCAAGTAAGTATTAATGGATTTTTTTTTTAAAATGATAATACTTTTGAAAGCATATGTTACAGGATTTTGAAAAATTACTTATGTTTCTATCAAGATTTGAAAGTACAGCGCATGAAATCATTTAATCTCCCCCTAAACTTGACCCAGTCTTGTGAAGCTTGTTGACCACAAGTACTCTTCCTCTGAGTCTTAAGGTTTGATTCAAATCAAAAGGATAATAATTTTCAACATGATTTAAAACTTGTTAGACTCCCCCTAAATTTGACACGTCCTAGGAGTCCTTGAAGATCATATAGTGGATCTTTCCTCTGTGTCTTTAGGGTTTATCAAAGTAAAGAAACCGATAATTTTTAAGTAGATACATTTTGAAGCCACAATTTGGAAAGAAGATAATTTTGAAAACATATGTAATGCAAATTAATGTGCAGTTTTCGAAAAAATCTAAAAAGAACAAAACACTCCCCCTGCATCCAACACCGTTTGGCTCTATCTAAGTGCCTTAAGTAACTTTAGTGTTGTCCTAAGAGGCTTGTGTCTAATTGCGTGAGTCAAACAATTTTTGAAAAGCTATAATTTTTGAAAAACGTATAATATGTATATTCAATCAAACAAGCATGAATTCCATAAAAGCATTATTATGTTAAAGCACTATTTTGAAAATATATTTTTAGAAAAATATTCTAACCATATTGAAAAACAATTTTGAAAAATATTTTTTAATTCATTAGTCCTTAACATCTCACCCATTTTAGATGTATCAATACAACAAGCATGATTGCCTTATAAGTGTATTGTGAGATGCTTGAATCATTTTTCTTTAATTTATTTTTCAATTCTAAGATTTAATTGAAGCTTGTGTTAGATTTGAATTTGACAAGAAGTAACTTGAATTTGAATTTCAAAAATTGGCTTCCAGGTCTTGGCGAGGCACTAGGCCTTCTTTGGCCGTAGCCTTATGGGATCATCCACCCTTTCCTTGACAAAGCCTTTTAATGAAATTTCATTTTCAAGATTACTTTTTGAAAAATTCTGGTCTAACTAGTTTGGATCTTGGATCGGTAGCTTCGGCTAGTTTCACCAGTCTAAAGAGACCAAGTATACTTGATCTTATTAGAATTGACTTCCCTAACGTACTATCATCTCACCGCCACCCAATACTAGGTTGATCAAGTTTCAATTATTCCTTTTCCTATAGCCGTTCTAATATATGCATAAAATTTAAATATGAATGACATGTCATATATTTTTAAAAGAATAGCAGATGCATGTCATGGCAATTATGCATGAGTCAAACAAGTCCAAAGCATTTTATTTAAGTTTCTAAAATGTATCAAATTCCCGATTTGATACATGTCGAGTGAACCCGCGAATATGTCAACCCACTTTGACATATTTAATGTTATTAATTTTAATTGTTACACTTTGGGTAAAATTTTACTTTAGTTTGAGTTTAAGTTATTTAAGATTTTAGTTGGATTCAGGTTAATTACGAATTAATTGAGGTTGAATTAATTAGAAATTAATTGAGTAGGATTTAATTGAAGTTATAATTTTAATTCAACTTAATTTTACTTTTAATTTGAATTAAATTGAATTAATTAAGATTTAATTTATGTTTAATTTGAATTTAATTGAATTATTAGAATTAATTCGAATTTATTTGAACTTAATTGAATTATTTAAGATTTAATTAATTAATTTGAATTTTTAAGAATTAATTATTTTGAATTTGAATTATTAAGAATTAATTAATTTGAATTTGAATTATTAAGAATTAATTAATTTGAATTTGAATTATTAAGAATTAATTAATTTGAATTTGAATTATTAAAAATTAATTAATTTGAATTTGAATTATTAAGAATTAATTAATTTGAATTTGAATTATTAAGAATTAATTAATTTGAATTTGAATTATTAAGAATTACTTAATTTGAATTTGAATTATTAAGAATTAATTAATTTGAATTTGAATTATTAAGAATTAATTAATTTGAATTTCAATTATTAAGAATTACTTAATTTGAATTTGAATTATTAAGAATTAATTAATTTGAATTTGAATTATTAAGAATTAATTAATTTGAATTTGAATTAAGATTTTTTTTGTATTTAATTAAGATTTAATTTGAATTTAATTAAGATTTAATTTGAATTTAATTAAGATTTAATTTGAATTTAATTTGAATTTAATTTTGATTAATTTGAATTTAAATTGGATTAATTTGAATTTAATTTGGATTTAATTTGGATTAATTTGAATTTAATTTGGATTAATTTGAATTTAATTTGGATTAATTTGAATTTAAATTGGATTAATTTGAATTTAATTTGTATTTAATTTGGATTAATTTGAATTTAATTTTGATTTAATTAATTAATTAAGATTTAATTAGGATTTAATTAAGAATTATAATGATTAATTAATAATTGTGGGTCTAAATTCATCATTTTCATTATTTCAAAAATTTCTTCTTCATTTTTATCTTTCTTTTCAAGTTTTTCTAATAATTTTGATTTATTTGGATTTTTGTAATTTTGATTAACTATGACCTTTATCTTAGATAGTTCTATATCCTCCTCAAGACTAGGTCTTTCAATATCCTTACAGTAGGTGGAGTAATTTGGGCTACTAATTAAGGTTTTGTAATAATCTTCAATATTATCTATAATTAAATTATTATCTAGGAGAAAATTATCCTCAGATATATTTTCAACATTAATCTCTAGATTATCTTTAAGATTTTCATAATTAATTTCTGAATTATCCTTAAGATATTCAAATTTGAATTTGGAATTATCCTTAGAATGTTCAAATTTGAATTCCGAATTATCCTTAGGATTAATTTTGTCTGAATTAAGATTAACAGAATTAATTTTATCAGACAAATTACCAGGATTAATTTTATCAGATAAATTATCAGGATTAATTGTATCAGATGAATTATCAGGATTAATTGTATCAGATGAATTATCAGGATTAATTGTATCAGATAAATTAACAGAATTAATTTTATCAATTTCTGAGTTGATATTCTGAATTAAACAATTAATTTCTGATATTTTGGTCATATTCACGTTTTATAATTTAACATGCAAAAAGTTAATGTTCCTATGCAGTAAATCTATTTTATCAGAAAAATTAACTATTTTATCACATGACAGTGTAGGAACTTGTAAAATTTTTGGAACATAAATTTTTCGTACCTTTGCCGGACATTGGTTTTTGTAGTGTCCGAATTTTTCGCACTTGAAGCGTCTGATATGACTTTTGTCCCTCCGGTTTCCTGGCGCTGGTGCCTCCTTCGCCGCCGGTGATGAACGATTTTTATGAGTAGGACACTGATTTTTATAGTGTCCTCTCTCCCTGCATGTGAAACAAATAATATGCAACTTAAAATTTGACATAAAAAAAATTATACCTGATTCACCCCTGGGCTCCCCCTCAACTCCTGGCGTCTTTGCTCCGTCGGCGGTTAGTCCGGTGAAGAGCGGCTCGGCTCTAATACCACTTGTAGGACCGGTGCCGTCGATAGAGGGGGGGTGAATATCGATCGTGGACGTCTTTCAGAAATCTTCGTAAAGCTTTCGTTCTAGACTTAGGATATTAGTAGCGCAGCGGAAAAAGTAAATAAAAGAAATAAGACAAGACAGTGACACGGCGGATTTTTACTTGGTTCCCGACCCCCCAGGGTCAGTACATCCAAGGCCTATGCATGGGAACGCCCGTCCACTATTGGTCTCCTTCTCGGACTTTCCGGAGGCGGAGAAACCCGACTTACAGTGCAAGATTTACAAGCAATAATATTGAAAATGAAGTACGGAATAAGTAAAAGCGAACCGAACAAAAATCTGAAACTTGGCCGATCTGGACCTCCGAAGTGTCGCGCACTTCCTCCTGGAGCCTCCCGGTCGTAGAGCCTTGTTTCTAGCGCGTTGTCGTCGGTCAGAATGATCAGAATCGCTCTGGAATGTTGTTTCTGAAGCAGAGGGGTCGAAGCCCCTTATATAGGCCTCCTGGGGGCGCCCTAGACGCTGGGGGCGCCCCGGAAGACTCGGTCAAACCTTATCCTTGCGCCTACCTCGCTGCGGGTGATAAGATCATTGACCAAGGCGCCCTGGACCTCCGGGGCACCCTCATGATGGCTTATCTGTGTTTTGGGTTCGAAACTGCAAATACAGCTTTGAACCATGGCGCCCCGGACGCTCAGGGCGCCCTGCTTGACACCTGTTCTACCTGCTTCATCATACCTGCATTTTTACCTTTGGCTCAGGGCGCCCTGGTTGGTGAGGGTGCCCTCCTTGATGGGGGCGCCCTCCTTAAAGCCTGCAAATTGGTTTTTTTTTGCTTGCTTTGTCTCCGGTTCTTGTTACCTGCAAGATACACAAACACAAAGCATATATACATATAATATTAGGCTTAAGGACTTGGTTCGGACTTTGGATTTGCATGAAACCCTAGGTCGAACCGGCACGAGTTCCTATCCCCGTGAACTCGCCCTTCACCTACTCCTTTCAGGAGACGGTTGCCACCCAGCCCTTCGGGTGGACTTTTACTTAGCTTCCGATTACTCCGGATCTCGAGACGCCCAAACCCTGACCCGTCTCTACTCCTGTCCTTAGTCATCGCTCAGCTAAGTTGCTTAGTCCCTCGGACCAAGTCTTTATTTCCTAGCCATCCTTCGCCAGGTGCCTAGCAGCCCTTCGCTAGGTCTTTGTTACCAAGCGGTCCTTTGCCTGGTGCCTAGCAATCCTTCGCTAGGTCTTCTATGCCTAGTAGTCCTTCACTAGGTGCCTAGCAGCCCTTCTCTAGGTCTTCTATGCCTAGTAGTCCTTCACTAGGTGCCTAGCAGCCCTTCGCTAGGTCTTAGGGTTATGATACCTAGCAACCCTTCGCTAGGTGCCTAGCAGCCCTTCGCTAGGTCTTTAGGGTTCCGATGCCTAGATTAACTAGGACTTTTCTTCTGCTAAGGTTACTTCTCTTTTGCTCCCCTTTGTCTGTTCAATATATCACTGACTTAAGTGAATTGTCAAACATTAAAACACTTAAAGAGGAACATCATTGATGCAACTTGCACCAACAGTCGGGGCGCCCCTATAAACTCGGTCAAACCTTATCCCCGCGCCGACCTCGCTGCGGCTGATAAAACTTCTGACCAGGGCGTCTGGGACCTCTCGGGCGCTTGAGTTAGGGCTTATCTTGTGTTTCGACCATGAAACAGCAAAATAACTTTCAACTTGGGCGCCCCGAACCTCCCAGGCGCCCTGCTTGAATCCTATTCTTCTTACCAAACGAAATTGCATTGTTTACTCTTTGGCTTGGGCGCCCCCATCATCCTGGGTGCCTGGATTCAAGGCATTCAACCCAACACTGGGTTTTACACACTGGTCTGGGCACCCCCATCAGTGGGGGTGCCTGGGTTGGCTGCATTCCAGCCATTCGCCTGCTTTGTCTCCGGTTCTTGATGACTGCAAGATACACAAACACAAAGCACATATGTTGGATCGAGAGTAAACGATAGAGGGGGGGTGAATATCGTTAGTCATTTCGTATTTAAAAAGGTGAGAATACGCAGCGGAAAAATTAAAACTAATCAGCACACGAGACACCAAGATTTTACTTGGTTCGGAGTCGCGGTCGGCTCCTACTCCAAGGCTCACGGTCGTTGACCATTTACTGCGGGCAATACTATAGTCGTGCAAATACATACAAGAATAATTACAGTAGTAGTGCAGTAACAGTACAATAAAAAGTTAGCTCTTTGTTACCGACGCCCGTTGTAGATCGTGTTGGATCGAGAGAAAATGATAGAGTGGGGGTGAATATCGTAACTCGTTTTTCGGATAAAATTAAGAGCAAATGCGTAGTGGAATAGACAAAACACAAAGACACAATTGGTTTTACTTGGTTCGGAGTTGCGGTCGGCTCCTACTCCAAGGCCCACGGTCCTTGACCGTTTACTGCGGGCAATACTATAATCGCGCAAAATCTTACAGACAGTTGTACAGTTATAAGTGCAGTAAGAATACAATTAAAAATTGTCTCTTCGTTACCGACGCCTGGTGTAGATCGTTCTTTGGTGCGTAGGGTCGTTGCCGATGCTAGAATCACGAGATGAAGGATTTCTGGAGCAGAGCGCGTGAGTTGAAGAGTGTATTTGCGTTGGAAAACTTGATGCTTGAAGCCTTGGGGTCGAGGGGCTTTTTATAGCCTCCCGGGGCACCCTGAACGTTGGGGGCGCCCCCCCCCCCCACGTGTCACCCGATCCGAGCAAATCTCGGTCAGCCTTGATCCCACTCGAATAGGGCTGAGGGTTGACTGTGGGGGCGCCCGGGACGCTGGGGGCGCCCTGGTTGACCCTTTCAGCGGGCTTCTCGGCTGGATAAACTTTATCTACTTCGTTGGCTTGAGCGCGGGGCTCCCTAGGCATCCGGGGCGCCTGGGCGCCCGGGGGCACCCGGGAGCATGGGGGCGCCCCGCCCAGTGAGCTTTCGAAGCTTGCTTGTGCTGAACTCCTCTTTGCCTTATACTTGGGGCGCCCGGGTCCTTCCGGCCGCCCAACCCAGCTGCTACCTCACTCCTTTGAGGCTTTCTGAGTTGCAGACACTCGTTCCTTTGGTCCTACATCCAGGGTTAGTACGAAACAAGATGGAGCAAATATATAAGTAAGTTTTACAGCCTTAGCTGTCTTGGTTCTGACTTTGGGTCTCCAAAATGGAGCCCTAGGTCGAACCGACGCCTACTGTTCCCTCAACGGGGAACGCGTCCTCACCTACTCCTCTTAGTAGAATTTACCTGATGCCAACCGGCTCCTCCGGTTGGACTTTTGCCCAGCAGTCCTTCACCAGGTGCCTAGCTGTCATTCGCCAGGTCTTCAGTACCAAGCAGTCCTTCGCTTGGTGCCTAGCATTCCTTCGCTAGGTCTTCGACTTCCTAGTAGCCCTTCGCTAGGTGCCCAGCAGCCCTTCGCTGGGTCTTCAAGTAGTCCTTCACCTAGTGCCTAGCAGTCCTTCGCTTAGGACTTTATTTCTAGGCAGTCCTTCACCTGGTGCCTAGCAATCCTTCGCTAGGACTTTCGATCTGCACACTTAAGCAGCATGTTAGACAAACAAGGCATCTTAACTTTTGAACCCTTTGCCATTGATCAAAACACAGGTTCAACTTAGGTGCTGTCTGCACCAACAATCTCCCCCTTTTTGATTTATGGCAACCCAGTTCAAAAAGTTAAGTTAATCAGAACATCTAAAAAGTTTAGTTTCCTCCCCCTGGAAGGAATCTCCCCTTAGGTTTTTCAAAAGTTCGTGGGGTTCTTTAAAAAAATTTCTAAGTCTAAAAATGGAATTTTTCAAACACTTAGAACCATTTTCAAAAGAAACTTTAGAAACACATTTTCCAAAAAGTTGGTTGTGCTCTTTTGAAGGTTTACACTTAAAAAATTTCAAGTCAGTTTTTAGAATCATAGCTTAAGTTTAAGATAAGTACTTAGCAAAATTTTCAACAGCTTAAGTTTTAAGTACTTAAAAGGTTTTGAAAGCAGTTTAAGTTTAAGTACTTAACAAAAAGTTTTGAAAGCTATTTTAAGTTTAAGTACTTAACAAAAAGTTTTGAAAGCTATTTTAACTTTGAAGAAAAACTTAGTACTTTTGAAAATAAGTAGATTAAGTACTTTTTGAAGAAAGGATAAGGTTTTGAGATTTTGAATTTTAAAATTTTGAATTTTAAAAAAAAATTAAAAAGCTTCTCTCCTTTCCTATCTCTCCCCCTTTGCCATATATCAAAAACAAAGCAGTATAGCAGAAAAAGGAGAAGTAAATTGCATAATGTGCTGTACTGAACCAATGCAAGAAGAACTGAATCAAACCAATTTAAGTTATCTCTGTAGGGTCCTGTCTAACCCAATTAGCTACTTACTAACTGTTATAAACAGTAGTTTTTGCTAGGGTTAGTCGAGTTAAGTGTTCTGTTCAAGTTAGATTTTCTAAACTTGACACTTAACTTGATTACTGTTTTAGTTGTATTTAGTGCCCCAATTACTGCAGATGCACTGACTTAAAGCATCTTGAATTAAGGCAAAGACCTAAGCATCTCAACCCATTCTAGGTTATCACTCAAAAGTACCCTAAGGTGCTTGTGAGATGCTGGCTTCTAGATCTATAGGTGTATGCATTTCTAGGGTTAGGGCCTAGGCCAAGTCCATTTGCGAAAAAGCCCTAGTTTTGAAGGGGGTAGTTTTTGAAAATAAAACTAAGTAAAAAAAACTATTAAAAAGATTTTGAACATTAAGTAAAGCAAATTTTAAAACTATTTTAGAAATTGATTTTTCAAATCACTTAAAGCAGAAAAAATATAGTAATCCTATTCTACCAAGCATAATCCCAATAAAGATCAGATAATCATGAAAAAGGCAAGTAGCCAACTACATAAGTCAGCTGGTCACATGAGAGGACTAGGATAGTCACACCATAAACAAACACGAGTCAACCCTACTAAGTAGGGGCAGTCAACCAGTCAAGAGTACAATGCTAGTCAAATCTAGAAGGAGGGACCGGGATGATCAGGAGAGCCTGGCTGCCATGATCGAAATAGTGCCATCATCTCCTGATATCGTGCGTCGTTGGTCTCCCTATCAGCTCTGAGGGCATTCATGTACTCAGTGTAATAGCCCTGATTTGTCTCCATTTCTTCAGCATGTTTTACCTCTACTTCCTCCCGGAGGCTTTGGACCTGTGTCTCAAGTCGGGTCACTCGCTTGTAGAGTGTCGGTGGTGGGGGCTCGTCTATGTGCTCCCGGGCCTCGGCTGCCAGATCTGCAACGTCGACCTCGACCTCCTCGTCAGAGTCGATCTGGGGTCCGGCTCTCTGTTGCCTCCAGGACAAAACCCCGGTACCCGATGTTGGATCTAGAGAACCGATAGAGGGGGGGTGAATATCAGAAAGCGTTCGGATTTTAGAATTAGAGAAATTATGCAGCGGAAATTAAAAACAAACAAACTCAAACACTGGTAGTTTTACTTGGTTCGGAGCCTAGGTCGACTCCTATTCCAAGGTCCACAGTCGTTGACCATTTACTGCGGGCAATACTATAATCGCACAAATCAATTTACAGAAGATGATTACAATAAAGGTGCAGTAAGAAAAAGACAACTCTTCGTTACCGACGTCCGGTGTAGAATCTATTTTGAAGCAGAGGGACGTCGTCGCCGCTTGTATCTCGAGTCGGAAGGTTTCCGGAGCAGAGTGCGAGAGTAGAAGAGCGTGAATGCTTTGGAAAGCTTTTCTGTTCAGAAGCCTGGGCGTTAGGTGCTATTTATAGCACCTCGGGGCGCCTCTGGACGTCGGGGGCGCCCCCCACGTGTCACGCGATCCCCCTTTCTCTCGGTCAACCTCTATCCCACTCGAATAGGGCTGAGGTTTGACACTGGGGGCGCCCGCGATGCTGGGGCGCCCTGGTTGACTACTTCAGCGGGCTTCTCGGCTGGATAAGAGTGATCGGCTTCGCTGGCTTAGGTGAGGGGCGCCCTGGGCACAGGGGGCTCCCTGGGCTTCCGGGGCGCCCTGGGCGCTGGGGGCGCCCTGGGCGCTGAGGGCGCCCCGACCAATAAACTGCCGAAGCCCTTGTTGCTTCGCTTGTTTTGTGTTGGCCTTGGGGGCGCCCGGGACACTGAGGGCACCCTGCTCTGCTACTTGCCTCTCTCCTTTAGGCATTCTGAGCTGCAGACACACGTTCCTTCGGTCCTGCATCTAGGGTTAGTCCAAAACAATATGAAGCAATAGAGTATTATGTTTATACAGCCTTAGCTGTCTTGGTTCTGACTTTGGGTCTCCAAAATGGAGCCCTAGGTCGAACCGACGCCTACTGTTCCCTCTCGACGGGGAACGCGTCCTCACCTACTCCTCTCGGGAGAATGTACCTGATGCCAACCGGCTCCTCCGGTTGGACTTTTGCCTAGCGGTCCTTTGCCAGGTCTTGGATACCAAGCTGTCCTTCGCCCGGTACCTAGCATTCCTTCGCCAGGTCTTCAGTCCCAAGCTGTCCTTCGCCTGGTGCCTAGCAGTCCTTTGCTAAGGCTTCAGTACCCTGGCATTCCTTCGCCAGTGCCTAGCAGTCCTTTGCTAGGACTTTTTACTCTGGCATTCCTTCGCCAGTGCCTAGCAGTCCTTCGCTAGGACTATAGTCCTGCACACTTGAGTAGTATGTTAGATAACAAATAAGACTTAACTTTTGAACCCTTTTGCCATTATCAAAGCTCAGGTTCGACTTGGGTGCTTTCCGCACCAACAATCTCCCCCTTTTTGATTTATGGCAACCCTAGTTCAAAAAGTTAAGTTAATCAGGGCAAGTAAAAATTAAATTTTGTTCACTTCCCCTGGAAGGAATCTCCCCCTAGATTTTTCAAAACTTCCTGGGGTTTTTGAAAATAAATTCTAAGTTTAAGGATGGATTTTTACTTAGAATAATTTTCAATAGAAAATAATTTTGGTTGTCTATTTTGGAGAACTTGCAGAATATTTAAGTTTAAATACTTTAGAAAACTTAAGAAGGACTAAAAAAATTTTTTGACGTCTTAAGTTTAAAGTACTCAACAACGTTTTGAAAACTTTAAGTTTTAAAGTACTTAGTGAAATTTGAAAAACTTAAGTACTTTGACAAAACTGAAGTACTTAGAAAAAGTTTTGATAAACTTAATTGCTTAGAAAAGTTTTGAAAAACTTAAGTGCTTAGAAAAGTATTGAAAAACTTAAGTGCTTAGAAAAACATAGTACTTTGAAAAACTTAGAACTTTGAAAAACTTAGTACTTTTTGAATAACGTAGTACTTTGAAAAACTTAGTACTTTGAAAAACTTAGTACTTTTTGAATAACTTAGTACTTTGAAAAACTTATTACTTTGAAAAACTTAGTAGAAATTTAGTAAACTTAAGTTTTGAAGTACTTAGTAGAAATTTAGTAAACTTAAGTTTTGAAGTACTTAGTAAAAATTTAGTAAATAAGTTACGTACTTTTTGAATAAAGGATAAATAAGTTACGTACTTTTTGAATAAAGGATAGAGTTTGAAATTTTGAATTTTGAAAAAAATTAAAACTCTCCTTTCCTATCTCTCCCCCTTTGCCATATATCAAAAACAAATAGTTACAGCAGAGACAGAATAATTAAATTGCATAAAGGAAAATAACTTGCATGATTTTGCTGTACTGAACCAATTCATGATGAGAATTAAACCAAATCAGTTTCATTTTCCTCTTTTAGGGACCTGTCTAACTCAATTAGCTACTTACTAACTGTTATAAACAGTAGTTTTCGCTAGGGTTAGTCAAGTTAAGTGTTCTGTTCAAGTTAGATTTTCTAAGCTTGACACTTAACTTGATTACTGTGTAAGTTGTATTTAGTACCTTAATTACTGCAGATGCACTGACTTAAAGCATCTTGAATTAAGGCAAAGACCTAAGCATCTCAACCCTTTCTAGGTTATCAATCAAAAGTACCCTAAGGTGCTTGTGAGATGCTGACTTCTAAGTCTATAGGTGCATGCAGTTTTAGGGTTAGGGCCTAGGCTAAGTCCATTTTCGAAAGAAAACCCTAGTTTTGAAAGGGGGTAGTTTTGAAAATAAAACTAAGTCAAAAACTTTATTTTAAAACTTTTCAAAACTGAATAAAAGCATTTAACACCTATTTTAAAACTGATTTTGAAAGCATTTTAAAAATTTCTTTAAAACTGATTTGAATAAGAAGACCAATAGTAGACAAAACCTATTCTACTAAGCATAGTAAGGATCAGATACTCAAGTCAAATAAGTAGTCAGATAAAATAGGTTAACTGGTCAAACAGAGGTCCAGTAGAGTCAAACATGAGTCAAGTTTTAGTTACGTAGTACAATGCTGAAAGTAGTCTAACTATGAAGAAGGGCCAGGGTGGTCAGATGAGCCAGGCTGCCATGCTCTCAGTAGTGATAGTATCTCACTGTATCGTGCATCGTCCAGTAGAGTCAAACATGAGTCAAGTTTTAGTTACGTAGTACAATGCTGAAAATAGTCTAACTATGAAGAAGGGCCAGGGTGGTCAGATGAGCCAGGCTGCCATGCTCTCAGTAGTGATAGTATCTCACTGTATCGTGCATCGTCCACCTCTCGATCAGCTCTACGAGCGTCCATCTGCTCGAGGTGGTAGGCCTCAACCTCCTCTCGGAGGCTGTGGATCTCCGTCTGCATCTGAGTGAAGTGCTGGTCGATGGTCGGTGGAGGCGGCTCGTCTATGTGTGCCTGAGCCTCGGCTGCTAATTCGACGACGTCGACTTCTACCTCCTCGTCTGAGTCGATCTGGGGAGCTGCTCTCTGACGTCTCCAGGACAAGACCCCGGTACCCGATACCTCTATACCAGCTAGGGAGAAGTTTCTATAGCCTATCTCATCGTAATCGGTCAAAGCGGCCATCTCTCCCTCGGTGATGTTTCGACCGTGGTGATGTAAGATGGACGTGATGATGTGGCAGTAGGGTGTGCGTACCCACCCTTGCGTGGTAACACTGGACGCATGTAGAATAGCATGAAACATGTGAAGTCCTATGTCGATGTCCAGCTGATGAATCAAGGCATATAGGAGGAAGGTGTGAAATGGTCGCATAGTAGCGACGTCTCTAGTGGATAAGGGCAGAATACATCGAACTATGACTCTATATAGAGCGTAGTCCTGAACCTGTAGGTCGACAGACTGAAATCGTCTGGCCAGTGGTTGCCTAAAGAAGTAGGAGTGTAACGCATCTAGGGAAATGTGAGAGTAGGGAGCATCAAAGGGAGGCTCCCTAGGAGGGTAACAACAGAAGGTAGACTACGAGAATCGTAGTCTTAGAAATCGATTGAGTAGTGTAGGTGTGATTGTTAAGGGAATTCCTTGGACAGTGGTGACAAACATGAGACCATCCTGTCTAATTATGTTGTTGTAAAACTCTGCACATAAGGATGTGTTGATTAGATGAGTGTAGAATACGAGATTGTCAAGTTGGTAAAAATTTATGACATTCATTGCTAAGGGACAGGATTGAGTGAAAAATTGTCTATTTAAGTAGCTCGTTTTGATAGGTTTATAGGTTGTTCGAGCAAACCTATTACACAATTCTAAATTCGGAAACCTAGGATCAGGACTAGGTTCGGTACCGGGTTTTGCCTGGTTTGGTCGGCGTCTTCTAAGAGAAGTAATATGCATTTAAAGAAAGTATGAAGAATTTGCATTAAAGATAAATAAAAATTAACTTAATTGCAAAAAAATTATACCGGGCAGATCGGGGAGGCATTGTCGAGGATGAGAGCTCGAGAGGGTTGCAAGGTCTCTTGGAATGTAGGGAGAAGGAGAGAAGTAGTAGTTTGAGTGTGAAGAGAAGAATGGGGCTATGGAGCCTTTTTATAGGGCATTTCGGGCGCCCTGAAGCGTGAGGGCGCCCTGGCTGGCGAGGGCGCCCCACCTGGCGAGGGAGCCCTGGCAGGGCTGCGGCTGCCTTTTGGCAGCTTTCTGTCTTTGAATGCTTATACAGGGGCGCCCGGGAGCACCCGGGCGCCCTGGTCAGCGTGGAGTGGCAGAGTATCTGCCACTTGGTGATCCTCGGGGCGCCCGCAAAGGTCTGGCGCCCTAAAAGCCTGTTTTTGAACCTTTTTGTCTTGAAAGTTTGAAATGTGTGGGGTGGGGGTCGCCCGAAGGGTCATGGGCGCCCTAGAAGAGTCTACTTATGCTTTGATAGACTTGTTTGACTGCTTTTGACCAGATTTGACTTGTTTAACCAGGTTTGACCAGATTTGACTGTTTTAACTATGGTTTGCCTAGGGTTAAGTCAGTGCCGTTCTATACTGAATGTAAAAAAAATAAATTTTCATTAAGTTTGCTGTCTCACCCAATCTAGGGTTATCAATCACGTTAGCCTTACATGTTTTGTGAGACAAGTTTTGATAAGTAAAATTATTTTGAAAAATTATTATTTATTTTGAAAAACATAAATAATTTTGAAAACAATTAAATTTATTTTGAAAAGAATGTTTAAATCTACAAGTAACTGAAAATATTTGTTAGATTTGAATTTTAACAAAGAATAATTTGAATTTGAATTTCAAGAATTGGCTTCCAGGTCTTGGCGAGACACTAGGCCTTCTTTGGCCGTAGCCTTATTGGATCATCAACCCTTTCCTTGACAAAGCCTTTTAATAAAATTTCATTTTCAAACTTAATCTTTGAAAAATTCTGGTCTAACTAGTTTGGGTTTTGGATCGGTAGCTTTGGCTAGTTTCACCAGTCTAAAGAGACCAAGTATACTTGACCTTATTAGAATTGGTTTCCCTAAGTACTATCATCTCACCTCCACCCAATACTATGTTGTCAAGTTTCAGTTAAGTTTGTTCAGTCCTTAAACTAACCATTCCTAGGTCTAAGCATGGTAAATTGCAGAAATTAAATAAACAATCAAACAGCAAATTGCAATCAAGAGTTGAATTTATCTAACAATAAATATGGTTTTTAATTTGGCTCCCCTGGACTAAAGCCACGGTAATGGTTAGGCAAGATGTGAATCTTGTCCTTGGGGATCCAATACTGATTTGTTCCAGTTGGTTTGTTCAGGCACATTTAGGTACCCATGCCTGAACTTTATTCTGGATTGATTCAGTACAGCAAAGTAGATCTTTGTCTAGATTTGGTTCTATAGCCTAGTCCGGATCGATTTAGAACCGATTCTGTTTTCCAAGAATCATGTCAAGACCTTGGAACCAGAGGTGAATCGTTCTAAGGTACCTAAGATCCTTAACCTGAGTTTTCAGGGAGGAATTCTCTTTCTCAAGTTTTTCAACTTGAGTAGGAGTTCCTTCTTGAACCTTCTCGGTTAAGGGTTTAGAATCAGCTCCCTCTTTTAGGAGTTTTATTCCTGTCGGAGGGATTCGACTCGGAGTTTAGGCTTTCGCCAAATCTCAGAAAGATACGAAATTATTCATTTAATTGACTTCTATAAAACCACTTACCTTGATTTCCCATCCTCTGAAAAGGTCAGTCTGCCGTCGTCCTATTCTGATTCTGACTCGGTCTCGACTTCTTCTGAGGCGGTTAGTGCAAGTAGGTTTGATGTGGGACCTCTTCTTCTTCTTCGGAAGAGGACTCGTCCCACGTTGCTTGAAGTGCCTTTTTCCTTCTATTCTTCTTGGTCTCCTTTAGGTTCGGGCACACGTCTTGTAGTGCCTTTCTTCTTGCACTCATAGCAGGTCACGTTGGGCTTGTTCTTTTCATTTGCGGTTCAGCTGGTTCGTCCTTCTTCGGCTTGTTTCCGTCTGTTGTTTGGTTCTTCAATTCTTTGTAGTAGCTTCGGGCCAGTCGGACCAGCTTTGGTCGATCTCCTTCTTCATCTTCTGAGTCTGAGTCTGAGTTAGACTCGGGATCAGGTTGAGGCTTTTCTTTGTTGTCCTTCCAGTTTTTCCTGCAATAAAGGCAATACCTTTCTCGGCCAGATTGTAGTTAGTCTGTTCGTGTAATTCTAATTCAGAGAACAATTCATCTAATTTAATTTTAGAGAGGTCCCTTGAAACCTTGTATGCTCTACCATAGATGCCCACAGGTGTTTCTTGGGAAAACATTTAAAGCGTACCTTATTAGGTCACGTTTTCGACCTTGTGACCATAGTGTGTAGACCGTTCATTAGTTCTTGAATTTGGGCGTGAAGCTGCGCTGCCGTTTCGTTGTCGATCATTTTGATCGTGTACAACTTGTTCAGGAGGAGATCTCTCTTGCTGATCCGAGTGTCTGATGTTCCTTCGTGTAGCTCGATCAGTTTTCCCCACAGCTCCTTGGCACTGTTGAAAGGGCCCACCTGGTTCAGCTCCTCTTTTGTTAAGCCGCATTGTAGGGTCTGGGTCGCCTTTGCATCCGCTTCAATTTTCCGTTTCAGAGCGGTGTCCCACTCTGTGTAGCTTTGAGGTACTCCTTCAGCATTTTTGGGGACCTCGAGTCCGGACTGGATGATGATCCACATGTCCACCTGAGTTTTCAGGTGGACCTCCATTCGACTTTTCCAGTAGGAAAAGTCTTCTCCACTGAAAAGAGGAGGTCTAGCTGTGCTGAATCCTTCTTGCATGGCCATTAGGTATTTTATCTGAAAAAGAGATAAGAGAAAGAAAAACTTTGTCCCAAGACTTGGTCTTGGATTAGTAGTGTGGGATAAAGAAAATTAAATATCGAGGGGTGTTGCACCAACCTCGATCAACGAGAAGAAATTCGAATGAAAAAAAATATTAGAAGAAATTCGAACGAATATTAAAAGGAAAATTTAAAGAAATCCAAAAAATTTTCAAACTGGTGGTTGCACCAAATTTGAACTTCCCCGCTCTGATACCACTTGTTGGATCGAGAGAACCGATAGAGGGGGGGTGAATATCGGAAAGCGTTCGGATTTTAGAATTAGAGAAATTACGCATCGGAAATTAAAAACAAACAAACGCAAACACAGGTAGTTTTACTTGGTTCGAAGCCTAGGTCAACTCCTACTCCAAGGCCCACGGTCATTGACCGTTTACTGCGGGCAATACTATAATCGCGCAAATCAATTTACAGAAGATGATTACAATAAAGGTGCAGTAAAAAAAAAGACAACTCTTCGTTACCGACTTCCGGTGTAGATTCTATTTTGAAGCAGAGGGCGTCATCGGCGCTTGTATCTCGAGTAGGAAGGTTTCCGGAGCAGAGTGCGGGAGTAGAAGAGCATGAATGCGTTGGAAAGCTTGTCTCTCCAGAAGCCTGGGCGTTGGGTGCTATTTATAGCACCTCGGGGCGCCCTGGACGTCGGGGGCGCCCCCCCACGTGTCACGCGATCCCCCTTTCTCTCAGTCAACCTCTATCCCACTCGAATAGGGCAGAGGTTTGACACTGGGGGCGCCCGCGACGCTGGGGGCGCCCTGGTTGACTCCTTCAGCGGGCTTCTCGGCTGGATAAGAGTAATCGGATTCGCTGGCTTAGGTGCGGGGCGCCCTGGGCGCCCCGGCCAGTAAGCAGCCGAAGCACTTGTTGCTTCGCTTGTTTTGTGTTGGCCTTTGGGGCGCCTGGGACACTGAGGGCGCCCTGCTCAGCTACTTGCCTCTCTCCTTTGGGCATTCTGAGATGCAGACACAAGTTCCTTCGGTCCTGCATACAGGGTTAGTCCAAAACAATTTGAAGCAATAGAGTATTATGTTTATACAGCCTTAGCTGTCTTGGTTCTGACTTTGGGTCTCCAAAATGGAGCCCTAGGTCGAACCGACGCCTACTGTTCCCTCTCGACGGGGAACGCGTCCTCACCTACTCCTCTCGGGAGAATGTACCTGATGCCAACCGGCTCCTCTGGTTGGACTTTTGCCTAGCGGTCCTTTGCCTGGTCTTGGATACCAAGCTGTCCTTCGCTCGGTGCCTAGCATTCCTTCGCCAGGTCTTCAGTCCCATGCTGTCCTTCGCCTGGTGCCTAGCAGTCCTTCGCTAGGGCTTCAGTACCCTGGCATTCCTTCGACAGTGCCTAGCGGTCCTTCGCTATGACTTTACTCTGGCATTCCTTCACCAGTGCCTAGCAGTCCTTCGCTAGGACTTTATACTCTGGCATTCCTTCGCCAGTGCCTAGCAGTCCTTCGCTAGGACTTTTCCTGCACACTTGAGTAGCATGTTAGATAACAAGTAAGGCATAACTTTTGAACCCTTTCGCCATTATCAAAACTCAGATTCGACTTGGGTGCTTTCCGCACCAACACCTACTCCAAGGCCCACGGTCGTTGACCGTTTACTGCGGGCAATTCTATATGTGCGCAAAAATAGTTTACAAAATGTATTACAAGAATAGTACAGTAAACTTAAAAGCAGCTTCGTTACCGACGTCTGGTGTTGATTGTATTTTCGGAGCAGAGGGACGTCGTCGGCGCTTGTATCTCGAGTCGAGAGGTTTCTGGAGCAGAGCGCGGGAGTAGAAGAGCGTGAATGCGTTGGAAGAAGTGTTGTTCCAAGCCTTGGGGTCGAGGGGGCTTTTTATAGCCTCCCGGGGCGCCCTGAACGTTGGTGGCGCCCCCCCACGTGTCACCCGATCCAAGCAAGTCTCGGTCAACCCTTGTCCCACTCGAATAGGGCTGAGGGTTGACTGTGGGGGCGCCCTGGTTGACTCTTTTGTTGGGGGAATCGGCCCTGAGATGATCTGGAGGATCATGGTATTTTGATGAGTGGGCAATATGGTTAAGTTAGGATTTGTGTTGTTCTCACATGTGTACATGAGTGTGCAGGTGTACAGGTACACATGGACTTGGTTGACGTCTTCAGGTGAAGGATGACATGGAGGCAAGCTGGAGGTTTGCGTGCGCATCCGAGGGACCGTTGGATAGCAGAGATTATGAGCCGAGGGATGCGGACTTCGAGGCGTACGTGAAGGGTGGCATGGAGGCAAGCTGGAGGCTTGCGTGCGCATCCGAGGGACGAGGGCCAAAGATGAAGAGGGCATGAAGGCAACAGTCAAAACTGCTGGTGGAGGACCAACTAGGTTAAGAGAGGCTGAGTATGAGTGCTTGTACTCAGGGGTTAAAGCCGGGAGGGTTTGAGTGCGGAGAGACTTGTACTCGGGAGTGAAACCCTAGGCTTAAGTGTGTACCAGTCGACAGGCCCAGGGGCAGTCGACTGGCATAGGCTGAAACAGGCTGGCAGAATTCGAACGTTATGCTGTAACGGTCGAATCTGAGTAGGACCAGTTGACTGCCATTTGGGCAGTCGACTGGTAGCGACTCTTTCAGATTCGAGCCCTATTTAAAGGGGCTCGTTTTCTCCTATTGTTGCTTGACGAAACTTGCTTGGATAAAGTCGGTTAGTAGTCTATTGTGTTCACAAAGCGTCCGAGGTGTTGTGGTGAGGTTTCTCCACCCACAAGGAGCGACACGTGATAGCCGGAGGTTATCCGGGGAGTGATCCACCGACGGATTGTTGGATTAGTCACCCGGCCGGGGTGGATACCAACTAAATACGATTTATTAGCATTGTATTTATTGTTTTATTTGTATTTCCGCTGCGCTAACATCTTTGTAGAGATCAAAACGATCCGCGAAAGTGCATTCACCCCCCCCTCTGCACGCCACATCGATCTTTCAGTTGGTATCAGAGCGAGTACCGCTCTTGATCGGACTAACCGCCGAGGGAGCACTTGCTTAAGGGAAAAAGGGGTCTTGGAAGACAAGTTGGGTGATGACATCAACTCACCACCATCGTACGAGCATGAAAATTTCGAATATTGGAGAGATAGAATGAGGACGTGGTTTGGGATGGATTGGGAGTGTAGAATGACCATTGAAGACCCATTCGAAATCCCCAAAGACAAGCACGGTAAAAAGCTTCGCCCTAGACATTGGACAAGTAAACAACAAGAACAAGCTAGGGCCAATAAGAAGGTAACAAATATTTTGATTAATGTATTGCCTAACCATGTTTTGAGTAATGTAGGGAAATACTCAAGTGCATGCGAATTGTGGAATAAGTTGGAAGAAATTCATAAAAACCCTACATCGACTCAAAGAGTGGAAGAGTTTGAGGAAATCGACTCAAGTATTAAGGAAGATGGAAAAGAAGTTGAATTGTCAAGAAAAGTGGGTGGAGAAGCACCCATTCCATTCGAAGAAGAAGAAGAAATGACAAATTCAAATGTTGAGGGGGAGGAGAGACTTTCATCTCCTCTAGAGCAAGAGAAGACTTCCACCTCCACCAAAGCCAAATCAAAAGACCATATTATATGCTTTGGTTGCAACAAAAAGGGGCACTACAAGGATAAGTGCCCACTAGGTAAAAAGGAGGTAATCTCTAAGTCGAAGTCAACTCCATTTAAATCTAACAAGGATTGTAGGAATGGAGGAGTCCAAGAAAGGAAAAAAAGAATTAGATGTTTCACATACGGGGAGCTAGGACATTACCACACAAAATGCCCCAGGAAAAGAGAACTTAGCAAAATGGAGCATTTAAGAAGATGGGAAAAGGAAGAAAAAGGAAAGAGGAGCATGCATCAAGGGGGAGCTACAAAGGTAAGGGAGGTAATCCCTAACTTTACTTATGCTCAAAATGCATGTTTGAATGCTAGAATTAATAATAATTGTTTATCCATGCGTAACTTTGAATGTAAATATGATGATGAAAATAGAAACACTTTTGCGTGCCAAAACACTAAGAATTCTATGCTTCATGATACGTTTAGGAACTTTAGACTTAAGGATCAAGGTGCCAACCCTAATCAAGGGAGGCACATGCCTAGGAAGGTGGAGAGACCTGGGCATGATCAAACTAGATATTATAATACTAAGGTTAGGGATCTAGAAAAGGAAAATCAAGCCTTAAGGATAAAGCTTGATCAATTAGAAAAGAACCTAAAAAAGGTCATTCAGGGATCCAAGGGATTAAATGTGATACACAAGGATCAACCACCTAGGAATGGTAGGTTAGGATTAATATACCAACCTAGGAGGGCAAAAAGTGATAAAGTGTCTTATTCTAGGATGACTCTTGTTTATGATAGAGAAAAGACCAACAATGGCAAGGAAAATCCAGTTAAAGTGGAAAAGAAAGAATTAATCAAGGATAAGGTATGGAAAATCAAGAGAGTGATAGTTGAAAGTCAAGAAGCACCGAAGGAGCATCGGTGTGGTCTTACCCTTGTAGAAGAGTCACATGGGAAGGTAACTAAGTCTCGGAGCTCTAGGGAGAACATGAGAAGCCAAAATGGGATTCATGGTCAATGGATCTCAGGTGGGTTCCTCCTAGGAGGTTGAAAAGGACTATAGTGTGTGCCAAGAAAGTTTAAAAGGCTAGGTTAGTCTAAATCTTGAAAATTGGCACACTAAAAGGGAAGTTATGAAGAAAAAGGTGAAATTGGGATGTTAAGTGAGACAAGTAGGTATTAATTCCCAAATACCATGTAACTTGATGTCATGAAGTGACTATGAATGAATATAAGGAGAAGCATCAAGGTACGGTCAAAATTAGAACTCTTGGAAAAGGTATCATGACACATTTTAGAGAAATTTGAAGTTTGTACCAATCTCAAGATTTGGGATGACTTTAATTGAAATTATATTTTTCCTAAGTAAATATAGGATTCACAAATGTCCTCGCAAAATTTCAAAATTTTTAGGAATTTATGGAATTAGTTAGGCATTTCTGAAATTCGGACTGAAAACCTGAAATTCAGAACATCAGATGCCAGTCGACTGGCTAGAAGCCAGTCAACTGACAAAACCCACAGAACGTAATTACGGTGTTGCCCAGTCAACCGACCTAGGGGCAGTCGACTGGCTCGCGGGTTTTATAAAAAGGGAGGGTGCGCCGGGAAAGCAAAGTTTAGGGTTTTGACTCATCTCTCCCGGCGATCTTCACCTCTTTTCAACTCCTCTTGTGTCCTAAGCCCCTCTAAAGCTCTAAAACTCATCCCTAAGGCCTTCTCTAACTCCGATCTACTTCTAGGGTTAGTGGAAAACCCCTCTTCAAGTCAACACACGCGATTTTCAAAAGTCACAATGCAAAGAGCAAAGAGGTATAGTGTTTAAAGTTCATTTCTCCATTTAGGCTTTGCATTGACACTAATATGATGATTTTTGTGTTTTTTGTTTGCCATTTTCTCTTGATGGTCACTTTGGTATGCATGCACGTGTTTGGTATAATAGGGTTGTGTCTAAGCGACATCGGGGTGAGGGGTCATCTCGACCAGGTCCCCAAGGCTCAGAAGAGTCTAGGTTTAGAAGTTTGGAATGCAAAAAGCGATTCGAGGAGAACGATTTGTTCAACTACCCTGTCGATATCTCAATAAAGGATACTTTGAGGAGAAGGGGCCTCACATTATTGAGATGATTACCCATTTCGGCATAGAACAACTTGTCTATTGCCAACATGATGTTAATCTTGATCTGTGAAAAGAGTTCTTTCCAAATTTGACTTGTCTTGATCTAGACAATAGAGTTTATGAGTCAAGGGTAGCGGGTGTCACCATTCCTTTCACACCCATGGTTTTAGCCAGTTTCCTAGAATGTCGGGCCTCGAACAATGCAAATACCTACTTTCCAAACATTGTTGAAGCACTTGAATTCCCAGGTGTCACCATTGATCAGATTCACGTCCACTACTTCAGGAGACACAGACATGAATCTGAACGTACTTTTGACGCAAAACCCATGAGTCCATTCAGTCATGTGCTCTACAAGATTGTGGTAGAATGTCTCCTACCCATCGTCACTAAGGGGAGGGCAAGGATTAGGTTGCCTCACTTAGTGATGATGTATGCGCTTGAGAGACGACTGGATATAGATGTGTCCTTGCATGTGTTTGCCTCCATCTGTCACCTGTCCCAGAGTGTGAATGGGAAGATTTATATGTCTTTTTGTCATATGTTAACTGAGTTCTTCCAACTGCGTTTTGGCATTCGGGTCACTACTGGTCAGGTTAGACACCTGTCCAAAGACTATGATCAGATTGGCACCTGCCAATTGTCTTTGGCAGGCATTGAGTCTAGACAGGGGGCATTCGTTTGAAGGGAGTGCCAGGAAGCTGCTGATGCAGGTGAGGAGCCCGCTGAGCCGATCACACGAGCAGAGTTTACCCGACTCCAGGAGGATGTTCATACTATTCAGGAGGGTGTCCAGAGTCTTCAGCAGGACCAGGCAGCTACTCAGAGAGAGGTACATGGTCTGACAGAGTTTTGCCAGGGGTTTATGACCAGGCAGGATACCATGTACGAGATGCTGCAGCGATGGGATTTATCATATCAGGGTCGTCCTGCTCCTCCTCCTCCTCCTCCAGATGGTGATGACCACATGTATTTCTGATCAGCTGATGCAGTTTTGGGTTATAGTGTTGAGAGTGTCTTGTGATGATTACTTTATTATACCTCTCAAACACTCCTCACTTCGATGATTGTACTTCTCTAAATGACTTCTGGCCTGTTGGCCCATGGCACTGGCGTGATGTTTATTTGCTGACTGACTTTATGTATTATGCACCTTTTACGCTATCATATTCAGAGTGTGTCTTATTTTCATAGTTTTTTTAATATCTAATCTTTTGCCAAATCATGTTGGTTTCTTCTGTAATCGTTATCTATATATACATGATATGTTTGCAATTCTCAAATGATTGCTATCTAGTATGGGTTGGTTGAAAATCAAGAAAATGTCATGATTAGAAAAGATGATCATTACACCATAATGAGTTTTATAAAAATCAATACATTTACTTGAAAAGGGGGAGTTGGGAATCATTTTGAATATCAACTAGAGGTGCTAGAGAATGACAAGTATAGGATCCCATCACTAGAACTCTAGATTGATACAAAGTTGGACTTAATTTGAAATTTTTGAGTGTGTACCAAAAGTCAAGCATGGTTGATGATTTTCATGAACCAAATTTTTCTAGGGTACGGAATACCTTAACAATTGTGTTAGCAAAGTTTCACATTTTTCCAGATTTTCTGGAATTTTTTATTCATTTCTGAATTTCGTCTGAAATTCTGAAATCTGTCGTATCAGTCGACTGCCCTGGGGGCAGTCGACTGGTAGTGTGGACAGATTGGGTTTGTGTGATTTCTGAAGGGTTTTTCAGAAATAAGATTAAATTCTATTTGACATCAAGGGTTGGGATGCTTAGGGCAATCATTTTGATGGTGTCAAAGGGGGAGAATTTGAATATTAAGTTAGGTTTGGGTTATAAACTTAACTTAGGCTTGATTGTAGAGTTAAGTTGGGAGAATTTAACTATAACATGGGATTAGCAATAAGGGTTGAAATTTGGGAGAAAAGCATAGGTTAAGGGGGAGGTTGTCTCTTGTGTGTTATGCTTGAATTTCAACTGCTTTTGCTATTATTATTGCTATGTGTTTACCTAACTTAACATATTGCCACACATCAAAAAGGGGGAGATTGTTGGGGCAATCGGCCCTGAGATGATCTAGAGGATCATGGTATTTTGATGAGTGGGCAATATGGTTAAGTTAGGATTTGTGTTGTTCTCACATGTGTACATGAGTGTGCAGGTGTACAGGTACACATGGACTTGGTTGACGTCTTCAGGTGAAGGATGGCATGAAGGCAAGCTGGAGGTTTGCGTGCGCATCCGAGGGACCGTTGGATAGCAGAGATGATGAGCCGAGGGATGCAGACTTCGAGGCGTACGTGAAGGGTGGCATGGAGGCAAGCTGGAGGCTTGCGTGCGCATCCGAGGGACGAGGGCCAAAGATGAAGAGGGCATGAAGGCAACAGTCAAAACTGCTCGTGGAGGACCAACTAGGTTAAGAGAGGCTGAGTATGAGTGCTTGTACTCAGGGGTTAAAGCCGAGAGGGTTTGAGTGCGGAGAGACTTGTACTCGGGAGTGAAACCCTAGGCTTAAGTGTGTACCAGTCGACTGGCCCAGGGGCAGTCGACTGGCATAGGCTGAAACAGGATGGCAGAATTCGAACGTTATGCTGTACCGGTCGAATCTGAGTAGGACCTGTTGACTGCCATTTGGGCAGTCGACTGGTAGCGACTGTTTCAAATTCGAGCCCTATTTAAAGGGGCTCATTTTCTCCTATTGTTGCTTGACGAAACCTGCTTGGATAAAGCCGGTTAGTAGTCTATTGTGTTCACAAAGCGTCCGAGGTGTTGTGGTGAGGTTTCTCCACCCATAAGGAGCGACACGTGATAGCCGGAGGTTATCCGGGGAGTGATTCACCGACGGATTGTTGGATTAGTCACCCGGCCGGGGTGGATACCAACTAAATACGATTTGTTAGCATTGTGTTTATTGTTTTATTTGTATTTCCGCTGCGCTAACATCTTTGTAGAGATCAAAACGATCCGCGAAAGTGCATTCACCCCCCCTCTACACGCCACATCGATCTTTCACCTTTCAGCGGGCTTCTCGGCTGGATGAAAGTTATCCGCTTCGTTGGCTTGAGTGTGGGGCGCCCTGGGCACTGGGGGCGCCCGGGAGCACGGGGGCGCCCAGGAGCACGGGGGCGCCCCGCCCAGTAAGCTACCGAAGCACTTCTTTGCTTCACTTGTTTCGTATTGGCCTTGGGGGCGCCCGGGACACTGGGGGCGCCCTGCTCAGCTACTTGCCTCTCTCCTTTGGGCATTCTGAGTTGCAGACACGTTCCTTCGGTCCTGCATCCAGGGTTTGTCCAAAACAATATGAAGCAATAGAGTATTAGGTTTATACAGCCTTAGCTGTCTTGGTTCTGACTTTGGGTCTCCAAAATGGAGCCCTAGGTCGAACCGACGCCTACTGTTCCCTCTACGGGGAACACATCCTCACCTACTCCTCTCAGGAGAATTTACCTGTTGCCAACCGGCTCCTCCGGTTGGACTTTTGCCTAGCGTTCCTTCGCCAGGTCTTGGATACCAAGCTGCCCTTCGCCCGGTGCCTAGCAGTCCTTTGCTAGGTTTTCGTATCCTAGCAGCCCTTCGCTAGGTGCCTAGCAGTCCTTCGCTAGGTCTTGGATACTAAGCTATCCTTCGCCCAGTGCCTAGCAGTCCTTTGCTAGGTCTTCATATCCTAGCAGCCCTTCGCTAGGTGCCCAGCTGTGCTTCGCCAGGACTTAGGGTTTCAGTGCCTAGCTTTCCTTCGCTAGGTGCCTAGCATTCCTTTGCTAGGGCTTCAATCTACACACTCAAGCTGCATATTAGATAAAAAATAAGACTTAACTTTTGAACCCTTTGCCATTTATCAAAACACAGGTTCGACTTGGGTGCTGTCTGCACCAACAATCTCCCCCTTTTTGATTTATGGCAACCCGATTCAAAAAGTTAAGTTAATCAGAGTAAATGATAAACTAGTTTTGTTCCCTCCCCCTGGAAGGAATCTCCCCCTAGGTTTTTCAATGTTTCGTGGGGTTTTGAAAAATTTCTAAGTCAACATGATGGAGTTAATTTTTCAGAACATAGAAGATTTTTCAAAGTGAATTTTCCAAAAAAAATTTTATACATAGAAATTTTTAGAAAAACAATTTAGAAAAAAGATTTCTGAAACATCTCTTTTGTGTTTTTGAAGGTACTTTTGAAAGTTTTCAATCTCTTAGTACTTCGAAACTTTTCTAGGGAAGTTTGGAAATAAGTACTTAGTGATAGCTTAAGTTTAAGTACTTAGAAAATGCTTTATCTTGAAAATAATTTAGACTAAGTACTTTTGAAAACAGTTTTGGAAAAAACAGGTTAAGTACTTTGAAGGAGAAAAATAGAGTAAGTATGAGTAAGTACTTTAAATGCTTTATTTTGAAAATAATTAGACTAAGTACTTTTGAAAACAGTTTTAGAAAAAAACAGGTTAAGTACTTTGAAGGAGAAAAATAGAGTAAGTATGAGTAAGTACTTTTTGAAGAAAGGATAAGATTTTGAAAAATTTAAAGCTTAAAAATTTAAAGCTTCTCTCCTTTCTTAACTCTCCCCCTTTGCCATATATCAAAAAAAATAATATAGCAAAATAACAAATAACTTGCATATAATAGAATAATGTGCTGTACTGAACCAATGCAAGATAAACTGAATCAAACCATTTAAATTGTCTCTGTAGGGACCTGTCTAACCCAATTAGCTACTTACTATCTGTTATAAACAGTAGTTTTCGCTAGGGTTAGTCGAGTTAAGTGTTCTGTTCAAGTTAGATTGTCTAAGCTTGACACTTAACTTGATTACTGTATTTAGTTATTTTTAGTGCCTCAATTACTGCAGATGCACTGACTTAAAGCATCTTGAATTAAGGCAAAGACCTAAGCATCTCAACCCATTCTAGGTTATCACTCAAAAGTACCCTAAGGTGCTTGTGAGATGCTGGCTTCTAGATCTATAGGTGCATGCATTTCTAGGATTAGGGCCTAGGCTAAGTCCATTTGCGAAAAAGCCCTAGTTTGGAAGGGGGTAGTTTTTGACAATAAAACTAAAAAAAACTATTAAAAAGATTTTGAACATTAAGTAAAGCAAATTTTTAAACTGTTTAAAAATTGATTACTTAAAGCAGAAAAAATATAGTAACCCTATTCTACCAAGCATAATCCTAATAAAGATCAGATAATCATGAAAAAGGCAAGTAGTCAACTACATAAGTCAGCTGGTCACAGGAGAGGACCAGGCTAGTCACACCATAAATAGACATGAGTCAACCCTACTAAGTAGGGGCAGTCAACCAGTCAAGAGTACAATGCTAGTCAAATCTAGAAGGAGGGACCGGGATGATCAGAAGAGCCTGGCTGCCATGATCGAAATAGTGCCATCATCTCCTGATATCGTGCGTCGTTGGTTTCCCTATCAGCTCTGAGGGCATTCATGTACTCAGTGTAATAGCCCTGATTTGTCTCCATTTTTTCAGCATGATTTGCCTCTACTTCCTCCCGGAGGCTCTGGACCTGTGTCTCAAGTCGGGTCACTCGCTCGTAGAGTGTCGGTGGTGGGGGCTCGTCTATGTGCTCACGAACCTCTGCTGCTAAATCTGCGACATCGACTTCAACCTCCTCGTCTGAGTCGATCTGTGGTACTGCTCTCTAACGTCTCCAGGACAAAATCCCGGTAGCCGAGACCTCTATACCGGCTAGGGAAAAGTTCCTAAATCCTATCTCGTTGAAATCGGTCATCTCGGTCATTTCACCTACGGTAATGTTACGGCCGTGGTGATGTAGGATAGAGGTGATGATGTGGCAGAAGGGGGTGCGTACCCGACCCCGAGTGGTGACACTGGAGGCATGTAGGATGGCGTGGAACATGTGAAGGCTAATGTCAATGTCTAGGTGGTGGATCAACGCATACAATAAAAATGTGTGAAAAGGTCGCATGGTCGCGACGTCCCGGGTGGATAAAGGTAGGAGGCAGCGGACCACAACTCTATATAGGGCGTAATCCTGGACCTGAAGGTCAACGGACTAAAATCGTCTAACTACGAGATTTCTAGCTTCCCTATAGAAGTAGGAGTGGAGAGTGTCTAGGGTAATGTGTGAGTAGGGGGCATCAAATGGAGGATCCCTAGGAGGATAGCAACAAAAGGTGGACTGAGAGAATTGTAGTCCAAGAAATCGGTTAAGTAAGGAGGGTGTGATGGATAGAGGCATCCCTTGGACCGTGGTGACAAAGCTAAGCTGATCTTGTCTGACTATATTATTATAGAATTCTGCACATAAGGTTGTATTAATAGGATGAGTGCAGAATACTAGGTTATCGAGTTGGTAAAAGTTTATAATATTCATTGCCAATGGACACGATTGGGTGAAGAATTGTCTATTGAGATAACTAGTTTTTATGGGCTTATAGGTTGTTTGAGCAAACTTGTTACAAAATTCTAAAGTTGGAAACCTAGGATCGGGACTAGGTTCGGTACCGGGGTTTGCTTGGTTTGTTCGGCGAAAGTATGAAGGAATTGCATTAAGGAAAGTATGAAGGAATTGCATTAAAGAAAGTTGAAATTAACTTAAATGCAAATAAAATTATACCGGGTGGCAGCTCGGGGAGGCATTGTCGAGGATGAGAGCTCGAGAGGGTTGCAAGGTCTCTTGGAAGGAAGGAAGTTGAGGAAGAGAGGAGTTTTTGGTGTGGGAAGTGAGTGAGGCTTGAAGGCCCTTTTATAGGGCTCGGCCGGACGCCCTAGTGTGTGAGGGTGCCCCCAGAGGGCGAGGGCGCCCCCCGCAGGGCTGCAGCTACCTTTTGGCAGCTTTCCGCTTTTGACCATTCATATAGGGGCGCCCGTGAGGACCCGGGCGCCCTGGTTCGCGAGAAGTGGCAGGCTTTTTGCCATTTGGTGAGCCTTGGGGCGCCCGCAAGGGTCTGGTCGCCCTCAATAGCTGCTTTTGCATCTTTTTGTCTTGAATGAGATAGGAAGGACACGGGGGGGGGGGGGGGGGGTGGGCGCCCGGGATAGACCTGTTTGACCAAGTTTGACTGGTTTAATCATGGTTTGACTACTTTGACCATGGTTTGACTACTTTGACCATGGTTTGACTATTTTGATTATGGTTTGACTACTCTGACCAAGGTTTGACTGGCGTTAAGTCAGTGCCGTTCTAAACTAAATGTTTGTAAAAAAAATACAGTTATTAATTGAATCTTGATTGAGTTTTCCGTCCCACCCAATCTAGGATTATCAATCACGTTAGCCTTACAAGTTTTGTGAGACAGGTTTTGGTAGGTTATATTATTTTGAAAAAAAAATTATGATTTATTTTTAAAAAATTAAATTAATTTTGAAAACCATTGAATTTATTTTGAAAAGAATGTTTAAATCTACAACTAACTGAAGATTTGTGTTAGATTCGAATTTGACAGAGACTAATTTGAATTTGAATTTCAAAGATTGGCTTCCAGGTCTTTGCAAGGCACTAGGTCTTCTTTGGCCGTAGCCTTATTGGATCATCAACCCTTTCCTTGACAAAGCCTTTCAATGAAATTTCATTTTCAAAATTAATCTTTGAAAAATTCTGGTCTAACTAGTTTGGGTCTTGGATCGGTAGGTTCGGTTAGTTTCACCAGTCTAAAGAGATCAAGTAGAGTATACGTGACCTTATTAGAATTGGCTTCCCTAACGTACTATCATCTCACCTCCTCCCAATACTATGTTGTCAAATTTCAGTTAAGTTGGTTTAGTCCTTAAACTAATCAGTCCTAAGTCTAGGCATGGTAAATTGCGGAAATTAAATAAACAACCAAACATGCAATTTGAAAACAAAAATTGAATTCTATCTAACAATAAATATAGTTTTTAATTTGGCTCTCCCTGGACTAAAGCCACGATAATGGTTAGGCAAGATATGAATCTTGTCCTTGGGGATCCAATACTGATTTGATCCAGTTTGTTTGTTCAGGCATAGTTTGGGTACCCATGCCTAAACTTTAGGTCTGGACTGGTTCAGTACAGCATAATAGGATCTTTGTCTAGATTTGGTTCTATAGCCTAGTCCGGATCGATTTAGAACCGACTTCTATTTTCCAAGAATCATATCAAGACCCTTGGAACCAGAAGTGAATCGTTCTAAAGCTGATCTAAGGTCCTTAACTTGAGTTTTCAAGGAGGAGTTCTCTTTTTCAAGTTTTTCAACTTGAATAGAGGTTCCTTCTTGAACCTTCTCAGTTAAGGGTCTAGAGTCAGCTCTCTCTTTCAGGAGTTTTACTTCCTGTCGGAGAGATTCGACTCGGAGTTTAGCATTCGCCAAATCTCGAGAAAGATACGAAATTAACTCATTTAATTGAATTCTTGTAAAATCACTAACAGTTATTTCGCCGTCCTCAGAGAATGTGAGTTTGCCATCATTCGGCTCCGACTCTGACTCTGTCTCTATTTCTTCTGAGGCAGTTAGTGCGAGCAGGTTCGACTGTGGAACTTCTTCTTCTTCGGAGGAGGACTCATCCCACGTTGCCTGAAGTGACTTCTTCTTTCTTGTCTTCTTTGTTTCCTTCAGGTTGGGGCATTCAGTCTTGTAGTGGCCCTTCTTCTTGCACTCGTAGCAGGTCACGTTGGGTTTCATCTTTTCATTTAAGGGTTCAGTTAGTTCTTCCTTTCGTCGGCTGACTTTTCTTCTGTTAGTCTGGTTCTTTAGTTCTTTGTAGTAGTCTCGAGCTAGCCGAACCAACTTAGGCCGATTTCCCTCGCTATCTTCTGAGTCTGAATCTGAGTCAGACTCGGGTGCAGGTTGAGGCTTCTTTTTAGTTGTCCTTCCAGTTTTACCTGCAACAAAGGCGATACCTTTCTCGGCCAAATTACAGTTAGTCTGTTCATGTAATTCAAGTTCAGAAAAAAGTTCATCTAACTTAATTTTGGAAAGATCCCTAGAAACTTTGTAAGCATCTACCATAGATGCTCACAAGGTGTTTCTTGGGAAAGCGTTAAGGGCATACCTTATTAGGTCACGGTTTTCTACCTTGTGACCAATGGTGTGTAAACCGTTCATCAGCTCCTGGATTCTGTCGTGGAGCTGAGCTGCTGATTCGCCTTCGTTCATTTTGATGGTGTATAGCTTGTTCAGGAGGAGATCTCTCTTACTGATTCTAGTGTCTGAAGTTCCTTCGTGCAGCTCGATCAGTTTGACCCACAGCTCCTTGGCACTGTTGAATGGACCCACCCGGTTCGGCTCCTCTTTTGTTAGACCGCATTGGAGGGTCTGGGTTGCTTTAGCATCCGCTTCAATTCATCTTTTCAGAGCGGTATCCTACTCAGTATACGACTGTGGTACTTCTTCAGCGTTCTTTGGAATCTCCAGTCCAGACTGGATGATTATCCACATGTCCACCTGAGTTTTCAGGTGGACCTCCATTCGACTTTTCCAGTAGGAAAAGTCTTCTCCACTAAAAAGTGGAGGTCTGGCTGTGCTGAATCCTTCTTGCATGGCCATTAAGGATTTTTTCTGAAAAAGAGAGAAGAAAAAAAAACTGTCCCAAGACTTGGTCTTGGATTAGTAGTGCGGGATAAAGAAAATTAAATATCGAGGGGTGTTGCACCGGTCTCGATTAACGATTAGAATTAAAAAAAATAAGAAATAATTTTACGAAAATTCGAAAAATTCTCAAACTGGTGGTTGCACCAAATTTGAGCTTCCCTGCTCTGATACCACTTGTTGGATCAAGAAGAATGATAGAGGGGGGGGGTGAATATCATAAAACGTTCGGATTTGTAAAAGAGAATTGGCAGCGGAAATAAATAAATTAAAACACACGCGAACACCATGATTTTACTTGGTTTGGAGTCGCGGTCGGCTCCTACTCCAAGGCCCACGGTCGTTGACCGTTTACTGCGGGTAATTCTATATGTGCGTAAAAACAGTTTACAAAATGTATTACAAGAATAGTACAGTAAACTTAAAAGCAGCTCTTCGTTACCGACGTCTGGTGTATATTGTATTTTCGGAGCAGAGGGACGTCGTCGGCTTGTATCTCGAGTCGGGAGGTTTCCAGAGCAGAGCGCGGGAGTAGAAGAGCGTGAATGCGTTGGAAGAAGTGTTGTTCCAAGACTTGGGGTCGAGGGGGCTTTTTATAGCCTCCCGGGGCGCCTTGAACGTTAGGGGCGCCCCCCACGTGTCACCCGATCCGAGCAACTCTCGGTCATCCCTTATCCCACTCGAATAGGGCTGAGGGTTGACTGCGGGGGCGCCCGGGACGCTGGGGGCGCCCTCGTTGACCCTTTCAGCGGGCTTCTCGGCTGGATGAAAGTTATCCGCTTCGTTGGCTTGAGTGCGGGGCGCCCTGGGCACTGGGGGCACCCGGGAGCACGGGGGCACCCCGCCCAGTAAGCTACCGAAGCACTTCTTTGCTTCACTTGTTTTGTATTGGCCTTGGGGGCACCCGGGACACTGGGGCCGCCCTGCTCAGCTACTTGCCTCTCTCCTTTGGGCATTCTGAGCTGCAGACACACGTTCCTTTGGTCCTGCATCCAGGGTTAGTCCAAAACAATATGAAGCAATAGAGTATTAGGTTTATACAACCTTAGCTGTCATGGTTCTGACTTTGGGTCTCCAAAATGGAGCCCTAGGTCGAACCGACGCCTACTGTTCCCTCTACGGGGAACGCGTCCTCACCTACTCCTCTCAGGAGAATTTACCTGTTGCCAACCAGCTCCTCCGGTTGGACTTTTGCCTAGCGTTCCTTCGCCAGGTCTTGGATACCAAGCTGTCCTTCGCCCGGTGCCTAGCAGTCCTTTGCTAGGTTTTCGTATCCTAGCAGCCCTTCGCTAGGTGCCTAGCAGTCCATCGCTAGGTCTTGGATACCAAGCTGTCCTTCGCCCGGTGCCTAGCAGTCCTTCGCTAGGTCTTCATATCCTAGCAACCCTTCGTTAGGTGCCCAGCTGTGCTTCGCCAGGACTTAGGGTTTCAGTGCCTAGCATTCCTTCGCTAGGTGCCTAGCATCCCTTTGCTAGGGCTTCAATCTGCACACTCAAGCAGCATATTAGATAACAAATAAGACTTAACTTTTGAACCCTTTGCCATTTATCAAATCACAGGTTCGACTTGGGTGTTGTCTGCACCAACATCAGGTTGATGATCCCCTTGAGGAGCTCATAAAGTTCATCATCTTAAATCCTGCAGGTGGACTTGGTTCGACATGATGATAAGGTTGGGTGGTACTACTCAAGGAGTTAGATGTTAATTAATTAAATTGTTAGTAATTTAATTAATTAACGATCATTCGATATCTTAAACACAGGGAGTTCTTGTACTCATAATAGGTGGAGCCCATATTTAAATATGGGGTTGGTGAGGTAGATCAATGGTGATCCTTTAGTGGAATGAATCTTTTGAAAAGGTTTTGTAAGCCTAATTTTTGTTTCAATATTTTCAAAATTTTACTTAGGCAAAACAAGTTTTGAAAATTGATTTTCCTTACAAAGTTTCAATTTTGAGATCTTGGAAAAAATTTGCTTAAAAACATTTTCACAAAAAGAATTTGTTTATTAAGAAAAATTTACTTAGCACGTTTGCCAACAATTTCAAAAGATTTTCTCTAAGATAAATTTTACATAGAAACATTTAACAAAAATTTCAAAAGATTTTTCCTCAGACAAACTTTGTTTACTAAGGAAAATTTTACTTAGAAATATATAGAAAAATGCCCTTCAAGAATTTTGAAGCACTTAGAAATTTTTGAAAGCTCTTAGAAATACTTAGAAGAATATTTTGAAGTACTTAAAAAATTTGAAGCACCACTTGAAAAAAACACTTAGCAAAAATTGAAGTACTTAGAACAAATTTTGAAGCACTTAGATATTTTACTTTACTTTTTGAAAAAGAGAAGAGATAAAAATTTGAAAATTTTATTGAAAGAAAATTTGTCTCTTTTCTCCTTTCTCTCCCCTTTTGCCATATATCAAAAAATGATATCAACTATTGCAAGTTAATTTAGAGCTAGTTACAAAATTGAAAATCAGTATTGAACCAATTCTGGTGAATTCAAAAACAAGAACCAACTCACTTAATCTAGACTTGTCAAATTCGGGGTCAAAAGGTTTCATAACGCGTTCTTGATGAAAAAAATTGTGAGTGAAAGATCCCACTAAATTGAATTTGATCAATGAATCTCACCAACAAAACTTCTTTCCTTTGCAAAGTACTTCGTATAATTTTTGAAAAACATATCATTTTTGACAAAACAATTTCAAAAATCTTCCTTCTTAAAAAAAGGACTAAATATTAGAAAAGAATTAAGTACTTAAATTGCACCCAAAAATTATACTTTGAAAAGTATTGTGCACTTGGAAGTTTTTTTTTGAAAAAAAAATATTTTGAACTTAATATTGCCAAAAAATTCATTTAGAAAAGGACTTTCACAAAAAAAAAATGCACTTTTAAAAAAAATTCACTTAGCCAAATATAGTGCATTTTGAAAAATATTGTGCAAAAACTTGCATTTTGAAAGATATTTTACACTCAAACATCAGTACTTTGAAAAATATTGGAAACAATTGTTCTTCGAAAACTCTTGCACTTAACACAAATTTTTTTTTCCAAAAAATATTGTACTTAGTATTAAAAATAACAATTTGTACTTTGAAAAATATTTTCTACTTAACAAATATTGACACTTTGCGAAGTATTTGTACTTTGAGAAATATTTGTGCTTTGAAAAATATTTATACTTTGAAAAATATTAGTATTTTGAAAACCATTAGTACTTTGAAAACCATTAGTACTTTTGAAAACTATTAGTACTTTTGAAAACTATTAGTACTTTTGAAAATACAATATTTTACTTGACTTGGTTTTTTTTTCCAGTCTGACACATTCCTAGGAAACCTTATTAACTACAAGGACATTTCCCTAGGTGTTCTGGAAAATTTTCAAACTCAAGTAAATATTGTTTTCAAAAGTGATTTCAAAAAATAGGTTTTTGAAAGTGATTTTTACTAAAATGAGTTTAAAATGATAGTAATTTGTAAGAAAAAATACTTAGGTTTTCAAAAGATTTTGAAAATACAATGTATGAAAATATATTATTTTGAAATGTTCAATAATTCTTTAAATTTGACCTCCCCCAAAACTTGACACATCCTAGGAGCCCTTGTAGATCATGAAGAAGACTTTCTCTGTGTCTTTAGGGTTGATCAAAATTAAAAGAACAATTTTGAATGACCTTTTGAGTATGATAATTTTCATGGATATAATTTTCGAAAATATAATTTGGAATGATAGCACAGTTTTCGAAAAACATTTTTGAAATGATGATAATTGTTCCAAGAGATAGTGATATAACAAGGTTTTTGAACCAATTTTTGAAAACCTTATTTTGAGATGACAATAAGTTTTAGAGCATAAGGTTTTTGAACAATCTGAATTTAAAAAAAAAACTCCCCTGTATCCGACACCGTCTGACTCTATCTAAGTGCCTTAAGGGACTTCAGTGTTGACCAGGTTTGATTGTGTTGACTAGGTTTGACCAATCAATAATTGACCCAATCAAGTCCTAGATCTTAGTATAATTTGATCAAGACTTAGTTTGATGAGTTAATTTCGAAAACAAATGAGATTCAATTTTTGAAAAAAAAAATGTTGAGAGGAAAACATGTAGAGTTAATTTAGAATTAATTTTGGGAAAAAATTGAGTTAATTTTGAGTTGATTTTGAAAAAGTGTTGAACTACATTATTAGATCCTAGACATCTCACCCAGTTCTACATGACAAAACATGTTACCTTATCTGTTTTGTGAGATGTTTTATCTTTATCTTCGAATTAGTGTTAAATCTAAGATTTAATCAAAACTTGTGTTAGATTCAAATTTATTAAATAGTAAATTAAATTTGAGTTTCGATAATTAGCTTCCAGGTCTTGGCGAGACACAGAGGCCTTCTTTGGTCATAGCCTTATTGGAGCAACAACCCTTTCCTTGACAAAGCTTTTTGTAGGATCGTTTCCGTACACTAGAGGGGGGTGAATAGCGTTTTTTCGATTCTTTTCACCTACGTTGTTAGTTTGCACAACGGAAATACAAATAAAATAAAACTAACAACAATAAACAACGCTAACAAACACGAGTTACTTGGTATCCACCCCGGACGGGTGACTAATCCAAGAATCCGTCGGTGGATCAATCCCCGGATAACCTCTGGCTAGCCCTCGTCACTCCTTGTGGGTGGAAAAACCTCGCCACAATCCCAAGCAAACCTCTGAGCACAAAGACTACTATCTTGCCTTTAACCAAGACAAGATTCGTCAAGAATCTCAGCCACCACGAAGTCCTCTTTAAATAGGACTCGGGCCGAAATCCTCGCCACCAGTCGACTGCTCCCGGGGCAGTCGACTGGTGCCACTGAAATTCGACCGTTGCATCCCAACGTTCGAATTCTCATCCAACTCACCAGCCACCTACTAGTCGACTGCCCCCAGAGCAGTCGACTGGTCCCTAGCTGAAACCCTTCCCGAGTACATTCACACAGTACTCACACCCTTATGACTCGACTGACTCCTCATTCGCAGCCTCGACTATTGCCTTCGCGCCCTCTTCATCTTCGGCTCCCGTCTCTCGGATGCACACAAGCCTCTAGCTTGCCTCCATCCCTTCCTTCACGCATGCCTCGAAGTCCGTGCCCCTTAGCTCATCGTCCCTGCTCACCAAGGTCCCTCAGGTGCGCACACAAGCCTCCAGTTTGTCTCCATACCACCCTTCACCGTACCGAGACCGTCCAGTCAAGTCCATATGTGTAACCTGTACAACCTGCACACTCAACATACACATATAAGAATACAAGGGTAAACCTAACTTAAACCCTTTGCCCAAATATCAAAACACTTGGTCACTCTGGACCACAGATTGCCTCAACAATCTCCCCCTTTTTGATGTTTGACAATACGCTTAAGTTAGGGAAACAAGATAGTAGTCAAATAGCAATAATAATGTATATACAACGCATTGATCCTATCCCAAGGCATCCTATACCTAACCCTCCAAGTTAGGACTTTTCACGGGCTTTTTAAAGCTTCTCCCAAACTCCCCATACATTGGACTTACAAAAGCTTTTTAAGAACCTCTCCAAGGTTCCCCTTACGCCAAGAATGGAGCAACCATGCTCCCCCTTTATCTTAGCTCCCCCTAAACCTAGGGTTTCCAGCAAAGGTGTGTTTGGTTAACTTAAACCCAAACTTCTTCCCCTTTGTCATACATCAAAAAGACCCCAATAATATCCCAATTATTGGTTCTTTTAATCCCTAATGGTCCTAAACACAGTGTATTAAACCCTCATACACTTGTTTCACATCATTTGGACCCAAGTCAGCTGCTGGATACCTACACCAGCCCTGACTAGTCGACTGCCCCTGTTGGCAGTCGACTGATACTCTGATTTCTTAGTTTTCTGGCAAATTTCAGAATTGCGCCATAAATTCCACAAATCTCCAAAAGTTCCCAAATTTCATGGAGAACTTTGTGGTACCCATACCTACTTGGGAAAAATACATTTCACCATGTATCTATCACCATTCCCAAGTTTGACACAAAACCCAAAACTTTTCTTATGAAAATTAAGGCACTTAGGAGGCAACCTCCCCCTTAACCTATGTCTTCTCCCAATTTTCAATTTTCCTAGGTGAAGTTCTCCCCAACTTAACACCCTAGACTCAAATTAGGTTCTACCCAACCTAACAACCCAAGTTCCTCTTCCTTGGACACCATTAAGGATTGCCCCCAAGCAACCTTATCCCTAGTGCCAACAAGAACTTTACAAAACCTTAAACAATCCTACGGGTTTGCAAGCACACTTTCTAGGATATACCCTATCCTAGAAAAATATGATTTCATGAAAACCACAAATGTGCTTGAATTTTGGTACCACTCCTAATTTCCTCAAAAGATTGGTATTTTGTATCAATTTTCAAATGTATCTCTAATTCCATGTGTTTGCCAAATCTACCCATCATAATTCGACACATGGAATTGTCCTTAATTCTTTCCTTTCCATTCATCAAGCATTTATCATTTGATATCATTTATTGAATTTAAAGCCCTCACCAATTTTCCTTAAATTCCATGATATCCACATAGCCTCATTTTATGTAATCACCATTAAATCATGAGGCAAGGCATTATTTAAAGAGTATAACCAAGGATTTAACTTTAAGGACATATCTTATCATCCAAAATACCTTTTCTCTCTAGCCCTACTGGATCAGTCGACTGCCCCTCAGGCAGTCGACTCCCAAAACTCACAGAATATTTCTGGGCTTGAGACCAATCGACTGCCCCCAGTGTTAGTGATATGAGAGAAGTGTCCTAAGGCAATCGCCTTATGATTGTAATCATTTATTTTAACAAATGAATATTCACTATTTGAGTATACATGTTTGTGTATTTCATTGAGATCTTAAACACATTTTCTGAATGTCCGTAATACAATTCACAGCATGAGAGAATTTGTGATGAATTCACAACTAGTGATTATCTCTAATGTGCAATTGTGAAGTATTGAAATTGTCCCTAGTCGATGAATTGATAAATACAGACACTATCAATTCTGTTGAGACTAGCATGGGTTATTCTCTAATCAGCTGATTCTCACTGGCTGGTGACATTGAGATGTCCGGAGATAAACATGAATGCTAGTTAAGAGAACTAGTTCATTGGAGTGACTGGCTGTAAAACTTCATATGGTAGTCTACATATAGATATGTCAGTGAAGTTCTTACTGCAGCTTAAGAGCGATGTTCCTTTGACTTGCGGTGTTCAAGTCATCTTGGTCATGGAGACTTATACTTTGACATCTTAAGCAAGCATCTCCAAGGAGGTGTGGACCTAGGATGATTGGGTATAAGCCGAAGTGCCCGAAGATGTTTGAACAACCTACAAAGGATTCACCACTCCTTGCGAGGAGATGTATACCCGAGGCCTATCGTCGAATTGCTACTCGAAGCCTCTGGCTAGAGCATGACATGTTCAGAGTATGAATCTCTTAAATACATGAGAGTAATTAGAATCCGTAGGACGAGAAAACGTTACTTGGGCTAGGTGTGACGTAGTCAGCCTAGTGGGGACTGACACACATAGACCATGTCCTGAACCAAGTGGGTATAAGATGGTGAAGGGAATGGGGAACGATTCATTATAGCTGCTGAAGGGTTTCAGAATTATTTCTGAGGTCAACCGTTGATCTTTCGATTAATTGGGGATCATGATGTACTACTAGGTGTCACTCATGATCGTTCTATAATTAATTGATTAATTATAGACGGCCAACATAAATCGAAAGCCTATTTAGACACACGCACTATAAGTAATCCGAGGGATTTAAAACGAGTTGAAAATTGGATTTTCTAATCAAGAGAGATTAAGTTTGGTTGAGCCAAACAATAAGTCGAATCTGAATTTTTCAGAGACGCATCGGAAGCGTAAAATGGTTAAGTCTTTTGAAGACATAATAGATGAATTAAATAAGTTTAATTCATTGGGGCTTGGCTTGGATGAGCCGGCCAAAGAGGGCCTCCATCCTCTTTGCTTGGTCGGCCACAACAAAGGTAGAGAACCAAGTTTTTGGTTCAATTTATAAAATAGACCAAGTGTAGTTTGTTTTATAAAATTATGGATGATATAAATTTTTTATATAATAAACCAAGGTTTGATTTATTTTTCATGGAAATTAAAATGAACCATGGATTAGTTTATTTTATAAAATCAATCATGGATTGATTTACCATGATAAGGAAATTTATTCCATAAGAGAGAAGAGACTTGATTGATTTTTATCATGAATTAAAATATGATTTTAACCATGATATAAAATCAAACTTGGCATGATGGAATAAATTATTCCATATTTGAGAGGCTTGATGGTTGAGAGGCCACTATATAAAGGACCCAAGGCAAGGCTTGGGTGAATCGAAGAGATGAAGGCATAGGCTCTCTCCCTCTTTTCTCTCCTTCTCTTCTCCCCTTCTTT
>JAGFNQ010000705.1:0-153987 GCA_024364735.1 Boesenbergia rotunda | reverse complement strand
GGTGAGTGAAGCCAGGTGATTGGAAACCCCGGTGAGTGAAGCGGGGTCCTGGTGAGTGAAGCCAGGTGATTGGAAACCCCGATGAGTGAGCCGGGTCCTGGTGAGTGAAGCCAGGTGACTGAAACCCCAGTGAGTGAAGCCGGGTCCCGGTGAGTGAAGCCGGGTGATGGAAATTCCGGTAAGTAAAGCCGGGTCCTAGCGAGTGAAGCTAGGTGACCGAAACCCTGGTGAGTGAAGTCAGGTCCTAGTGAGTGAAGCTAGGTTGAACAAAGTCCAAGTGAGTGAAGTCGGGCATGAAGTCTTGGTCCTGGGGGTTGAGCATTGAGTGTACTGGTCGGCGAGGGCACGTGAACTCTTTCTCCGGGACCAGAATGAGTCAAAGAAGGCTAGGGAGCCCGTTCTCTTGACTTATGGGTGAATTGGTCGAAGCTGGATCGGTCTAGAGACCGATCAGGGAGTTGGCACGAACTCCCTGTTGTGGATCGGTCTGGTGACCGATCCAGGGAAGTCTGATCGTTCTGGTGAACGATCAGAGAGAGAACAAATCCTACTATTCAGCTCCTGATCGTTCTGGTGAACGATCAGGGAGAGAACAAAATGTCTCTGTTGAGTCTCTGATCGTTCTGGTGAACGATCAGAGAAGAGACAGTAGGTTTTTGTGAGAGACCTTGATCGGTCTATCTGACTGATCAAAGATCGCGACTTCCTCATCCTGACTGATCAAGATGGATCCTGATCAGTCAGGGAGTGACCTGATCGGTCACCAGACCGATCAGGGCACAACCTGATCGGTTAGGTGACCGATCAGGGGCTTTGACCTGCGGGAGCTGGAGAAAACTCCAGCAAGTGTTGGATCGGTCCGGTGACCGATCCACGATCTGTGATCGGTCAGTGTGACCGATCACAAGAAGTCCGCGGTCCCAATTTTTTCACTGTGGACCGATCAGGCTGGAGCCTGATCGTTCAGGGCTTACCCTGATCGGTCTGGTGACCGATCAGAGTCTGATTGGTCTGTGGACCGATCAGTAGTTGAACTTTAATTTGAAAACGCTGTCAGACGCTCTGATTTCCTTCTGAACACTACTGATATCTGCTCTGAATCTTCTGATATTTGATTCTCCGTTGATTTGCTGTGCTAAACATCTGCTAAGTGTGCAGGTAATGCAGGGATTACTCACAGAGGGTCAACTGGAGTCTTTCGCTACGTCAATTTTGGCTGTTTTCCTTTCGCAGGATACAACGTCTTCTGGCGCGAGCTGGCAACGGTTGGGAAGCTAACGAACTGACCTGAGGCTCGACTGGAGAGGGTTCAGGTAGTCCAGAAGAGGTCAGGGGTAGCTGGACTGTTGCAGATGAACAGCTGGTGAGCTGCAGAGGAGCGTCTGGTGACCTGGCGATGGGCAGCAGGTTTAAGAGTTGGCTGGCAAAGAAGAGAAGGGAGATCTCTCTTGCGAAGCTCTCTGATTTTTTGGAGAACTCTTGCAAATCACTCTGATCCTTGAAGCAACTCTTTGAGACACTACAAACTTGAGCGCTTGGAAGAGGCAGAGAGCTTGGCGAGTCCATCAGCAAGTAGACACGAAGAGCGGGGAGTTCTTGCGTGAGGTTTGTGCTGGGTGGAGCTCGGTGTAGAGTTCTTGTGTTCCTTCTGTCCGAGTGCTCTGTAAGCTTTCTCGTGTTTCACTGTCCTTAATTTTATTACTCTGTTGAAATTGCTGTGGAGAGGTTTCTCCACCGAGAATGAGGTTTCGATTATCAGGATTTCCGGGGCTTGATCTGCCGACGATCAAGGGATCGCCCACCTTACGGGCACGCCAAGGAGTAGGGGCAAGTTATCCCCGAACCTTGTATATCCTCGTGTTAGAGTTTTTGGGTTGGTCTTCATTTCTGCATTTCTATTTCTGCTTGTTTACTTCCGCTGTTGCTAACCTTCAAGTGCAGAAAACCTAAAAGAGCAAGAGTTTGTGTCTGGCTACATTCACCCCCCCCCTTCTATAGCCATCTAAGCACCAACAATGATGCCCCCTTGAGGAGCTCATAAAGTTCATCATGTAAATCCTGCAGGTGGACTTGGTCCGACATGATGATAAGATTGAGAGGTACTACTCATGGAGTTAGATATTAATTGATTAAATTGTCAATAATTTAATTAATTAATGGGCATGCGAGATCTTAAACATGGGGAGATTATGTACACTTAATATAATGGAGCTCATATTTAATTATGGGGTTGGTGCGGTAGTTCAATGATGACCCATTGTGGATCGAATTATCATTAATGGGTCGGGTTTAGGATCTATTAGGAGATCAAAACTAACTCCTCCTCATGGTCCCTATTGTAGCCTATATATACCTCATGAGTCATGAGACCAAGGCCATAAGAACTAACCCTAGGGCTTCTTTCCTCCCTCCCTCTCCCCCTTGTCTCTCCTAGGGCTGCGGCGCCGCAAGGCATCAAGGGGAGTGGCCGACGGGTTTTGGAGCAAGGGAAGGAGCTTTCTTCTCTTCTACTTCATCTTCTTCTTCTTCCTCCCTACTCTTCTTTGGCCGGCATATCCACTTGGAAGGGATAGTGGCCGGCGGCGCAAGGAAGAAGGAAGGAGAAACATCTCCTTTCCTTGGAAGTGGTTGTCGCAAGCAAGAGGAAGGGAAGAGGGTGGCTAGAGCTTGCGTTTTCTTTTCTTCTTCTTCATCTTCTTCCTTCTTTCTTCTCTCCTTTGGTCGGTGCATCCAAGAAGGAAGGCTAGAGCCGGTAGTGCAAGGAGGAAGAAAGGAGTTTGGTGGTCGGCGCAAACCTTCATCTTTTGGTGGTCGATGCAAGCAAGAAGAAGGAAAAGGTGGTCTTTGGTGGCTTCGTTTCTTGGAAGACTGTCGCCCACACGATGTCCAAGAAGAGGATAGGAATACAATAGAAGATCAAGAGGTATAAATCTTGTTTCTTGTTCTTGTTTTATTGTATATTGCTTATTTGTCATGGACCCCGAAGATAAACACAAAAATCAGCAATCCATTCGTCATCTATTCCGCGGCTATTTGATGAAGGAGTTTGAATTGCATGAAGAACAAGTTTGTTCAAGCGATCGCTCAATCGAATAGTATGATGATGAAAACGATCATTCGGAAAGGTTCTCTCCATTCAGATTGTTTCTAATTAATAGAAAATTTTAATCCGGGGACATGAAGAGGATTCTTGATCCGAACGCGATGAAACCAATAATTGGTATCAGAGCAAGGTTTTCATTTTGTGTGTTTTGGATTCGGTTACTTTCATGCATTTTCATATATAATTTTATGTCGGATAATAGTAGGATGTGCATAGGCTAACTTTTTGCTTGCAACCTGCAGGCATAAGATCCAACTATTATGGCTATGTGATTGTATGTGATTGTGTGTGTGTGTGATTGTAATAATTAATTTGAATCCTCGGGGTTGTCGAGGCTATTAGTATTTAATTTTTATAATAAAATATGACATTGTTTAGCCGCTTATTTTAATTTATTTCGATCTAGATTTCATGTACACTCCTTTGTGGAGTATAGGATCGAAGGATGTGAATTAAAATAATTTTTATTCTCGGCTCGGGGCTTCTACTTGCTTGCACATGGTGAAGGAAGATGGAGACGAGATGGCGACACGACAGGAGGCGTATTGGAAAACAAAATTCATAATAGTTGAAAATTTTAATTTTTCATATTTATTGCTTATTGTTTGATATGCTTGTTGTGCGTGCTTGGAAAATTCCTCAATTTTAAATTACTAAGTGGGAGAGGGAATCTTTGAGTCCTGTAGCCTCCATTACAAATTTGATAAGTGATGCGAACAAACTTGCGCGTTGACTCTGAGTGTCTTCCTCCATATCGGATGAGTTTGTTTTGCGGATCACTAGATCAAATATGATTATAGAAAATTATTTAGGAGTGTGTGATCTTCCCCATCGGAAGGGACACAATCTTAGATAATTACCTTAGTATCGTGTAATGGTGTACACTGAGATGCAAATAATATTATCCTCCCCATCGGAGTCACTGCTATTATTTGTATGGTCCAAGATAAACCAACTATTTATTTTATTGTCAAAAAGTTAGGTTGACAAGATAATAAAAATAATGGATAAAACCTCCTCTTACAAATGTTTGAATTTGTATACGTCCACACTATCGTGGCATACAAAATTCACGGTGTTTTGAGGTATTAGTATTTTTAAAATTTTATTGTTTGAGGAATCAATATTATTTTAAAAACTAATGTTTTGACCATTGTGATCCTCAGAATTTTTCAAAATGGCTTTCAACCCACTTGTTGTTATTTTAAAATAAAATAAACTTACTTGTCCCAATTACATAGATTGGAAAAGGAACTTGGATATTGTCTTAACTGTTGAGGAGTACAAATTTGTACTCTTTGAGATCTGTTCCGCTAAGCCTGGTGAGAATTTTAGTGAAGAGGAGAAGGAGAGTTATAGGAAGTCAGTTAAGGCAAATGAGATGGCGCGGTGTTACATTTTGGCTTCTATGTCAAATGTACTGCAACATCAACATCAGGCCTTTACTATTGCCTATGACATGATGCTCAATCTTAAGGAACTCTTCGGACACCAGAATCGGGCTGCTAGACAAGAGGCAATGAGGAACTTGATAACGACCACCATGATTGAGGGGACATCCGTGAGGGATCATGTTCTAAAAATGATGGCTCATTTGAATGAGATGGAAGTCCTTGGAGCGGAGATCGATTGGGAAACCCAAGTCGATATTATTCTCCAGTCACTACCTAGGAGTTTTGAGCAGTTCCGCCTGAACTATAATACGAACAAAAGGACATATTCATTGGCGGAGCTTCTAACAAAACTTCAGGCGGCAGAGAGGCTATTTCGTCAGAGTGCCTAAGCTTTTGTTGCTGAAAAGGTGTTAAATACTGAATTTTAGGGGTTAATTTGAAATTTAGGGGCTTAGTTGGAATTTTCTGAACTTGGAGGGTTTAATTGCAAAAAGCCAATGATTAAGTTATAAAACCTAACTCTCTCATTAACTCCCTCATCTTCCCTCTCCCCAAATTCCTTTCTTCTTCCGTCGCAGCCTCTCGACGCCGAAACCGTGCGAGCGAGGGACGAAACCATGCGAGCAGTTTCCTCGCAGCGCCGCGCCTTCCTCTCATTTCTTCTTCCATTTCTTCCTCCCTGTTCTTCTTCTTCTTCGATTGCTGCAGCGCACACGAAGGAGGCGCCGCCTCACACTCACGCGGAAACCCTAGATTTCAGCCGTCTCCCTTCAGCGCCGTTGTCCTCGTGCGAGCGCGCGACGGTGATCTTCCTCCCTTGGCCATCACTGGAAAACGACAGGCCACTTTTTGACCTCGCCGCCTCCAATTGCTTGCGCCGGCCGAAATTAGGTAAGCCTTTAATGTGGTCAAATTTCAATTTTTGCCAAATTTTATTCTTGAAGTGTGCTTGATCACAAACATAATTGGGTTTGATTTTTCCCTGTTAATGAAGGGAATTTGTTGTTGCCGTGAGTTTGAATTGGATTCATGTTAAGATTTAGAGTTGGGTTTGTTTGGATGGTGTTTGGATCAATGGTGTTGTTCTTGTGTTGAGTTAAGTATGGGTTTTTGTTTGGTGATGTTATTTTTGGATCTGTTTCGGATTTAGATTAAGTGTTAGGTTAATAATCTGATCAGTTAGCATATTTGGACTGAGGTTAATTCTATTTTGGTTATAGTTTACCCTAGATGGTGGTATTTCTTGTGAATTGGTGTTGGTAATTTAATTTAAATCTATTGGTTAGTTTGTAACATTTGCCGTGAGGTGCAATGAGGGTATTTTTAGTGTAAATATGTTCATGTAAGTTGAGGGTTGATTAAGGATTAGTTTGGTGTTCACCTTGCTTGTAGTTGTGGGAGTTCTTTGGGTTGAATTCGGGAATTAATGTAATAACCCAATCGAGATCATTAGGTTATGAAGAAACTCAGTGTTATTTATGACTCAGTTAAGTAGATGTTGTAATTAGGAGTTATCTTAATTTTGTTTATATATAGTTTAACTAATTTATTTAATTTTTATAATTGGTTAAACTTATGTATTGACTCAGGACCTTAAATTTGGGCTCGTTCGGTTGATCATGGAAGGTCCTAGTTTACGAGATTCTTCAATAAAAGGCGGATACTTCTCCTTTGTACTCGAGTAGTTTTCTTTACCTGTAAAGCATGACTATATTATGTCTGATAGGTTGCTTGACCTTGTTCTTTGTCGTTATTTAAAACATCGCCATTGAGACTTATTCTTCGTTGATCTTCGAGTATTCCAAATTCGTATCTGTATAGTCCTCTGTTGGTTTTCTGTTCTATAAAGTGCCGTTTGTACGCGAGTACTTAGAAGTCCATTAAACACAGATAGGTTTATTTGGCATTAGAAATATCCTACCTATTAGTGTAGGTGCATAATCGTTGGTTTGCGATTTTTGGTTGGTTGTATTGATGCATGGTATACTCGTTGGATTTTATTGCATCGTTGTTTCTCCGGTTGTTCGTGCATCGTACAACATGCACCATACTTGCATGTTGCATATTAACGACTGTTGGACTTAGATTTGGTTAAGCCGTCGTTAGTCATATTGTTGCTCGATTCACTCAACCACTTGTTGTCGTGGTAGATATTAGAGTGCAAGCACCTGTCCTGTTATGCCAAACAGTGACACCCTCACCATTGTTTTTAGAGGGATGAGCTGTTGGTGGCTCACCCTCACCGTTGTTTTTAGAGGGATATTGTAGCTGTATAGCTCCCCCTATGTATCGGGGTTTGGAGTGTAGACTCCCCAGCATCCTGTCCACTCAACCACGCCTTATGTGGTATTTGTTATTGGAGTGCGTACAGTTGTCACAACCCTACCTACTCGGTCACACAGATGGGATGTGTTGACGGCTTGACTGGCGTCAGGGGTGACACATGTCATTGCATCATGTGCATACGTATTTCGTTTATGCATTTTCCCTATGATTGTTGCATTTATATGAGCTATGGTTGTTGCACTTGATTGACATGCATGTATATCTTGGTTTTACTATTGTTGTATTGTTTTATACATGCTTAGTGCTTATCCGGATTTTATGCTATGTCGTTTTACTATATGTTATGCATGTTTAGGTGAATCTATATTTCTTATGGATTGTACTCTTTTGATTCTCTACTCCGTTATCTTTATTATGTCATGCTTATTTGTCTACTCATATACCCGCAGAGTTCGCCCGGACTCACCACCCCTGCTTTCCTTTTTGTTGTTTCAGATAGCAGGTAGAAGTATTTCTTGGAGCCAGGAGAGGATCCAGTTGCCGGTCCCCAGTGTCGAGTTGAGTTATTTTTCGGTATTTGGTTTAGTTGTTTGTTTTCAGTACTTGTAGTTGCATTTTATTCATTATCGGGTTTTGTCGTTATCAGAATCTTTTGGTGTTCTCTTTGGTTTGTAGTTTCACTTTATGTTTATGGTGGCTGAGCCACCCATTATCACTTATTCTAATATAAACTGCGTGGTTGTGTTTACTTCTTTATATGTGATGCTAGCCGCATGTGGCTAAGCTTTTATGGTGAGATATATGTATTATTGTCCCATATTGTCCGCCGTACAGGGGAGATGCTGCCCGATTTTCGAGGAAGCATGTGCCTCTGGGGGCGTGACAAAAGGTTTCTATTTTTAAGCCGAAAGACAAGAAGAAAAAGAAACAAGGTTTAGCAAAGAAAGCAGTTGGATCTCAAGGACCATTGGCTGGATTGAAGAAGCCGAAAGGCAAGTGCTTCACATGCAAACAGACTGGACATTGGAAGGTGGACTATCCCCGCCGAAAGGAGAACAATAAAGGTATATCTTATTCATTAGTTGTTGAAACATGTTTAGCGGTGCTATCTACCAGTACATGGTGTGTAGATACGGGAGCCACTGATCATATCTGCAATTCATTGCATGGGTCCCAAGAAACCAGATGACTAGCTGAGGGAGAGATTACCGTCTACATAGGTAATGCTACAGAGGTGTCGGCTATTGCAGTGGGAGATGTTTATTTGTCTTTTGATAGGAATAAATGTTTGGTTTTGAAAAATTATCTTTACGTACCTACTTTTAGAAAGAATTTAATTTCAGTTTCTAAATTATTTTTGGATGGATATTCTGTTTCTTTTAATGACAGAGTTGTTATAAAAAGGAATAGAGAGATTATCTGTTCGGGCGCGTTGGTTGGCAATTTATACACTCTTAATCCAAAAACTCCCACGATGCAAATAGAAGTAAATAACTCATCTTCTAATTCTAATAAGAGAAAAGAACTTTCGAAAATGAACCAAATGTATCTTTGGCCTCTAAGGTTAGGTCATATTAACCTGAGTAGAATTCAAAGGTTGATAACTGATGGACCTTTAGGTTCATTGGTGGTGGAAGATTTCTCAACCTGCAAATCTTGCTTGGAAGGTAAAATGACCAAAATGCCTTTTAAGGTCAAAGGGTATAGAGCCAAAGATGTGTTGGAGTTGGTTCATTCTGATTTGTGTGGTCCTATGTCTATCTAGGCTAGAGGTGGCTTTGAATATTTCGTCTCATTTATAGACGGTTATTCAAGGTATGGATACATTTACTTGATGCGCCGCAAGTCTGAATGCTTTGACAGGTTCAAAGAATTCAAGACTGATGTGGAGAAACGTCAAGGTAAAAGTATCAAGGCACTACGGACTGATCGTGATGGTGAGTACCTCTTGGGAGAATTTAGGAGTTACTCATCAGAGGCTGGGATTCAATCCTAATTGTCCGCACCTGGTACACCCCAGTAGAACAGTGTGGCGGAGCGAAGGAATATGACTCTTATGGAGATGGTTAGATCGGTGATGAGTTTTTCGGAGTTACCAAATTCGTTCTGGGGATATGCTCTGGAAACGACAATGTACATTCTGAATTTGGTACCTTCTAAATTAGTACCCTCTACTCCCACAGAATTGAGGACTAGGCGTAAGCCTAGTTTGAGACATATTCGGATTTGGGATACAGCACATGTGCTAAAGGGAGACGTTGATAAGTTGGAATCTCGTACAGAAGTATGCTTGTTCGTAGGCTATCCTAGAGGAACGAAGGGTGGTTTGTTTTATAGTCCTAAAGATCAGAAGGTCATCGTTAGCACGAATGCCCGATATTTAGAAGAAGACTATGTGATGAACCACAAGCCCATGAGTAAGCTTGTTCTAGAGGAAATGGGAGGGGAAGTTCCAACTTCAGTACCAACAGTACAGGAGGACGTACCAACAGTACAGGAGGACATACCACAAGTGGCTGCATTGCGTGTCACAAATGATACACAAGTAGTACCTCATCATAGTGGGAGAGTTGTTAGACAACCTAATAGATTCATGTTTTTGGGAGAGTCTTCGGACTTGGTCCTTGGCGAACATGAACCTGATCCTTGGACCTATGACGAGGCACTCTAAGATAAAGATATGGTATCTTAGCAAAAGGCGATGAACTCCGAGATAGAATCTATGGATTCTAATCAAGTCTAGGAGCTAGTAGAATCATTTGATGATGTAAAAGTCATTGGATGCAAGTGGATTTACAAAAGAAAGAGAAGATCAGACGGGAAGGTGGAAACCTTCAAAGCAATGCTTGTTGCGAAGGAGTATACTCAGAAAGAGGGTATCAATTATGAGAAGACCTTTTCGCCAGTAGTCATGCTTAAGTCTATCCAGATTCTCTTGTCTATAGCTGCTCATATGGATTATGAGGTTTGGCAAATGGATGTCAAGATAGCTTTCCTTAACAGAAGTCTTGAGAAAAACATCTATATGAAGCAACCAGAGGGATTCATTGCAAAGGGCAAAGAGCATCTTGTGTGTAAGCTTAATCGGTCCATTTATGGATTGAAGCAAGCTTCAAGATCTTGGAACATCCGGTTTGATGAGGTAATCCAGTCTTATGGATTTATTCAATGTCCGGATGAGTCTTGTGTATATAAGAGATGTGAAGGAAACGTAGTGGTATTTCTTGTACTATACATAGATGACATTTTGCTCATTGGCAACAATGTCAAAGTGTTATCAGATGTAAGGGTATGGTTGTCCAAACAGTTTTATATGAAGGATTTGGGAGAAGCTGGACACATCCTTGGGATCAAAGTTATAAGGGATCGCAAGAAAAGGATGTTGTGCTTACCTCAAGCTTCATACATTGACATTATCCTTGTTGGTGCAGTTTGCACTAACGGTCAAACTCGGGTTTTGATGTATGACAAAGTGGTTAAAGTTAGGGTCGTTGGTTTTTAACCTCTTTACTAAGTGTGCAGGGTTGAAAGACTTAGGACCAGACACCAGGCTGAAGTCCAGGATGGTTGAGTCCTGGCGGGAAGTCCAGTTGGGTCCGCGGGACTTGACAACTAGCTGAAGACCAAGTTGGTTGAGACTTGGCAGGAAGACCAGGGTGGTTGAGCCTTGGCAGGAAGTCCTGGTGGGTCAAGAGGTCAAGTAAAACTGCACAATGGGTAAGTAAGGTAAGTCACTGGAGGAGCGAACCAGTGAGGACGAGTCCAATCTTGGACTTTAGGCGCGGTCCAACTTAGACCCATTTGGGTGATCTAAGTTGAGTCCTGGTTAGATCCTGGTCTGGGAGACAGGATCTAATTAACTTAGAATTTTATCTTATTTTAGTCCAAATAAAATTGTGCTAACCTTGTTTTACATGATTAATCTTTTATTGGACTAACTTGGTTTTGCAGGGACTTTTTTGCAAAATTACTCTTCATTATTTTTTTCAGTTTAAATTGAAGTTTTATTAGAGGATAAAATTATTTCTACATATAATAATAATGTTTTATTTAATTGATTTATTTTTATTTTAATCTTGCTAAAGTAATACTAATAAAATATTATTTTTTATTCATTAATAAATTCATGCACGTGAAGTTGTTTAAACTTTGTAACATGATTTTTTTACTACCCATTTGAATTTCACTCATCTAAAGGTGTCTAGCTAAAGGATAACATTTCATTTAAATTAATTTACACGTTGATGGTTACTCCTCTAATTGCTAAACCGAAGCCACGCAATGGATTAATTTGTGCTCTTCCGTACTTTTCCACCGTGGATAAAGTCAGCGAAAAGTTTGGATCTGGATAAAATTTAACGCCTCAAGATCATCTATAAAAGGCAACAAGTGCACAAGTGTAAGAAGCGTGAAGTTAATTGCTGAAATTAACATCTTAGTTTAAAGTCTTCTTCATTGAAACTGTGCACATCAATTACTCCTCCTTCCAGCGACAAAATTCCGACGCGAGCATGTCCAACTTCTGCCGGAGGGACCGAAGCCAACATCCAAGTTCATTCAGATAAATTTCTTTTGGTAACGATTTTATTACTGCATTTTCTGTGCTCATTTCTATTAGAGAGTGTGGGGTTGTCACACTCTCTATCATCTGTATTCGCCTACTCTACCGGGGGACTCCGGTAGAGAGTTTTAGTGAATTGCCCACAGGAAAGGTCCGAGGGACCTGGGCCTTCGAGTAGGAGTCGCCGAAGGCTCCGAACGAAGTAAAACTCGTTCGTGTTTGTGTGTTCGTTTTTTATAATCGTTTCTTTCGTTTCCGCTGTGCATGCTTTTTAAAGCGCTCTAATTTTTTTAAAAAAAAAACGCACGTGATTCATCCCCCCTCTCACGTGCATCTGATCCTACAAGTGGTATCAGAGCCTGGTACGCTCTGTATCGGTGCAACCACCATAAGAGCCGGGGGAAATCCAGTTCTTTTTTCGATTTTTGATTTTTCGCTACACATGATCTAAATTAGGTATTGTTGCCTATATTTGGATTATTTCTTTCGTTCGTTTGATTTTACTCGAATTTGGTGCAACACCATTTCGAGTCGCTCTTTCTCTTTCTTCTCCTTTTCCTACCACACTACTAATCCAAGACTTAGTCTTGGGATAAGTTTTTGTGTGGTCTATTTCAGATGGCTCAAGGTGAAGGGTTTAGCACTGCCTGTCCTCCACTCTTCAATGGGGAAGACTTCCCTTACTGGAAACGAAGAATGGAGGTGTACCTAAAGACAGACATGGATCAATGGTTCGCGGTGCAATCTGGCTACGAACCACCAATGGACGAGGGAAACAATGCACCACTGAAGCCTGATAGATGGAACCTTGATATGAAGAGAAAGGCCCAGACTGAGTACAAGGCGCAGAACACCCTCCAGTGCGGACTAACAAAAGAGGAATTGAACCGTATCGGCCCAACTGAATCTGCCAAAGAGCTCTGGGACAAACTGATTGAACTACATGAAGGCACCTCTGATGCCAAGGTAACAAAAAGGGATTTACTTTTAAATAAGTTATTTAACATAAAAATGCAGGAAGGAGAATCTGCAAGCCAACTCCACGTCCGGATCAAGGACATACTAAATGGACTCCACCTAATCGGGCACAAACAAGAAAACAAAGACATCATAAGGTATGCTTTAAATGCATTCCCTAGAAATTCACTATGGGCATCTATTATAGATGCTTATAAAATTTCTAGGAACCTTTCTAAAATTAATTTAGATGAATTGTTTTGTGAATTAGAACTGCACGAACAGACTAACGCCAAGGCCAAGAAAGGGTTTGCCTTATTTGCAGGTTCCTCAAAAGATGGCAAGTCAAACAAGAAAATTCAAGAATTAAAAGAAGAGTCAGACTCAGACTCAGATGATGAGGAACAAATGGTCAACCTAGTAAGAAAGGTCTTCGCCAAAAAGAAAAGTCAGTTCTCAAGAAAGGACCTCCAGAGGATAATGAAGCCCACCAGTAGTGAAGACAAAAGTAAAATAACCTGTTTCGGCTGCAACAGAAAATGACACTTCAAACACGAATGCCCCTACAAAAAAGGAGAATCAACCCAAGAAGAATAAGAAGAAGAAGGCTCTTCAAGCCACTTGGGACGACAGCACAGACGACTCCGACGATGAACCACCAAGGAACTCAAACTATCTCGCACTAATGGCAACCGGACCCGGGTCAGACTCAGAGCAGGACGAAGATTCCGAATACGAGTCGAGTCAAGAGATCGGACTCTTTTCGGACGACTCGACTAAGGTATATTTAGATTCAGTTAATCAAAATTTTTTAAGATTATTTCTGCTTTAAATAAAAAATTGCTTGCATCTGAATCTAGAAATGACCAGCTCCTTAAGGAAAATCAAGACCTTAAGGAGCAATTAATTAATACCAGAACATTAACTGAACAAACTTAAAATCAAAAATTAATTGAGCTTGAAACTGAAAACTCAACCCTAAAGGGCGAAGTCCTAAAACTTAAGGATCTACTAGCAACTTTCACAACCCGATCCAAGAACCTTGACCTTATTCTTGGATCACAAAAGGGCATGTACAACAAATCTGGGATAGGATATAAATCAAGATCGAACCAAAGATCCTTTATCTCCTTTATCCACCCCCGCAAAAATCAACGAAAAGCGTGAGTTCCGAAAGCTTATCTAACAAAGCAAGTAGGTCAGAATCAATTTTATGTCCCAAAAAGGGACATCCATTACATTGACCCTAGACACCCAGTCTACAATTTAGGGGGAGGCTCCAAACTAGTTGGCACCTCAAAATCAGCCTTTGCCCAGGTGGGCACTTAGGACTAGCTTCAAAGTTAATTTGACTCTTGTACTATTTAGTACCAGGGTTTTCAATGAGTAAGTTAAAAGTCCAACTTCTTTAAGCGGCTTTTCCTAGAAAATGGTTGTTGCTCCAATAAGGCTTCGGCCAAAGAAGGCCACTGTGCCTCGCCATGGCCTGGAAGCCAATTATTGAAGTGTACTTTTGAATTACTACTTGTTAAACTTGGATCTAACACAAGGTCAAGTTAACTTTTCTAAACAAACTCAAAATCATCTCACAAAATCATAGGACTCCCTTGATTGATGACTTAGACCGAGTGAGATGAATAAGGATAACCAAATTCAAATTATTGACTGATAAATCAACTTTCAAACTCAAATTCAAATTCAAAAGATAAAATTCAAATTCAAAAATTAAAATTAAAATTCAAATTCAAAAAATTAAAATTCAAATTCAAAAATTAAAATTCAAATTCAAATTCAAATTCAAATTCAAAAAATTAAAATTCAAATTCAAAAATTAAAATTAAAATTCAAATTCAAATTCAAATTCAAATTCAAATTCAAAAGATAAAATTCAAATTCAAAATTTAAAATTAAAATTCAAATTCAAAAGATAAAATTCAAATTCAAAATTTAAAATTCAAATTCAAATTCAAAAGATAAAATTCAAATTCAAAATTTAAAATTAAAATTAAAATTCAAAAGATAAAATTCAAATTCAAAAATTAAAATTCAAATTCAAATTCAAAAGATAAAATTCAAATTCAAAAATTAAAATTAAAATTCAAATTCAAAAGATAAAATTCAAATTCAAAAATTAAAATTCAAATTCAAATTCAAAAGATAAAATTCAAATTCAAAATTTAAAATTAAAATTCAAATTCAAAAGATAAAATTCAAATTCAAAATTTAAAATTCAAATTCAAATTCAAAATTTAAAATTCAAATTCAAATTCAAAAATTCAAATTCAAATTCAAATTCAAAAATTTAAAATTAAAATTCAAATTCTAAAGATAAAATTCAAATTCAAAAATTCAAATTCAAATTCAAATTCAAAAATAAAAATCAAATTCAAAATCAAAATTAACATAACTCAAATTTAAAATTCAAACTCAAGTCTTTAAATCTTCTTAAATTCAAAAACTTAACCTAAGGTCTAAACCTTTTACTTAACTGTAGGAAAACAAATGGATCATTGACAGTGGATGCTCCAGACACATGACTGGGGATCCCACCAAATTTACAGAACTCAAGTACAAAAGACTAGGGACCGTTGCTTTTGGAAACAACGGTAAACTTAAGGTAATTGACCTAGGCAATATTGAACTTGAGTCTGATTTCATAATAACAAATGTATTACTTGTTGAAAATTTCAACTTCAATTTACTAAGCATTAGCCAATTGTGTGACACTGGTTATAAGGTTAGGTTCCTATCCAATGAATGTCTGATCAAACACAATGACAACCCAAACATCACACTTAGAGGACTTAGGCACAATAACATTTATGAAATTAAGTTAACCTGTCCCTTAGAAAACTGCCTCTTAACCCATAAGGATGAGACTTGGCTCTGGCATAGGAGACTTTCACACACTCACTTCAGAAAACTACCTAAACTAAATGGTTTAGTTAGAGGCCTACCAAAGTTATCTAACCTTGAGTCAACCTTATGTAATGCTTGTCAACAAAGAAAACAAACTAGGTCAACCCACAAACCAACTAATCAAACTTAAACCAAGTCAATTCTAGAATTAATTCACCTAGACCTATTTGACTCACATGGGGTTAAATCAATTAATGGTAACCTATACTGCCTAGTAATTATAGATGACTATTCAAGATTTACCTGGGTAAAATTCTTAAAAAATAAAGATGAAACTTTTGATATACTCACTCAATTTTGTAAATTAATAGAAAATGAAAAAGGGATTAAAATCAAAAAACTTAGGAGCGATAATGGCGGAGAATTGAAAAATCACAAATTTAATCAATTTTGTCTAGAAAAAGGCTACCATCACGAATTCTCTTGCCCTAAAACACCTCAACAAAATGGAGTTGTTGAAAGAAAAAATAGAACACTACAAGAAGCAGCTAGAACATTGCTAAATGAATACAACTCACCTAAATACCTTTGGGCTGAGGCTGTTAGCACAGCTTGTTATGTACAAAATAGAATAACTATAATTAAAAACCTAGGAAAGACCTCCTTTGAAATCTATTATAACAAACAACCTAACATCAAATACCTTAAAGTATTTGGATGTAAAGTCTATATCCTAAATACTAGAGAACACTTAGGAAAATTTACTTCTAAGGTTGAGGAAGGTATCTTTGTAGGTTATTCCCTTACCAGTAGAGCCTATAGAGTTTATAACAAAATTACCCTAAAAATTGAAGAAACTACAAATGTAAAATTTGATGAAAAATCTGACCCAAATAACTCTGATCAAACCACCTACCAACCAATTGACTTTGTTAGATCCAGTACTAACTCTGATGAAAGGCCAATTGAGGACCAAAATGATGATCTAACTGAACCCACACCTGAAACTGAACCTAACCAACCCAGAACTGTTCGAGTTAGCTCAGCCCACCCAACTGATCAAATCATAGGTGATCCAGAACTAAGGGTTCAGACCAGATCAGCCTTTAGAAATCTTAGTCAGATAGCTCTGATTTCCAAAATTGAACCTAAGTCTATAGAAGAATCCTTACTTGACCCTGATTGGATAATTGTCATGCAAGAGGAGTTAGCTCAATTTGAACGTAGTCAAGTCTGGGATTTAGTACCCTTACCTAAAAATAAAAAGTTTATTGAAACCAAATGGGTTTTTCGAAATAAACTTAATGAACAAGGTGAAACAGTAAGAAATAAGGCTAGGCTAGTAGCTAAGGGGTTTAGCCAAGTAGAAGGTCTTGATTATGATGAAACCTATGCCCCTGTAGCTAGACTTGAATTCATTAGAATGCTCTTAAGTTATGCAGCCCATAAGGGATTTAAGCTTTATCAAATGGATGTTAAGTCAGCCTTCCTAAATGGCCTAATTAAAGAAGAGGTTTATGTAGGTCAACCCCCTGGTTTTGAAAGCTTAGACCACCCTGACTATGTCTTTAGACTTAAGAAAGCCCTATATGGACTTAAGCAAGCACCTAGGGCCTGGTATGAAAGACTGTCTAACTACTTAGTTTCAAAAGGTTTTAACCAAGGCAAAATTGACCCAACACTATTTGTTAAAACCCTAAAAAATGATATTTTTGTAGCCCAAGTATATGTAGATGATATAGTATTTGGCTCAACTAACTCAGACTTTTTACAAGATTTCACAACGATAATGGAAACTGAATTTGAAATGAGTTTAGTAGGTCAATTAACTTTCTTTTTAGGACTACAAATAAAACAGACCAGTGAGGGTACTTTTGTCTATCAACAAAAATACACAAAAGAACTACTTAGAAAATTTGGAATGGATAATACAAAAGAGATTAAGACACCAATGGCTACCAATCAAACTATAGATAGTGACCCAAAAGGCAAACCTGTTGACCTTAAGTACTATAGAAGTGCTATAGGAAGCCTACTTTACTTAACTGCAAGTTGACCTGATATTCTTTTTGCAGTTAGTATGTGTGCTAGGTATCAGACATGTGCTAAAGAGTCACACCTAACCCTAGTTAAAAGAATATTTAGGTACCTTAAAGGAACAGAAAGATTAGGAATTTGGTACCCTAGAACAGCCCAGTTTGAGCTTATTGGATATTCTGACTCAGATTATGCTGGCTGTAAATTAGACAGAAAAAGTACCAGTGGTGGATGCCAACTTCTAGGACCCTCACTAGTTAGTTGGTTTAGTAGAAAACAACACTGTGTTGCCCTATCCACCACTGAAGCTGAGTACATAGCTATGGGTGAGTGTGTAGCCCAACTACTCTGGATGATGCATACCCTAAAGGACCTTCACTTAGATTTTAAACAAGTCAAAATTTTTATAGATAACCTAAGTTCAATCAATTTAACCAAAAACCCAATCCACCACTCTAGGACCAAACATATAGAAATCAAACACCATTTTGTCAGAGATCATGTAAATAAAGGAGAAATTGAACTTAACCATGTTGAATCTAAGTCTAACCTAGCTGATATATTTACCAAACCACTTCCTGAATCTGAATTTAGCAACTTAAGAAGGTTAATAGGAATGTGTGTTATAGACTAGGACTGACCTGATAAGCTTAAGTTGACTTTTGGTTTAACTAATTAAGCTTGTGAGTTTAAAAACATGGATTTTTCAAACTTGTTTTTCAAAAGTTTATTGTCTTTCAAAATTTAACTTAAACACGGACTTTTCAAATTTGTTTTTCAAGAACTTTATTGTCTTTCAAAATTTGATTTTCAAAACTGGCAGACTTAGCCTAAGCTTGACCCCTAGAATTGCATGAACCTATAGATTTAGGTAGCCGCATCTCACAAAACACATTAAGATTAACTTGTTTGTGTTTGCAAAAACATAGAACGGTTGTGAGATGCATAGGATACTGCCTGGACTTCTGAATGCTTAAGTCAGTGCATCACAGTATGTCTGGGCGTAAAATACCAACATTACAGTGATCAAGTCAAGTAGTCTTGCACTAATATCTGAGCTAGACATTATTACTTGACTTGACTAACCCAGTGAACACTACTATCATCTAGATAGTTAGTCAGTAACTAGGGTTAGACACATGAAAAGGGACCACAATCATTACTTGGTCCAGGGGGAGCAGAGGTCAAAATACCTTTTCAAAATGTCATTTTTGACAAAACACATTTGAAAATTTTGATAAAAGTTGATCCCTAAAAAATCCTTTTTGAAAGAAATTTTTTTTGAAAGCTAAGTTAATAGATTTAAGACTAGTTTTTTTTAACACTTAGCCTATATTTTCTACTCCCTTAAACTTGTTATGCTTATATCTTTTTGATGAATGACAAAGGGGGAGAGTAGGGTAAAAGGGTTAGAAAATTGCAAACAGCATGCTTATTTCACATTTATTTACCTCTGCTTTCTTGTGTACTGCAACTTTCATACCTAGGATTGTGTTATATTGTTTGCATGTTTATGCAAGTTCATATCTGCTGTTTTTTTCTAACTTTAACCTGAGTTGTCAATACATCAAAAAGGGGGAGATTGTTGGTGCAGTTTGCACTAACGGTCAAACTCGGGTTTTGATGTATGACAAAGTGGTTAAAGTTAGGGTCGTTGGTTTTTAACCTCTTTACTAAGTGTGCAGAGTTGAAAGACTTAGGACCAGACACCAGGCTGAAGTCCAGGATGGTTGAGTCCTGGCGGGAAGTCCAGTTGGGTCCGCGGGACTTGACAACTGGCTGAAGACCAAGTTGGTTGAGACTTGGCAGGAAGACCAGGGTGGTTGAGCCTTGGCAGGAAGTCCTGGTGGGTCAAGAGGTCAAGTAAAACTGCACAATGGGTAAGTAAGGTAAGTCACTGGAGGAGCGAACCAGTGAGGACGAGTCCAATCTTGGACTTTAGGCGCGGTCCAACTTAGACCCATTTGGGTGATCTAAGTTGAGTCCTGGTTAGATCCTGGTCTGGGAGACAGGATCTAATTAACTTAGAATTTTATCTTATTTTAGTCCAAATAAAATTGTGCTAACCTTGTTTTACATAATTAATCTTTTATTGGACTAACTTGGTTTTGCAGGGACTTTTTTGCAAAATTACTCTTCATTATTTTTTTCAGTTTAAATTGAAGTTTTATTAGAGGATAAAATTATTTCTACATATAATAATAATGTTTTATTTAATTGATTTGTTTTTATTTTAATCTTGCTAAAGTAATACTAATAAAATATTATTTTTTATTCATTAATAAATCCATGCACGTGAAGTTGTTTAAACTTTGTAACATGATTTTTTTTACTACCCATTTGAATTTCACTCATCTAAAGGTGTCTAGCTAAAGGATAACATTTCATTTAAATTAATTTACACGTTGATGGTTACTCCTCTAATTGCTAAACCGAAGCCACGCAATGGATTAATTTGTGCTCTTCCGTACTTTTCCACCGTGGATAAAGTCAGCGAAAAGTTTGGATCTGGATAAAATTTAACGCCTCAAGACCATCTATAAAAGGCAGCAAGTGCACAAGTGTAAGAAGCGTGAAGTTAATTGCTGAAATTAACATCTTAGTTTAAAGTCTTCTACATCGAAACTGTGCACATCAATTACTCCTCCTTCCGGCGACAAAATTCCGATGCGAGCACGTCCAACTTCTGCCGGAGGGACCGAAGCCAACATCCAAGTTCATTCAGACAAATTTCTTTTGGTAACGATTTTATTACTGCATTTTCTGTGCTCATTTCTATTAGAGAGTGTGGGGTTGTCACACTCTCTATCGTCTGTATTCGCCTACTCTACCGGGGGACTCCGGTAGAGAGTTTTAGTTAATTGCCCACAGGAAAGGTCCGAGGGACCTGGGCCTTCGAGTAGGAGTCGCCGAAGGCTCCGAACGAAGTAAAACTCGTTCGTGTTTGTGTGTTCGTTTTTTATAATCGTTTCTTTCGTTTCCGCTGTGCATGCTTTTTAAAGTGCTCTAATTTTTTTTAAAAAAAACGCACGTGATTCACCCCCCCTCTCACGTGCATCTGATCCTACAATCCTAACTCGTTTTAGCATGCAGAACTTCAAGAAAGATTTTCTACCTTTTCGACATGGAGTACCTCTATCTAAGGAGATGTGTCCTAAAACATCAAAGGAGATAGAGGAGATGAAGGCGGTTCCTTACGCTTCGACCGTAGGAAGCCTCATGTATGATATGTTGTGTACGAGACCGAATATTTATTTTGCCGTGGGCATGGTTAGCAGATATCAAAGTAATCCTGGACAAGGACATTGGATTGCGATAAAGCATATATTAAAGTACCTGAAAAGGATCAGGAATTATATGCTAGTTTACCAGGCAGATTAATTGCTCCCTGTGGATTATACGGATTCTGATTTCCAATCAGATAAGGATAACAGTAAGTCTACCTCGATGTATATGTTTACTTTAGGAGGTGGAGTCATAGTTTAGAGGAGTATCAAGCAGAAATGCGTTGCAGACTCCACCATGGAAGCTGAGTATGTGGCAGCCTCTGAGGCAGCCAACGAAGTTGTATGGCTCAGGAACTTCTTAATAGACTTAGATGTGATTCCTGGTTTGCCTAGAGCTATCACAATTTATTGTGATAACAGTGGTGTAGTAGCAAACTCGAAGAAACCACGAGCCCATAAGGCGAGTAAACACATAGAGTGCAAGTACCACCTGATACGAGACATCGTAAAGTGAGGAGAAGTTGTTGTCACCAAGATTGCATCAGAGAATAACCTGACATATCCTTTCACTAATGCCCTTCCAATGAGAGCTTATGATAGGCATGTGGAGGGGATGAGAATCAGATGTATGGTAATGTGATGGCAGCATAATCTTTTAGTATAAGTGGGAGATTATTAGGATGTATACTAAAAGTCTAGCTTTTGTATGAACATCTATATTTGGAATAAGAATCACATGGACATTGTTTGCATTTTATATTTGATATATATGCTATTATCCTTTACTTTACATTGTAGATAACGTGGTGTGTGGTGTCACACAGAAGGTCATGTTATCAGTCCCTTGTGAAGTATAAGTAGTGGCTCACAACCGAGATAGATTTGGACAAACTATTGGATTGGTTGTAGTGTAATTTGGTATTAGTCTATTTTGACTATAGAATTATACTAGTACACTTTGTGTGTATTATATAGAACCGATTAGAGGTGATTCGATTTATACTGACTATATAATCGAATCAGACCTCAGATATTATGATCTACATGCTCTTAAAGATCATTAGTCATCTAAATAAGTTGCCTGTACCCTCAATGGCAACAGATCATTAGCCATCTAAATTTCTTACACAATACTAACACTTACATTAAAGATTTTCCCTTGAAAAATATTAGAGGAGCAACAGCAGCATATATGGTAAAAGCAATATAAAACTGCACACAAGTCAAAGACACAATGAATAAACCATAGAGCATCACTAAATTTGAAATTTTGATATATAATGAAGAGACAATGACATACCAAGTCAAAGAGGAAAAACCATCCAAAATTTCATGCACTTTCCGTCCTATAAGCACAATGTTAGACCTGCAAACCAAATAAAAAACTCCCTGAACATTTAGAGATCAATAGCATAAAGATTGTGAGTAAATACTCATAAAAGAAATTTATTTTAAGCTAGCGAGAGTCTCAGTTAATATAACCATAAAATAACTCTAGATTATGTTTCCAAAATGTATCAGTTAGGACATCGAGAAGATAGTTTGGAATCTACCAAGTTGATACAACCATAAATACTGCAATGTTGACAATAATTTTGTTACTTAATATGAAGAAAAATAAGTTACATACAAAACTTTATACAGTTAAATATAGAGTTGTCGTAGATTAGAGCTCATGTTTTTCGCACTCGGTTGGCAAATAGAGTAAACACGCCATACCTACTAAATAGTTATCTTCCCTTTTCTCGTTTAGAATTTGAGTATAAGGAACAAAAGAGAAGCCATTGTTTGGGATTTCAAAATCCTCAATAAGAGATACACTTGTTTCTCTTTTGAAGAAAATCCTAAACTCATGATTAATTGGTTTATACTTCATTGAATTCAGAGCAACAGCTAAGTTTGACATCACATATACATTTCTTTCGATGATAAAATTTTCAAAGAAAGGCACATTACAACTTTTAATGGTACATTGTACATGATGTCTCTAAACATTAGTAAAAAAATTAATCGTTACATAAAAATGGCTAAAGTAATATAATAATGAAAGACAATTAGAAAGAAAATATTAAACCTGTTCATCTAGCAACACCATTTCAATAGGAGGTTTTTGGTCAGGTGTTGTGAAAGAGGTAACTCTCCAAAGTCTAATGACTCTAGCCTTGATCTTCCATACTTTATGCTCAGGACCAACATTAATATCTTTAACCAAATCATACATGAAAAAAAATATTGTCATCGGTTTAGTAATAGGAAACAAGTATAGCGAATTGCATAAAATTGATAAGACATATAGATAGGAAAAGAAATAGTACTGATTTGCCATGGTTAAAGCCATAAAACAGAAGATCAAAAAACAAACTATTAGCCACGAAGAGTGAAGAGGATAGTTGGTATAAATTATAGGTGAAAATGTGTTAACAGTAATGAGTATATATAGACAGTAACTATCCCTTTAAAATTCAAATTTCAAACTAAGGCACATTATGACATGCAGTCAACTCGTATACCAAAGATAAATAAGATAAATAACACACCAGTAACAGGCATTAATTAATGTCCAACCAGAAAATAACCTTCATTAACTGAGAAAACAGACATTGGATACATTGGAACTTAAAAGATAAATAAAAATAAAAGCTTTAACAAACAAAATAATTATTAGATGTATTGGAACTTAAAAGGAAAAAAATATACATATATATACTTTTAAAGATGGTGGCTGCAAGTGATGAGATACATTGGAACTTAAAAGATGAATATAAATATACCTGTTCATTAAGAAAATTGTTATCAGATGCATTGGAACTTAAAAGCAAATAAAAAAATAAACCTATTCATCATACTCTAGCGATGGGATGCTTTGGAACTTAAAATATGTATTAAAATAAACCTATTCACAAATAAACTGTATGGAAAGAAATTATACTTAATTGATTGAATTTTCTAAATTTATGGTGTATTTCCCATGAAGCAACAACGAAAACAGTTCCTAAATCATTTGATTTTAGAGAATCGGCCAACTGGAATCCTTATATAGTTATTAGATTTCACTGTGAGGTTGTATTTGGTTTTCTAAAATCCTCATGAAAAATCAAGGTAACAATGCATGATCATTAACATGAATTTAAATGTGATATTAAGCCAAGGTTTAAAGTATTAAAAGCAATTATACTCGATTAATGTTGGACCAAAATTATAAGAAATGTCAAATGAACATTTCAGATTTGTGTGTATCATCAATATGGAAAAAATGATGCTATGAAACTATAATGTACATGTAGCAACCCTTTCAATTTATCTTCTTTTATTGTGTAAAAAACAACAACAATAAGGAAGTCTGCCTGTACATGTAGGCATCTTGACCGGGATTGAGGCGAGGATAAAAAGATGGCTCCATTGAACGATCAAAGGAGACGGCGACAAGGAGAGGGTGACACTGTAGATGACCGGATCGAAGGAAACCTCTGCAAAAACGAAGGGTATGGCGGCACAGGAGAGGGCAGAATCGTAGATGACCGGATCGAAGGAGACCTCTGCAGAATTGAAGGAGAAGGTGGCACAGGAGAGGGCGACAACGTAGACGATCGGATCGAAGGAGACGGTGGCAGAATCGAAGGAAACAATGGCAAAGGTGGCAACAACAGAGCAGAGAAAGGAATTGTTTAGGGTTAGAGAAGGGAGACCAATAGAGGGAAAAAAGAGAAATAAAAACACTAATTAAAAAAATCTAAAACCTATTTGGTTTTAAAAAATCTAAAAGTTAGATTTGGTTTAGGCGGGAATCGTAAGCTTCACGTCTGCATGCGTATTGTAGCAAAAACTGTGTTATATATATATACTAGTATAATACCGTGCGATGCACGAGAATCTTACACAATTCAAATAACATGTTTAATGATAATATATATATGCCAATTTTTATTATTAAATGAAAAATTAAAATGAAAAGTAATTTTATTTCATCATGGCGGATTCATGTCAATATAAGATATAGTATTATTTTTTATAATATAAGATATTAATGGTGATCATAAGTTTTATAAGGGTGGTGGACGTGGATGCGATCTAAAGTTTACTTTGCTTGAAAATTTTAAAATACAATTTCAAATTAAAATTTGAAATTATCTTTTTTGAATTTGATAAATTATTTTTTAAAATTTTAATTTTGGATTAAGATCTGAATTTTTCTTTTTAGGATTTGTAATTATATATTTTCTTTTGAATTTGTATTTTTAATTATAAATTTTTTATTTAGAAAATTTATATTTGGTTTAGGCGGGAATCCTAAGCTTTCTGTGAATGTCACGTTTGCATGTAAAACTGTATTTTATAGATATTAATATATATATATATATATATATATGTGTGTGTGTAATTTATAATTTTCTATTTAAAATTGGTGGGATGAAATTTGAATATCCGAACTATTAAAAATAAATAAATAAATGCATTTTAAAATAATTTTGAATTCTTTTAGTCATTAAATGAGTTATGATTAAAAATCATCAGGGTTCTGAAAATCGAACCGGACCGACCGATCGGACTGGTTGAATCGGAAACCGATCAGATTTTGTCCGAGTTGACTCTGAAAATCAACTGCTCAAGAACCGGGTGCAAACCGTTCTAAACCGATCGGGAACCGGTGAACCGGGCAAACCGAAAAACTCGGACAAACTGTCGTGGTCTTTTTTATTTTTTTTATTTTTTAATTTTTTCCCCCCTTTTGCAGTTTTACTTTCTCACTGAAAAATAAAAATTAAAAAAATAAAATGTCAAAATACTAATTTACTTTCATCTAAAATCCCAAATGAATAAACTTGTTGTGCTGTTTTCTTGAACTTAATAGTTTTAAACTTGAATTTTTCTTTGAAACTAACTTTTTTTTCAAGAATGTCGTGTTGAATTCTTGACAAAAACATATCACATATTCGACCTAGTTGATCCAATCTTGAAGAAAATAATTGGCCAAGTTGTTAGTTTTATATATTTATATAAATATATGTTTTATTATATACTGGTTATATCTCGGTTAAATCGATTGAATATCTAAACCTCTAAATCCTTGGCTCGATCGGTTTGATATCCGGTCCGATTTTCACAACCTTGAAAATCAATAATGAACCTGACAAATTAAATCTACTTTAAAATCAGTTTGAGTAAAAATTATCAGATAAACGCATTAAATTTACCACTTGACACTCTCCTGAAAATCATATACAACTTTATGATTTCAATCCTTTTAAATTATTAATAAATTTTGGCTAATAATTATTAATATATCTAAAGCAATATTTATTAGGGAGTTGAAACAAATAAAACTTTATATGTAGGGAGTAAAAATGAACTTTTTTTGATATAGAGACTGAGGATAAAGTTTAAGATTTAATTTAAGATTTAAAGCTAATTTATAGTTAAATGGGGAAATTATCTTAAACTCCCTGCATGCAAACTCAACTTTTTCCTCAGTCTCTGCATTAGAAAAAATTTGTTTCCACTCCCTACATGCAATGTTTTATGTGTTTCAACTACAGATTTACCGAATTACCTCTCAATTTTTTTAGGTACAAAAAGTCTGAAATCAAGTATAATTCTTTCTAAATTCAGTATTATTTAACTAAAATTCAGTATATTTTATATCAAATTGAGTATAGCCTAATCAATTTATCCTAAGCTAATCAATTGGTATGAATTCCTAATCAATTGGTCCGGTGAAAAAAGAATTGTGCTTAATTTAATAGAATATATACTAAATTCTAATTAAAATATACTGAATTTAGAAAGAATTATACTTATTTTTAGACTTTTTATACGTATAAAAAGTGTGACACTAAATTTGATAGAAAATACATTAAACTTTAATTATATGATACTGAATTTAGGAGAAACTATACTTCATTTTGAACTTTTTGTACCTAAAAATAATAAAGGCAATTAGATATGAACTCTTAATCAATTGGTCTGGTGGAAAAAGAATTATGCTCAATTTGATAGAACATATACTAAATTCTAATTGAAATATACTAAATTTAGGAAAAATTATACTTCTTCCAGAAATTTTCATACGTATAAAAGTGTGGTACTTAATTTGATAGAAAATATATTAAATTTTAATTATGTGATATTGAATTTAGGAGAAACTACATCTCATTTTAGACTTTTTGTACTTAAAAATAATAGAGTAATGATAGGGAGAGTGAATTTGGGAGAGTGAATGGGAGAGTGAATGACGTGGCAGTTATTGTATACATGTCCGATCGTCGATCGGACACCACCGGCGGCCTCTGATCACCGTCCCGAATCAAACTATATCCTAAGAAGATCGGTGAACTCATCGGGAATCGTCGCAATTATGATCTCGTCGCATTCACCGTCAATCCGGCGAGATCTCAATTACCGGCGACCCTGCCGGGTTCACCATCCCCCAAAGACATAGTTTGATTCGGGACGGCAATCAAAGGTCATCGGTGGTGTCCGATCGGCGATCGAACATGTACACATTAGCTACACGTCATTCACTCTCCCATTCACTCTCCCAAATTCACTCTCCCTATCATTACTCAAAATAATAAGGGCAATTAGGTAAAGCAATATTTATTAGGGAGTTGAAACAAATGAAACTTTGTATGTAGGGAGTGAAAATGAACTTTTTTTTAACGTAGGAACTGAGGATAAAATTTAAGATTTAATTGAGTATTTAAAGCTAATTTACAGTTAAATTAACTCACTCAATATTAAATGAATAACAATAACTTAAGGACATTTAAAAAAAAAAATAAATTATAAGCGGAAAATAAAAAAAAACCACATCTCCGCGTCCTGATCCCTCCTCCGTTCTTCGCCCAAAGCTGCCGTCCGAACGGACCCGACTCTTCTCTTCCTCCTCTGGAATCCAACCACTCACTCCCGCGGCGCTCTCCGGCAGTCCACCGCTTTTTAGTGTCCGAGACTTGGAGTTCTTCCTTCCTCCGCAAGTCGCAGTGAGAGACAATTGAAGCCTATTGCCGGAGGAGAGTCCTTTATCAACGACAGGTGCCCTTCCTCCTCCCCCCTCCTCTCCAGATCTATATTTAATCTCGACTCTCGAGTTTTCTTAGATTGATCCTTGTGGGTATAACTGAAAAAGCAATCGCTCTAGTTTTGCAAGGACATATTTATCACGATGGCCGAAGATCTCGTCCTTGACAGGGCCATAAGGGATTGGGTCTTGATCCCTCTCTCCGTGGTGATGGTGTTGATCGGCTTCCTCCGCTACTTTGTCTCCAAGCTTATGCGATCCTACCAGACCCCAGATCGTAAAGTGGTTAAGGAAGGGTTCGTCTCTCTTTCTCTAATCTCTACCCATTCCCTTTCTCACACTTCCTATTGTAATTAATGCTGTCCTCCCTTTTTTTTTTCTGGTTGTTGATTTGGCCTTCCTTTTTTTTCTTATCGTTTTCAGACAAGTGGTTCTTAGGGCGAAGAATTTGAGGGCTGCAGCTGGATTTATTCCCACCAAGTCTTTCTGGTCCCGAAGGGTTTATTTTACCAATGAGGTACACATCTCGTTTGGGTAAAATGGAGAAAGGAATTGTGTCTATGATATTTTTGTCTCTTTGCTTTCACTTTTTGTGAGGAAAGGAACAAAGAGTCAAACTTTAGTGACAATATGTTGTGTGTGTTTCATATGTTGTATGTTTATGGTAAAATTATTGATTGTTGCAAAATAGCTGAAGTCTAGAAATGCGTTATCTTCTACCTCATAACTACTCAAAAGGTTTTCTTCAGTAGCTTTGTGCATTTCCACTTATCATAAGACATGTTGGAGGAACATTGTCTATTTGATAGACCTAAAATTTATATTAACCAATCATAAATCTTCTCGGATGGTGATACTATTTGGTGCTGCAGGAGAATGGCTTGCTGCATGTTCCAAAAGAACAAGCTCCGAATCCACAAGCACAGATGTTTTCAGATCCAAACATGGCTATGGATATGATGAAGAAGAACATTTCGATGATTGTTCCACAGGTTAAAGATTATCAGCTCTCTTTTCAAAGGCTTTAGCTCCAGTTTCACTTTTTGATGGAAAATATTGTTATTTCTTTCAGACACTTACCTTTGCATGGGTGAATTTTTTCTTCTCTGGTTTTGTGGCAGGTAAATATGCCTTCCACTGTGTGTTGCCCATTTCATGTTCACTTTATGTAGCAATAGATTGAATTAATAGTTTTCTTGCACTAATGTATACTACAAACTTTCTTCTATAATCCATTATATTATGAGATCATGTCATTATTATTATGTTGTATTCCTTTAATCAGCCTCTACGTTTTAGGGATCACTGATCAATTTATTTTGCTTTTGAGATGAATGATAAACAAATAGAAAAGTAAAGTATCTATTGTGCTACTTTATACCAAAGCCTTAATGCATTTTATCTTATCTATACAGTTGATTTAAATGCAGAGTAGCATATTTAACTTGTTTGAGAAAAATGATTCTCTGTACTTGAAGTTGAATTCTTTGTAGGCAAAGTTGCTATCTTGTATTAATTAATATTTTCATTGATGGATAATAAAATCACGTATCTCATACTGAACTTATGACCAGGATTTAACACTAATCTTTTCTTTGGAAGCGATGTTAGAAGATAAAGAACTACTATTTTAGGATGGAATGCTTTTCTGATACTTAAAGATTATACAAGGGGGCAAACATATTAGGTTTAGAGGAATAAGGAGTACGTTTAGCTGCTAGGAATTTGTAACATCTTGATTCATGCATAAGAACAGTGAAGGGCAACATAGTTCACATTATATGATAATTATAAGTGTGTGACATGTAATACACAACTACCCAAATTTATATTTAAAATCAACTATTTAATAACCAACCTAAAAGGCAAAAAAAAACCTCATACCTAAGGTTGCATTGTTTTATTAATCCCTAAATTGGAGATAAAATTGTTGCTCCAATGTAGATTTTAGGAAATAAAAACTAAATGTTGTAAACGCATATACCCTTCAGGTAGAGGATTGAATGATGAAACTTAAAGTGAATTTTGAGTAACATGTATGAAATTTTTCATGGTACACCATATGATTGAAAAACTTATCATTGGAAGATATTTAAATGGATAGTAAGGAGTCTTTGGGAATATAAGTCAATTTAAAAGGTAATACAACTTTGGATTTTCATCTTACTATATATCTTATGATCGTTAATACTTATTTTAGAAAAGAAATGAGTATTTGATTCATTCCAAAAGTGGCAAGAATAATAATCAAATTGTATTCTGTCCTCATATTTGATGGTAGATCGAAATTATGTAGAAAAATAGTATGGTAACATCTAAACAATGCTTGGATAGGGATTGATCAAGTTGGATCGAAATTGACAAGTGTCTATGAGATTTTGGCTAAGAATGGGCAGAGCTTTATTGAAATCAACAAGTGTTGATTTGATTTTAGTCTGGAAATTGAGAACACTTATGAAATAAATAATATATGCTAGATTATTATAGAAAATAAATAATATATCAATTATCCTCACAGCATGATCAAATAAAAGTAGAAATGAAGGATATAAATGTATTTACACTCGATGTTATGAGAAAATTCAAATTCATGAATTTAATATAAAAAGTTATCATACCATGAGATTCTTTATAAGAATCACTCAGTATAACTTTTCGCCAAAATTTTAGCTAAAGGTTCATTTGTTGTAAGTGAATTAAAGTCTTCAGATGTTGTCTGTGAGTTTAATTCACTTAAGGAAAATTGTTTCGGTACCTTGGCACAACGGTAAAGTTGCTATCATGTGACCTAGAAGTCACGGGTTCAAGTCTCAAAAACAACCTCTTGCCAAGCAGAGTAAGGCTACGAAGACCCTTAGGGCTTGTATTGGCGGGAGTTTCGTGCACCAAGTTGCCCTATAATTATGTACTTGTTAGGTAGTCGTCTCTTAAATTTTGTTCTACATATCTTTTCATTAATTGTGTTTATTATTTGTCAATGTGTGATGCAGTTCTTATTTGTGTTGCTCTCCAATGGCATGAACATATTATTAATAATTTTTAGTGGGCCTACCAAATATGAATTTCACAAATAATACTCTTTTAATGAAGGTTATCTGTTGTCAAAATAATTTTCAATATCATATAACCAATAAAAAAATATATTAGCTTCCATTTCTTCCATAAAAACAGGAGCATCTATCCTAACACACATAAATGTATAACAATTATTACTTTAAAAAAAAAATTTAATTCTTTTCTATACATGGGATAATTTAACAGGGTATGAGTTTGATTTGATTTTCATGAACTTGTAAGTGTAGAAAATAATTTTTTTTAGTTGATTTGTTCTAGTTCTTGTGAAATTAAGCTCATCATTTGCAAGTATTATTTGGTTGATATCTCTCGCGTTTAAAAATCTATATCTTTTGTATATTTAGAGGTAGGAGGTAATTGTGGTAATTCCTCTCATAATGCCAATCTAATTATTGGTAAATCATGATGATTTTTAAATAAAATAGTGTTTATAAATTAAAAGATACAAAGAACATGACAACGAATGTGCAAGCAGAGTAGTTATGTTTGTGATTGTATATATATATATATATATGTATGTATGTATGTATATATATATGGATGATGACTGAACTAAATAGGAAATAATATATATTTTTTGTTTTTTTATGAATAATGTGTAATGATATATAGACATTGTGAGAAAAACTATTTAAATTGAGTAATTTAAAATTGCCAACTAAATAAATAAAAGAAATTTTAGAAGGAGAACATGTGTTTATATCGAGATGATACGAGCTTTCATGGATGTTGAAGTTGTTATGATATTCCAGCTTGACCAATAGATGAATACATTTGATCTTTCAATTTTGAATTCTGAAGAGGCTATCATTTTCTAGAAGAAACATCAATTGGATGGTGCTAAGGACATCAATGAAGAAAAAGCAAATAGTGGGGATCGAAGGTGCACAACTATAAGATGGATCATGACAATAATTCTTTCTCTTTTTTTTTGTTGACAACTTTCTCTCCTTCATTTCTTTAAAATGGGTTTTCCTTTTTTTTCTTTTGGCAAATATATATATTTTTTTTCACAATTTTTAGTTTCTTTTTTTAGCTAAATGGAAATTCCAAAAGTTTATATACTAAATTGCAAATGCCAAAATTAAAACATGATTAAATGATTTATCAACTTTGTCGTTTGCGCGATATAGGTCGCTAAGCAAGCACAATGTAGATGAGGGGTAAGGGGACTATTTTTGGTTGCAAGTGATCGTGTTCGTTGTTGGTGTAACAAGTCAACTATGGTTGTGCTCTAGAAGAACTTGTTCACGATGGAGGTATTGGGGAATTACGACAGACAACAAGGATGCAATGTCACCCATTATTGACCGAAGTCATCAATGAGGTGTTGGGTCATGGGTGATAGAGACGTGGTCGGTGGAGATTTAGAAGGTGTGGGTGACAATTGGTATAATCAACATGATTGCTTGTGTACGGTTGCAATGCAACAACGATACAACGGTGGTAGCCTCACTTGAGCAGTCAAAGGGTGGATCATGTTGGAGGAAAGGGCCTCGTAGCTTTGTTTAGGGAAGGTGTTGATGTCAAACTCCTCCCAGTGTTGCAGTGAAGGTTGTAGACTATTGTGACTTTGCTATGAGGTAATGAGGTGGGTAAAGTGGCTATGGGACAAAGAAGTTGATGGCTCTAACAGGAAGTAGAGGAGGTAGCCTAGCCATATGTCGCTTGAGTTGAGAAAGGAGGATGCAAAATTTTCTCTTTTTTTTTTTTAAATCTCAAGTGTGTTATTTTCTTTGCAGTTTGTTTTCTAAGAACAATATTATTTTCTTGAGTTGTTGTGTTGTGGTGGATGGACGTGAGAACAAACACTAAGAAAGAGAAAGGAGTATAGTGCAGTTCGGATGGTATGAGCAGATGTGGTGGAGGAAGTGGATTGTGAAGGATGGAAAGGAAAACGTCAATTGGAGAAGGAAGTATATCAATTGATGCAACATCAAAATTGAATACTGAAATCACCTAGAAGATTGAGACAAAATTGATAAAGCTAAGGGGATAAATATTTCAAAAAGAGAAAATAACACTTCACCCAACATAGAGAATCAAACGTGAAAATTATTAATTCAAAATTGTTCTAATATATGAGATCCTAACTCCTTTTTATGGACTATCAACAACACATTCTTTGTAAAACACAAGCTCATGCTATCCCAATAAAAACACTAACTAATTTTTTCTAAATACTAAATTACTTTTATAAATCCACTTGCTATTTTCTAAGAAATATCACAAGCAAAAAAAAATTTAATGACTTAAAGAATTTTAAATTTTTTAAACAATTTTAAATAGGATTTCTTAACTAAGTTTTCTTGTAACTTTAGGTTTATATCAAGGGTCACTTCCATCTCTTCTTTTTTTACGTCAATATTAAATGACTTGACCAATCATATTCAAGATACACTTTCTTGGTGCAGGTATTTGTAAATAATATTGTGATATTCGATGTGTGTGTAAACCAGATGAAATTTGAAGCTTTGAACCATGGAGAAAATTTAATATTAAGGGTTTCAAGTGGAATTAACTGGACATATGAGATGTAGATTAAGTAAGAGAAAAGAATCCAGGGATCTATAAGACAAATAATGTGAAATTATTTCAGGAAGATCTTTTTGTTATCTTGTCTCAATTATCCAACAAGAAGGAAATATTTATAATGATAATATTAATATATAAAGAATGAGTGATTAAAATGAAGAGAAGCTTCTAAAGTTGTGTGATTGTTGTGTCCTTGGAGTCTGAAAACAAAATATATTTGTGGAGCATAATGTAGTGCTAATAGATAATAAGATGAGAGAATAGCTGAGATGCATTAGTATGTTTACAGATGACCAATAAATTTTATAGTTAGAAGAGTTGAATTGTTTGAGTGAACAGTGTAAGGTATTGAAGTAAACCGGAGAATATTTTATTTAACATAAGTTCATAATAAAAACCATGTAATTGATTTGAATATTAACAGAGATATTTGCATAAATATAATATAGAGCTCCCATATTTTATCTTCTTTTTTTCTTGTGATGTGATAAATCATGGGGAAACCTTAGTATCAATAATTAAAACATGTACAAAATGCCAAAGTATAAATGCCCTGGTGGATAACCAGCTATGATACTTAATATTAGTCACTTTTTCTCTATGCTCTTCAAAAAGAATTGATTGATCAAATGAAAAGGTCGAGTTTTAGAAAAAAAATGGATGAAATTATTTATGCTTTTTTAGGTAAATACTTAGAATAGATTTGAATGGATATCAAGGAAGGCATCATGTTAAATTCAAAGGCCAGTATGAAGACTATGTCAATACAAAGATAAGAATGTAGACTTCAGTTATTGGCTTATTTTTATCCAAACTAAAACCCTAGGGAAACCAAATTCTTTTTATCCTTTGAACCAAACCTAATAAAAAAAAACCAATAATTTTTTAAAATTTGATTTAGTTTGATTTTGGTTTCAGTTTTGTTTCCCACTTCTATTACTGTTATACACTTGTAGTGTTCAATAACAAGATTTATGTTGCTGACCTAAAAGTTGAGACTTATGAGCTGTTTATTGTTCTTTTCAGTTCTCCACAGTTTTACAGTGAACTCAGTATTTTTGTTGTTGTAAAATTAGTTATTGGTTCATCCTGAAGCTTCTTGTATGATTCTTGTAAATATGTCTAAAGCTATATTTACTTTTATTGCTCCTCATGTTTTGTAGTAGAATCCTTTTTTTTTTTCAAACTTGATTTTTGGGGGTTAGTATTGTGGCAAAGTAATGTTGGTAAGCTTACATCCTTCTTTGGCTGGCTTTTGGCAACTTTCAGGAGATTTTGAGCAATGTATATGATCTTGTGGTATTTTGCAAGATTAGTTGAATTGCCTCTCTTATGGTGGTATAGGACATGATCCATTCAACTATCTTTAGATTTTCTCCAAATGAATTGCATTGACTATGATTTATTCTTATTCAATACTTTGACCTTGTTAACATATTTGCAGCAAAAATACCATTTCCTTTAACCCATAGATTCAGGGGAATGCTGCAGAATGGGATTGACCTGAGCACTGTTGATGTCAGCTATGTCAGCGGTCGTTCTTGGTTTGTCTTGCTGCATTATTGTTTCTGTTTTGCTACCCTTTATCTTTCACTATTCAAGCACAAAATACGAAATTCAATTCTCCAACAGGTACTTTCTTAATTTGTTTGGACTAAGGGGTTTATTCACTCTTATTCTTGGTGAAGAGAACGGTCAGTGCAGGAAGTCATCATTTTATACTAACTTTTAGGATGCTGATTTGAGTCATTCATCTGGCTGATTATTTTGTTTTACTTTTGTTGCTATTTGTGAATTCTTTGTTATGTCTTCTCAGCCACGGATGATGCACAGCGAATGATGCAGATGGGTGGATTTGGTTTTGATCCAACTAAGGTAAATTGCCTACAACTTTTATTACTTTCTAACGATGAAATATATTGATGATTACAAATTATTTTATTTTCTTTCATTATGTAGTAACGTTTTGGACAATGCTCACTTTGTTTTATGTGTGATTTTCCTACACTAATGCTGCACGATCTTTGATGGAATGATGAGAGTACGTTCATGATATTTGTACTACATCGTAAACAGATACAAAACTATTTGGTGAACTGTCTTTGGATATTTAGTTTTTGAGACTGAAAATTATGATTAATAATTACAGAATTGTTTGTAGTATTAAATAGAATGAGATTAACGAATCTCAAAACAAAATAAAGGTTTGGAAAAGTGTAGGTCCGAATGGTATTTCTAGTGAAGTCTTAAACTAAAGGGAGCAACATAATTTGGCAATAAGTTATTAGACAATTTTTTTGAGAATTAAGAACCTTGAGGAATGGAACAAATTCGAATTTATGTTAATAAAAGTGATATACAATGGTCTAGTTATAGATGTTGGGGCAATCGACCCAAGTTTGATTAGGGAGATCATGGGTTTTGATGTGTGTGTCAATATGATTAAGTTAGGGTTTCATGTTGATCTAATATGTGTATGTGAGTGTGCAGGTTTGCAGGATACACATTGACTCAGTTGGACGTCTTCGGGGTCGGTGAAGGATGACATGGAGACAAGCCGTGGGCTTGTGTGCGCATCTGAGGGACCGTGGACAAAGCAGGGGTGATGAGCCGAGGGAAGCGGACTTCGGGGCATACGTGAAGGGTGGCATGGAGACAAACTGTGAGCTTGTGTGCGCATCCGAGGGACGACAGCCAAAGTCGAAGAGGGCTTGAAGGCAACAGATCGAGACTGCTAGAGCAGGGACGATGAGCTGAGGGAAGCGGACTTCGAGGCATACATGAAGGATGACATGGGAGACAAGCTGCGGGCTTGCATGTATCCGAGGGGCGTTTATGGTTGTTTCTTCTTGGCGAAACAAGCTTGGTAAGAGCCTGTTAGTAGCCTACAAGTGCTCAGGTCGTGTCAACGTGTTGTGGCGAGGTTTCTCCACCCACAAGGAGCGACAAGAGAGTCGGAGCTGCTCCAGGGAATCATCCACCGAAGGATAGGGATCGTTCACCTTACGGGCAGCCGTGGAGTAGGAGCTTCATCTCCGAACCACGTAAATCGATGTGTCGTTCTTAGTTGTTAGTTTTTATTGTTTTAGTTTTTGTTATTTCGCTTGCGCACTAACAACTTGTAGGAAGACAAAAATCGAATCGAAAGCTATTAACCCCCCCCCCCCCCCCCCCCCCCCCCTCTCTAGCTTAACGCAAAGGTCCTAACAAGTGGTATCAGAGCGAGGTTCGCTCATCTACGGACTAACCGCCGAGAGAGCAAAAAGCTAGAGGAAATGATGATTGAAGAAAAATTGGGGGATGATATAAATGTTCCACCTCCCTACGACCGCGAGGATTTCGAGTATTGGAGGATGCGAACAAGAACATGGTTTGGTATGGATTGGAACTACATGATCGCGCTAGAAGAGCCATTTGAAGTTCCAAGAGATAAACACGGGAAAAAGCTCCGACCAAGATATTGGAATAAAGAACGACAAGCACAATAAAAGGCAAACGAAACGGTAATTTTAATTTTGCTTAATATTTTGCCTAATGATATAATTAGTGGTGTAGGTGAATACAAAAATGCACATGAATTATGGAGTAAGATATTAGAGCTTCATGAAAATCCTATACAAGTTCAAGAAGTGGAAGAGCTCAAGGAAATAAGCTCAATGGTCCAAGAAGAGGAGGAAGACCAATCAGATGAAGAAAGAAGTTCAACATCCAAAGAAGAGGAGAAAGAGGAAAAAGGAAAAGAGACATCCATCTCCTCAAGTGAAGTGACACAAGAAAGTGAAAGATCATCCACTTCATCAAGGGAAAAAGAAGAGGTTTTCATTTCACGGAATGAGGGGGAGGAAAGACCACCCTTGATACCGGAGCAAGAAGAAGCATCTACCTCCACAAAAGCAAAGTCTAAAGATCACATCATTTGTTTTGGATGCAACAAGAAGGGACACTACAAGGACAAGTGTTCATTAGGGAAAAAGAAGGTAAATTCTAAACCCAAGTCAATTCCTTTAAAATCTAATATGGGTTGTAGGGAAAAGAGGGAGAAAAAGCACATTCGGTGTTACATGTGCGGTGAGCTAGGCCATTACCACACCAAATGCTCAAGGAAAAGAGAATTCAAGAAATTGGAGCATTTGAGGAAGTGGGAGAAGGAAGAAAGAAGAAAAACTCATATCAAGGGGGAGCTACAAGGGTAAGGGAGGTAATTCCTAACTTTAAGTATTTTTCAAACTCCTCCATGAATGTTAGAAGTAATGAAAATTATTTGCCTGTGCATAATTTTGGTTTTAGATATTATGATAAGAATAGGGCTAATGTTGTATCTTAAAACCCTAAGGAATCTATGTATCATGATAAACCTAGGATTTTTAAACCTAAGGACCAAGACATTAATCCAAAGAAAGGTAGACATATGCCTAGACAAATTGGTAGATCTAGAGATGTCCAAAATGGACATGGTGATACTAAGGTTAAAGCCTTAGAGAGGGAAAATCAAGCCTTGAGGGCAAGACTTGATAAATTAGAGAAAACCCTAGATAGACTCACTAGCGGATCAAGGGGCTTAGACATGGTGTCAAGGAGTCAAAACCCCGAAAATGATAGACCTAGTTTAGGATATCGATTTACAAGATCAAATGCTATTGAAAAATCATACGCAAGGATGTCATTTGACTATAGCAAGGGGAAGACCAAAAATGGCAAGGGAGAGCCATTTAAAAGAGAGAAGAAGAATTTATCCAAGAACAAGGTGTGGAAAGTTAAGGAAGCAAGGGTTGTAGGTCAAGAAGTACCGAAGGTACATATGTGTGGCCTTGTCATTATAGATGAGTCACTTAGGGAGGTGACTAAGGCTAAGAGCTCAAGGGTGAGCTCTAAGAGTCAAGATGGGATCTATGACCAATGGATCTCGGGAGGATTTCTCCTAGGGGACTAGATAGATTGTGGATGTGCCAAAGGATTTTGGAAGACTAACTTAAGTCTTAATCCTAGGGATTTGGCATATTAAAAGTGAGTTTTATGGACCAAAAGATGGCAATAAGACTATATTGCTTGGAAATTGGTTTTCAATGTGTAGATGTCATATAAATCAATGCTAGAGGTGCATTGTGATTGGGTATGAGAAGATACATCAAGAAGAGATCAAAATTAGGACTTTAGGTCAAGGATAAATTGAACCAATTAGATAGTTTTAAGTGTTGTGTCAATCATAGGACTGGTGATAGATTTATTCGGAAACATATTTTTCCCAAGTAGACATATGTGTCACAAATCTCTCTACAAAGTTTGAGAACTTTTAGAGATTTGTAGAATTAGTTATTCATTTCTAAAGTTAGGATAGAAAAGTTGAAAATTGGGTATCATTCGACTGGTGCTGCACCAGTCGACTGGTATAGTTCGTCCAGAAACTAGGATATTCTAAGGCATCAGTTGACTGATCAGGGATCAGTCGACTGATCTTTCTGTAAGGTTTATCAGTCGACTGACCCAGGGGCAGTCGACTGATGCTGCAAGTTTTTAAAAGAAAACCCCGCACGGGGGCGGCTAAACCTAGGGTTTCAAGCGCCGCCCCTTGCGATTGCTCCTCTCCCTCGACCTCCCCAACTGTTTTAGGCCTTCCCCAAGTCCTGAGATCATATTCCTAGCCTTCCTTCACCCTTGATCCGAGTTTAGGGCAAGAAGAGCATCGTTTTTGAGTCAACCAAGATCCTTATTCATCATGCAGCGATTGGGGAAAAGGTAACGAGTTATTTGCTTTACTTTTCCCAGTTAATTCATGATTCATAACTAACTCTCTCCATTTTGCATGGTTTTCCTTGTTTTTCCTTTTGATTGGGTCATTCATGGGACATGCATGGGCTAATTGCATTCTATGGTTGCCCAAAAGAGAAGGATGGGTGAGGGACCATCCCAGCAGCATCCTGAGGCTCCTCGGGTCCGATCCGAGGTCTGCCGACAGAGATTTGCAAATGCTGACTTTATATTAATGAACAGTAGATATCTCAACCAATCGTATTTTAGGGAGAATACTTCTCACATTGTTGAGATAATCACCCATTTTAGCTTAGAAAAACTTGTATATTGTCAGCAGTTTGTCAACATTGACCTGTGTAAGGAATTTTATGCTAATCTTACATGTAGTGGTCCCGATGATGGGACATATGAGTATATGGTACAGGGAGTTACCATTTCCTTTACCCCTGCAGTATTAGAGTCATTTTTAGGGTATAGGGTCTCCGATAACCACTTTACATATTTTTCTAAAGTCATTGAGCCTTTGACCTTGCTAAATGTCACCGTTGATCAAGTTCATCGTTATTACTTCAATAATCCTCGGCCTCTTCTAGATCGTATCTTCGAAGCTAAGCGTATGAGTCCAGTCAGTAACTTACTGTATAAAGTTGTCCTAGATTGTATTCTACCCATTGTCACCAAGGGGAGGTAGATTCATCTACCTCACTTAGTGATGATGTATGCATTGGAGAAGAGACTAGATATTGACATTGCTTTGCATGTATTCACATCCATTGTATATTTCTTGCATGATGTCAATAGGAAAGTCTACATATCATTCGGTCATATTTTGACCGAATTCTTTAAATCTAGGGGTATTAACGTTGTTAAAGGTCAATTGCATCGTCTGTCTAAAGATTACGACCAGATAGGGTCTCGACAGCTTTCCTTGGCAGGTATTGAGAGGCATCAGGGGGAGATGGTCTGGCGACGTCGTCCTGCCGCTTCCAGTTCTGATGATGATGATGAGGAGGTTGTTCCTGCTGCTGCTGCTCCTGCTGGGATCACAGAGGAACGATTCTCCCGATTGGAGGCAGAGGTTCATGGCCTCAGGGAGGATTTTCAGACTTTTTAGCAGCACCAGGAGGGTCTCAGAGACGACTTTCAGAGGTTCCAGCAGCGCCAGGATGAGAGGTATGAGATGATGCAGCACTGGAACCTCATGTATCAGGCCCCTCCTCCTCCTCCAGGCGATGACGTGTAGGCTCAGCTTGACTTGGACGTAGTAGTGTTGAGAGTGTATTCAACTTTAACATTCATTTATTTCTCAAATACTATATTTCACATTGTAATATTTGGATATTTTTGTAACACGTACTTATGAGTTCCTATGAAGTTCACTTCTTGAATTTGCTTATATGAAATGGTATGCTTTAATTGTGAACTATGCATGCTATACATGATGAGTTCCAAATTATCTTGTTTTTTATATAGTTGTATAAGAAATTCAATTCGTGTTTTATCAAGGGATTAAGATAAAAAGGGGAGTTGTCATCACTTTTTCTATCTTGGGCGTTCATATGAGAAAAAGGGGAGGGTTGAAAACATTTCTATGTTTTAAATGGTATAGGATAGATTTGGAAAACACATGATTTCAAATCTAGAATGAAAAGTTGATACAAAATAGAGGCCTTTCAAAGAATTGAAATTTTTGTCAAAAAGTCAAGCATATTTGGTATTTTCACGAAACTATATTTTTCTAGGATAGAATACATCATAAGAAATATGCTTGTAAAATTTCAGAATTTTTCGAATTTTGTGGAATTTTTTAGGGCTTTCTGAATTTCGGCTGGGAAAATTCAGTTTTCAGTGAATCAGTCGACTGCCCTTGGGGCAGTCCACTGATCTTTCTGTACGTTTGCGAATTGCGGGCACCAGTCGACTGGTGCTGGGTCAGTCGACTGGTACTGCTGTGTTTTGGTTTCTGGGGGTTTTCAGAAATAAAAAGGTGTTCTCATTGATACTAGGGTTAAGGTTGTTTGGGGCAATCTTTTTGATAGTGTCAAAGGGGGAGAACGTGTGTGTGTTAAGTTAGGTTTTAACTTAACTTGTGAAAAATTGAAAATTATGTGGAGGGCATAGGTTAAGGGGGAGAATGCATATTTATGCTGCTTACTATGTCTTTAATTTTCAATGGTTATTGTTGTTTTCACCTAATTTAAACATATTGCCACACATCGAAAAGGGGGAGATTGTTGAGACAATCGGCCCAAGTTTGATCAGGGAGATCATGGGTTTTGATGTGTGTGTCAATATGATTAAGTTAGAGTTTCATGTTAATCTAATATGTGTATGTGGGTGTGCAGGTTTGCAGGATATACATTGACTCAGTTGGACGTATTCGGGGCCGCTGAAGGATGGCATGGAGGCAAGCCGAGGGCTTGTGTGCGCATCTGAGGGACCGTGGACAAAGCAGGGACGATAAGCCGAGTGAAGCGGACTTCGGGATATACGTGAAGGGTGGCATAGAGGCAAGCCGTGGGCTTTTGTGCGCATCCGAGGGACGAGAGCCAAAGTCGAAGAGGGCTTGAAGGCAACAGATCGAGGCTGCTGGAGCAGGGACGATGAGCTAAGGGAAGCTTCGAGGCATACGTGAAGGATAACATGGGAGACAAGTCGCGGGCTTGCATGCTTCCGAGGGACGAGAGCCAAAGTCGAAGAGGGCTTGAAGGTAACAGATCGAGGCTGCTGGATGAAGAGTCAGCTGAGTTGTGAGGGGTCGAGTGCCGAGGGAAATGTACTCGGGAAATCCTAAGGTTTGAGTGTTGAGAGAAATGTACTCGGGAAGGGAAACCTTAGGTTCAGGGGTGGACCAGTCGACTGGTGCCAGGGCAGTCGACTGATAAAGTCCACAGAAAGATTAGTCGACTGCCCATGGACCAGTCGACTGGTGCAGTCGACTGGGCAGTCGACTGGTGTAGACCAAAATGCGAATCATCAAGGCGTGACATTTGAATTCGCGAAGGACGAGTCGACTGGCCCTGGGGCAGTCGACTGATAACGGTCAAATCAGCCTCGAGCTCTATTTAAGGGAACTCGTTTATGGCTGTTTCTTCTTGGTGAAACAAGCTTGGTAAAAGCCTGTTAGTAGCTTACAAGTGCTCAAGTCGTGTCAACGTGTTGTGGCGAGATTTCTCCTCCCACAAGGAGCGACAAGAGATAGCCGGAGGTGCTCCGGTGAATCATCCACCGAAGGATAGGGATCGTCTATCTTACGGACAACTAGGGCTGTAATCGCCAAGCCGAGCCGAATACCTAAGAGTTAGAGTTTGGTTCGTGTATTATCGAGCCGAGCTCGAGCTTAATTTATCGAATATGGTGATGGCTCACGAACATATTCGAGCCTAATCGAGCCCTAAACGAACTTACCAAATATAAATTATTAATTAAATTATTCATAAATTTATTGAAAAAATAAATTATATATTCTAAAAAATATAAAATATTTACTAAAATATATGATTTTATTCATACAAATGAGCTTTATTGGATATTTTATATTTATTAAATGTAAAAGTGTCAAAATTATATATTTAATGTTAAATATTAATTTTATATTTTACGAACTAGCTCACGAGCTAACGAGCCGAATACTGCTGAGTTTGAGTTTGGTTCGTTAATATTAACGAGCTTTATTAAACGAGCTCGAATGAGCTTCTATCGAATCGAGCTCCGAATAGTTCACGAGCGGCTTGATTCATTTACAGCCCTACGGACAACCGTGGAGTAGAAGTTTCATCTCCGAACCATGTAAATCGGTGTGTCGTTCTTAGTTGTTAGTTTTTATTGTTTTAGTTTTTTGTTATTCCGCTTGCGCACTAACAACTTGTAGGAAGACAAAAATCGAATCGAAAACTATTCACCTTCTCTAGCTTAACGCAAAGGTCCTAACAATAGAGAGATCAAGTTGTGAGCTGCATCATGAAATTTTGGGGAACTATGATTGAGATTTAAGGGAAGAATGTGATAAATTTGATCTCAGGCCATAGTGATTAATTTAGATTCTATTTAATTTGCAATATAATTAATGTGAAATATGAAAAGGTAAGAATAGTTTATATGTTTTTTGGACAGAAAAAAAGGGCTTATTATAGAGTTTTAGAGAATTATTGTGGTGATTTCTAGAGAGAGGATAGTAATTATATTAATGTGACTATGTGTTAAAAAAACATGTGCTAGTGTAGTTGCTAGTTTCAGAATTTAATTCTAGAACTATAACAAATAATTTTTCTATACTGTTGATTTCCCGCAAGATTCAACTCTAATAATCTCTATCATTAACATCGCTATGGATTTATACTAATATTCAAGAAGAATTGTCACAACTCAATTGGTTCATGGAAATTAGATTTACTTATTGAGGAGACAGTCCCATTGGCATCCATTGACATTACGTGCTGGTCGGTGGACCATATAGGAAAAACATTACAAAATTGCATGCAACATGGCAACCTGTCACTAATCACCAACATAGAGCATGGAAATAATAACACGAAATACAAGAACACAAGTAATAAATGGATAACTGAAACATGTCACAAAAGAATCCGTAACCGTTTGAAACTACACAGTTTCATTTTCAAATTATTAACTAAATCGTGTGCTTTACATTGTGTTTGCTCAATTCATGCACCTCGTTTTATTTTTTATTTTTACTTTTTTTTTTATAACTCAAAGTACCTTGGTTTGGTGCAAAAAGTTGTACCGAAAGGTTCATGAGAGTGAAAGGTATAGGATTTTATTTATTCATTCGAGTTGAAATGGTTTGAAAAGGACCAAATGTTTTTAGTTACTTTTGATTAAAAATTGTTTCTTTTCAACTCAAAAACTATGAAATGGTTGTGGATTTGCTGTAATTGAATTTGTATAGATTGGACTTCACTATGTAGTTTAAGATTGATGAATGAAAAATATCTGTGAGTATTAGACATTTCGAATCTATTATTCAAAAGTTGATATTAATGATAATATTTTTAATAGAATCAAAAGAGAGTGGTTGAAGTAGAGAGGTGTCTCTTTTATGTTGTCCTGTGAACTTAGGCTAAAAGAAAATAGAAGTATTATATTATGGTACGACCAGTTATATGTTAAGGGTCAAAATATATTGTAGTATTGTAGTTAAAACATAAGTCATAAAAAAGTCTAGTTGAATCGTATGTTTCATCTATAAAATAACAAGATAAAGATAAAATGAAAGAAATAATATTGCCAAGAAACTAGATGTAACTCCTAATTATTGTTGAAAGATGAAGTAGATTATAATTGTACGGAAATGTTTGACGGATTATATAATTAGACTGATTGTAGGTGTGAAGGCTAGAGGGAGATTGGAAAAGCTCTAGTTGATATAATTTAAGTGATTTTAGTATTTATGTAGGGTTCAAATAAAGATTACGTAGTCTTTCCCAAATAGTTGTTACTAATATAACTTCGTAATGAAGTTGCAATGTGCATCATCTCTTCTCATCTAATAATGCAATTTTCATAAGGATAAAATTTGATGGACCCTTGTATTGCTATTGTTTCATCATCTGAATCATTCCTTAAAATTTGATGTTTCATCAGTGATAAATTTACTCCAATGTCAAACAATTAATCATCTTTTCTTTTTAAAAAAATAATTTTCAGAGTTTAAGTGCTGAGAAGGATAGCCTCGACATCATCCAACATGAGTGGATCCTTCCTAAAATGGAGAAACGTGCTGAAGATGTGTTGAGGAAACTGCTCAAGTAGCCAGCCAGATTAGCTAAGATTGAACACCCATAGTATGACTAAAAATTAGCTTTTTCATTTTACAAAGTTTACCAAGTGAGAATTAACTATCTGGTCTCCCCCAAGGAGTACAGGTTTTATACTAAGGATTACCATGATACTTTATTTGAAAATCGAGACGTCATTAGGGTTTCAATGTGTTACTATGTTTTGGTGTATATTTCCATTATAAAATGTCGATACCGGTTGTTGGTGTGTAAGCAAAAACTTAGAAATCGTGAAATTGAAATCTAGAGTTGTATAACATTGCATATAGTAAGTTTTTATATAAATTGTCACAAGATTTGTAATAATGGCAGAAGGAAAAGAAATAGGAAAAATAGTTGTTGCATGTTTCATGGATGGAATTAATTAAGCTGAATTGAAAGGCATATTTTCTGTATCAAAACTGTGAATTAGGAATGAATGAATGCGATGACCTTTATTCATGAACTAATGATGATCCTTAAGTTGACTAGATTGGAAGAAATAGAGAAGCAACAGAAATGGTAATGTTTGGGATTCTACCCTTTGCCTCCCTTAGAGAACTTCTCTATAATAGATTTTATTCGACAATATAATAGATTATAACGAGATTGCTAAATGACCTTAATTTTGGGTTTTGATTGAATCAAAACGAGTTGTGGGTCCGGATGAAGAGGTTCAAAGACTTGATTACGATTCCCTTACCCTAGACCCCCTTTCTTATCCCCTCAATCCATCTTAAAATACCTCGTCTAGTCTTCCATACGCATCGAGTCACTATGATCGTCGTCGAGAAATATAGGTCTAACGACCCTCTTACACGAGGGTTATACCTCCTAGTAGTGATGGTTTACTCACTATCCGCCTTGATTTTCTATTACATCTCTAAGTTGCTCTAAACTCCTCAATTTGGCTACCCTTTGCATCCATTGATCACTTTAAAACAATCCTAGGATTTGTTATTTCTTTTCCTCCATAAGCTTCTCCACTTCAAAAACAAACCTTTCGTGCTTCCCTTAGGGTAGCTGACAGTTTCAAAGGAGGGAAAGCATTTGGACATTGATTTTGATAAAGATCTTATCTTAGTAAAGTTCATTTGCGAAGTAAAGGTCTAAGAACCATAGCGGCTATTTCGAAAAAAAAATGATGAACCAGGCAACAGACAAATTGAACTTGGGATGATCAACCATAGCGGCTATTTCGGGTCTTAGAGAGGGAGGTTTATAATCTATTTTATGAATAACATTATGGCATAGAGATTTTCTATTTTACTCAATTAAATACTCAAAGAGTAGTACTAGTCATTTCATCCATTCCGGAGTTATGAGTTGTAAAACTTCACGGGTCCTTTAGATTTGTGGGAATGTTCATTCGACATTCGTCTTAACATGGTAAAGAGGATGTCGAAACTAAGTCAATAAGAAGTCCCTTGATGGAGCAAAATACAAATCCTATCACTTCATCGTGTCCATGATCGGCAAAAGTTAGAATTGGCAAAAAGAGAGCATTTGCAACAACGACGAAGGTGAGTCATTCATGTCTACATGCATAAGATCAAAGAACCCTTGAACATTCGATAACAATCAACAACAATCTCTTTCTTAATGTGCATATGAAGCCCTAAGCTCTCGGCTCCAGTGCATCTGCTCGAGCGAAGGGCATTAGCAACTGATTGAAAGAAAGGTTTCCCCGAGACTTCTCGAACTGGACTTACAAGGATCAAGAAATACAATCAAATTCCAGTAAAACAATATATATAATGACTCGTAAACGAACACGAGTGCGTTCGGAATTGACTTGACTCCTAAACCGCCAGTGGTCATCCTGGCAATGCAAGGCCACTTGTCCTTTTTTATAATTTTATTTTTTTAAATAATTGATAATGAATATTTATTTATCCAAAAAATTAATTATATATATATAATATATAATATAAAAACTAAATACAAAAAATATAAAAATAAATTAAGAAAATAAATATAAATTATACTATGTATTTTAAATATCAAAAATAAAAATTTTTTTTCCTTCACCCATTATGTTAAAATATTTTAATATCATTTTATTCTTTTTTTTTTTCACAAGGCCTTTTAAAATCTAGAACCGGCCTGACCCCTACTATTTGAAATCAGCTACTTAGTCCTTATCTTTCTATCAGAATTCACGAGAAGCTATAACATCAAAATGTGTTTGTCTTTACTATTCAAGAACAACCACGATATAATCCTCCACCTCTCATATCTTTTAGTGCAATCTATTCAACTTTTTCCATTATCGCATTGTTGTGTTGTTCATGAACGAACAATATATGCGCATACAATCTCGACATCATTGGTCATCTTAGTGTTAATGTTTGTTATATTATCTTGTCAAATGACTAATTGTTAGTTAATCGAAAACATTTTCATCGACTCAAATTCACACCTAGTTATGTCAACTCGTATCTAGTTCAATTTATTTATTCAATGGATACTTTTTTAATTGACTCAAGTCCAACACACAGCATCATATTTATAACGGTCAACTACCTAGTTTAGTCGATATTTTTTACTTAGCTGAATTTGCCTTGAATTGACTGAAGTAAAAATAGAATTTTTTTATCTCACTAATAAAATAGTTAAGAGTTCAATTAACTAAGAATGTCCTCTAGGCGATTGAATTTGTTTTAGAATTCTTATCAGGTCAAACGGTCAACTACGATTCCTTTGAGTTATAAATTTAAAAAACATTAAAAATATATAATTTTTAAGAAGATTAATTCATATGATTATTTTTTTTACCTAAGCTATTTTCTACTCAAATTTTGAATATAAAAGTATATGAATTATTTAATAGTATTGTTTTAGTTTTTAAAATTTTAATAATGTTTTAATTTTTTAAAAAAATTTTAACAAAAATTTAAAACTGTAGTTTTAAAAAAAAAAGGTTATAACATAATTTATATTACTTTACACTCGATTATTTTTTAAAATTTTATAATTCATATAATTTTTTAACTAAAACTATGCTATTACTTGTCAAGACATTTAGAAGAAAAGTAAATTATAATGATCTAATAATTTTATTTTTAGATGAAAGAGATTATATTTTTAAAAAGGATTCAATTTCTACTTTCTTATGATAATTTATCATCTAAATATCAACTTAATTATTCTCATGAAATATTGAAACTATTTTACATATGTTTACTTAAATGTGTGCATTCGATTCGATGTCTAATCTTTTTATTGATCAAATTAAAAATTTTAAATCAAATATTTTTGATGTTTTTTAAAAAAGAATCTTTCTTTAACATTTTAGAAAAAAAAACTTATGTTTCCAAAATTATGTTTTATTTCCTTCATCAGGTGTGCTTTCTAATTTATCCTACTGAATAGTGAGAAATTTTAATAGGATTACGATGCTGCCCAAGCTCCTCAACAGCCACTCATCGGTAATCTGCCCGTGGAGAAGAGGACGAGTTTCATAAAGTGGCTAAAGCGATTCCTTCTAGGAGATCTGAAAAGAGAAAACGGATTAGGAAGCGACCGGAAGAGTTTCAGCGCAGTCAATCCGACGCTCAAGTCAGAGATAGATTCAAGGATGACTCGTATTAAGAATTAATCAGGATTTTCGCCCATACCTCTTTGTGGGGTCAAAAATATATTTTTATAGAGATTTGTTGGAGGATGTCACGTTTTCATGATTCCTTGGGTTTCACGACTGTTATTGGGTGTAGGTCTTTTTATGGTGCATTTAGATAGTTTTAAGGTAGACGTTTCTTTGTGGGACGTGTTTTCCCTGTGGTTTAGCCCATGTTTTCAGGAGTCGTCGTTATTTTCCAAGAGTGAGGTTTCATATGCCTCTTACTGAATATAAGTTATGACAGAGCTGCTTGCACGAGGAGTTCAAGCTTGGGGGTCGAGTTTGGAGAGTTGAGCTATGGCTTGGGAGTCGAGTTCGGGGATCGATCTGTTAGTAGGAGTCCTAGAGCCAATTATGTGATGATTGACTAGAGACTTTTGTTTCATATTCTATTATTAATAAAGACAAAATTTGGTTATTATACTTATTTGATATTTGTTCCAAATTACAAGTATAATAATGTCTGTTCCGAAAGCGAACGACGGGGATGACTAATCACCAAAGCAGCCCACGACAATGGTGACAGGGAGAAGATGTCCACGCCCTGTGAGATTAACACGAGCGTTAAAGGGAATGCACCGAGAGATTTTCCGGTGGAACCCTCTTCGACGCTTAAGTCAGAACTTTTATTTTTTTTGGAGGATAATGAAGAATCAAATTTGCTATCAGTTCAGAAAGTTTACCCTCTTACCTGGAGGTCGACGCATCTTATATACCTGAGGTCTTGGTCACACCTGTCCACACGTTCCTCCTCCATGTCCTTTAATCATTGGTTACTTGATAGATATCCTATATTTTGATAACGACCGTTGCGATCATTAGGGCCTTAATTGTCGTACGTTATGGACAATAATTATCAGATGATTTTCCTGTTCTAGAAAGAGGAATGACTACTTAAAGTCGGGTTTTTGACTCTGATGTTGATCTTTGGGCTCCACTCTCCCGAATCAGTCTCGGAGTCTAATCTCCCGAGCTAACCTCAGGGCCTTCATTCATTTTCCCGAGATAGTCTCGGGAGCCCGATTCCCGGTCTGACCTTGGGGGCTTTCTTTCATTCTCCCAAGGTAGTCTCGAGAGCCCGATTGCCGGTCTAACCTCGGGGCTCTGATCCATTTTCCCGAGATGGTCTCAGTCTGACCTCGGAGCTATTGTTCGGTGGGCCCTGTCACGTAGCTTCCTCGTGCCACGTGTCCACCTTGGGATGCTCATTCCTATCACAAGTCCCCCATTCAAGTCTAATAGAAGGAAGTGTGACTGACTGATTAGGTTGGTGGTACAACGAGAGGAAGGTACGTATCTGCGGGGTCCATACTGCCATTCTTTCTCTCTTGACGACTTGTCAGGTCCGAGGAATCGAAACATTCATCCCTTAGCCCGAGGCGGTCCTTTGCGTTAGTCCAAAAGTCCCTGTGAGTTTCGAGGCACGACAATGATAATTGTCCATCACCCATTAAGAGCGTTTGGGGTATCTTAATGGCGAGGGAACATTTCAGTGAATATGACATTGCCACATGGCCGAATTTTTTCTTTGTGATCTCCATCTGATAAGCACCGTAGGGCCATACCAACCGACGACCATAGGAAGGGGCGACGCCTCGAGATTGGCAGTCATCACCGTCCATGTGTCATGCCTCTATTGTCCACACGAGGGCGGCTTCTTCTCTATAAAAAGGGGGCGCGAAAGCATCCTTCTGCCTTCTTGCATCATCGATTATCAGAGCTTGTACACCATTTTTCTACCTAGTAGCATCTTCTTTCACTAGGGCTTCTTCTTCACACGTAAGTTTCCTTCATCTTCCATCTTTTTCTCCTCTTTCATTCGAAGTCATGGGTAAGGAAGGAAAGGAGAAAAGAGACCAGGGTAGGAAGAAGAAACTGGAAGAGGAAGGGGTTTACCATTCGGAGTGGTACGAAGCCACTTCGTCTAGGATTAAGTACGCCACCCTGAGCGTCGCCTGCGAAGCGTATGGCATTCCGGCGGAGTTGGCGGTTGAGGCTCCCACCTCTCTTGCTCATTTTTGGAATTCAAATTCAACTCACTTGGCACCTTTTGGCTTCAACTTGGCAAAAAAATTTTTCTTTTTGACATGAAATACATCCAAAACTTTAGTCACTCCCCCACACTTAAATCTTTGTCCGTCTCGGACAAAATAGCATTAGAAACATTCCAAACAAACAAGCCCATAGAAAAGTGGGGTTAAGAGTAGGAAATAAGTAAAGAAAAATGGATTGAACATGATTTTTGCCAAAATTGATATGGAAGGTAAACAAAGTGATTAGCTTCTATAGATGTGATCCAATCATTGAAATATGATTTTGAAAGATCCTAAGCAAGTTCTAGAGTACAATAACATATGTGTATCACAAATATAAGGCTAATTCTCACTAGGTAAAAATAATTCATCTCAATTCATCAATTAAGAATCTAAAACCAAGTAGTACTCAAGCATCCAAGATTTCATCCATGATCTCAAATCCTAAGTTTTAACAACCAAATTTAATTTATTTTCAAAAGACTCTAAAATGACAATAAGTTAACCTAGAGGATACATTTATTTCCACTCATGCAAGAAAAAGTGCGAAAAGAAATAACAAGGTATTTACAAGGACTCCTATGCATTCTACTCTACTCATGCATTTATTAACAAGAAAATTCTACTTCTAGAAAGCATGAAAATGAAAAATGCAATAAAAGAAAATACAAGCAAGAAAAATCTCCCCTTTATTTCTGGTGGACGGAGTCTATCCAGAAGGAGCCTCCATCGTGGTAGTGGAGGAAAATGGGTGGCTGAGAGAATTAAAACTCCCCCACACTTGAACTTTACAAAAATTTGCTCCGGTGGCCGCAGGCGATTCAGGTATAAGACCCATGTAAGAGGTGGAGTGCTTCGAATTAGAGTAAAATCAACTCCTCCTTCTTTATGCCTTTTAGAAGTCCTTCCAGGAGGTTGAAGTTTGTTCAGTTGGAGCACCCACTCCTGAAGTCTTCTAGACCCTGTAAAACAATGTAATACCTCTCTCAAGCGTGCAGGGTCAGAAAGAAATAAAATAATATCAGTCTCTGCATGAAATGAATCCAAAACTGCATCATATTCCATTAAATCAAATTCTGGTATCTCAGTGAATTTTTCATAAGTAATATCCTCCAAAGGTATATCAAGAAACTTATCACAACCCATGAAATCAACTTTTGGCACATCAATAATATTTTCACAATTATTTCCTATCAAGGATGTATCAAGCAATATGTCACAGCCAATGAAATCAATCTCAGATACCTCCATAAGTTTTTCACATTCAACTTCAGCATAAGATATAGCAAGAGATTCATCAAAATAAATAACATCAATTTCAGGCACTTCTAAAATTTTTTCACTATCCATATCCACAAAAGATGTATCAAGTAATTCATCATAACAAACAACATCAATTATAGGTGCCTCTAAAATTATTTCGCGATCTATATCAAGAGATGTATCAAGTAATGCATTATGACCAATGAAATCAATTTTAGGTACCTCTATTGGATTTGCACAAACAATTTCTACACAAGGTATATCAATAAATTCATCATAACCAATAAAATCAGCACTAGGTACCTCGCTGCATTTTTCTGAACAAAGAGGAGAAATACTTACCTGAGCGTGTTGGAGAATACCTGAAGGTTCTATAATAGTAAATGTATCTGTGGCCTCCTCCTGGTCAAGTACATGCTCCTCTTCAGCCTCAGGCTCTGGTGGACACTCAACTGGAATAGGTGATCCTTGGGTGCTTGCTTCCACCATGCAAGTCCCTACACTTTCTGGTTCATCCTCTGAATCTTGTGGTGGTCCCTGGGGCTTAGTGCAATCCCCTACACCTATGGAATCATCTCCTATGCATGTTTCCTCTGTAATATCTGCAACAACAATATCAGAAAAATTAGGACCATCATTAGCACTACCATCACAAAATAAAACTCTAGAATGGTCCTGTGGAGCTTCAGTTTCTTCTTCTGGAGCTGAAAAATTTGGAAATGAATTTTGAATAGGAATCTCCGAAGGGATCCATACTGTAGGTGCCCTGATTTTTATGATTTCTTCTTCTTCTTCTACCAAAATTCTAAGATCATTTGAAGAAGGATTGGGCCATGCACTAGGGTCACCTTGAACTGATATAAAATCAACTCCGGGGCTCTCAGAACTAAAAACAACTTGAGAAGATAATTGTTCTGATCTTTGGGCTTTTATCTGATTCAAATCACTAGCCACTTGTCCCATTTGCCTTCCGAGGTTTTGAAGCTCTTGTTGAAACATTTGTTGAAATTGAGACTGTGGGGGTTGATAAAATGGTTGCATGGGCTGATTAAACTGCTGAAAATTTGGTTCACAAGTTGGTGGATATGGCTGAAAATTCTGATTCTGGAATTCTTGGATCTAAGGTTGAAATTGTGGTGGTGAACACTGAAATTGAGTGGGCTGAAATTCTTGCTGCCATGGTTGAAAATTTTGGAAAGGTTGCCCTTGCTGATATTGTTGAAATTGTGACTGATCTTGTTGATAAGGTGGCTGAAAGTTAGGCTGAAATTGCTGCATTTGGGGCTGAAAACTTTGCAATAATGGCTGCCCATTCTGAAAATTCTGGAAATTTGATAGACTTGGCCGAAAATCTGGCTGAAATTGTTGGAATTGCTGTGGTTGTTCGAATTGTTGTAATGGTGGCTGAAAAAACTGGTTTGGTTGAACTTAATGGAAGGGTGGTTGCTGAAAATTCTGATTATCTAGACACCCTTGCTGAAACTGAAAGTTTGGTTGCTGAAAATTCAAATGGAGCTGCTGGAAATCTTGATTTGGCTGCTGGAATTGCTGGAGAGGCTGAAATTGTGGCTGAGGTGGCTGAAATGTAGGCTGAATCGGCTGCTGGAAAGTAGATTAATGAGCTTTATGTTTTTGTTGGTATTCCAACACCTTACACCAACATTTCAACTCCACCAATGCCTCTTTTATCTCTGTACAGAACTCTGGTGACCACATTTTGATCTTACAGCCCTATCACAAAACAAACAAGAAAAATGGCAGCAACCGTATACAAAAGATAAAGCAAAATAAAACAGAACCCAATGATATGTCAATAAGCATACAAGCAAAAATCAAACAAATCAACTAGTTGCTTCCCCGGCAACGGCGCCAAAAATTTGATAAGCCCAAATAGACTGTCACGAATGTGGGTCTCAAATTTAAATGTGAATGAATAACTGGAAACCCTTTTTGCAATCAAGAATATGAAAACGTAGTAAAGGGGCCACAGGTCGTATTTTTCCTCGGGACTAGTTGACGTTGTGTGATTCGTGCTTGTATTTATGTGTCGTTTGTGTTTTTGGGTTTCAAATAGATATTCGGGTTTTGGGTTTGCAATCGGAAATAAAATTGCAATGAAAGCATAAAGAAAGAAGGAAACTGAACCAAACAATTTAAACAAAGTACTGGCAATTCATGGACTCAACCAATGGAAAATCTCATCAAGGCATTTACACAATTTTGGAAAAAACACAAATCTGATTTCGATTGCAAAAATACACTCCAACCTGATTTAAACTTAAAGCATCACCACTCAAGCCGAAACTTAACTTGATACCTAAATGCAAGCAATTGAATCAAAACAACTTGATACCAAGTGGAGAAAAACTCATGTGCCAAAAGGATATTAAGTGCAGAAACTTCACATTACAGTTCCAAAGTGGACTGTTCGATTCAGATTTCACAGATATTTATCAATGAAGTATTATGTCAAGATGAAAGAAGAGATTCAGCAACAAACCAAAGGTCTAAATACATTCAAAGACACCCCTAAGGCAGATCCGAAATGCAGGAAATGCAGAATTGAAATCAGATTACAGAATTGAAAATCAATTGAGAACAATTGCTCGAAGCTAGCTGCAAAAGTGATGAACTGATGATTTCAGAAGCGGAACTGACCAATTCAGACAGGAATTCAGAGTTTCAGAACTAAATGAAGAGATGTAACAACACTTCAATTGCAGAAATTCAACAACAAATTTAATGCAGGCCTAAGTTGATGCTGTAACTACTGCCGAAATGTAACCAAATCTCCACAGCAGGAATTCGATGCAGGACAATGCATGAGTAAACTGATGCAGAATTGCTGCAGAGACTCATCAACAAACTAATTACAGAAACTAATGGAAGGTTGAGATCTGATACAATCCTTCACTAAACAGGGAACCTCTTTGTGAGCTGCATTCGAAAATGCAGAAATACAAGTGGAAAATGTAGTAATAAAGTTGGCACGCAAGCACCAAACTGATACACAGATATTGAGTTGCTACATGTGCAGAAAATGCAGTTTCGGTATGCAGAGTTTTAGCAATCACGTGGATGCAAAATCGAACAAAGTAAGGAATTCAAGTGCTGGAATCTAAATGCAGAACCTCACTAATACAACTTCAGAAACTAATAATCAAAACTAACAGAATTGAGACTGAGATTGATACGCAACAGCTGAAACAATTTGCAGAAATGAAACTGAAAAATATTGATACGCATCTAAAGAATTGGCACGCAAACAGTTAAGCATAAAAGAACTGAAACCAAGAACTATTGTTCAATAAACGAGATTCCTAGTTACTTAACTTGAAGAAATGAAACCTAATTCAATCTGTAACGATGCAGTAAACGAAATTAACCAATCTAAACCAAAGACAGAAACAAAACACGGCAGTAATGGAAATTACAGCTACAAACAACTGAAATTAACTAACTAAACTAGCATCTATCCCTTCTCTGAGCTCAAATTTGTCTTGCCGTCACACAAGATATGAGCCTCGAACCCGTAAGCTCAACACATCGCCGGAAAACTGCCCCTGCGAAGCAAATCTAGCTCAGCTCTGCTCAAATGCGAAAACCCATCCAATTCCTTCAACTCAGCTGCGATGATGATTTGAGATTGGTCCGAGCACTTCAGGGAACCCCTCTGAACTACTCAGATGAATGAAATGATGCGCAGCATTGAATTCCAGGAAGCGACAGAAAAACTGACGAGACCTCGATCAGTCCTGTTCTTGGGCAATTTAGAGCTAGCTTCTTCTCGGAAACACTTTGCCAATGATCAGGAACTTGATTCAAAGGAGAGAATGATGCGGTCGCGCCCCTTGGATGAAGAACTACGGAAGAAGATGCTAAGAACACACAAAGAAGACGAAGAATGGCGGAGACGCGACAGGGAAGACTGCGCAGGATTTTTGATTAAATACTTAAGCATGGACGACCCAGATTAATTTGAGAAAATCCAACGGCTGATATTCATCCTATTTGAGCCAAACTTTGAGGATGTTGATCAGGGGTCAGGATCTGCCTTGTGGTAGCTCGGATACTCCAGATGTGCAACGGATGGTCCAGATCAACCTAATCTTTGAATGGACGATCTAGAGCCCTCCGAGCTTGATCCAACGGTTGATTGAGCTCTGATTGGGATGAAACCTTTAGATCTTGATCAGAGTGCTTGATCAACCCTAACCCTAGCTCGGATTGCTTCAGATTGTCCCGGATGGCTCAGATCTAGCCGCTTTTGAATCGGACGGCCCGGATTAATTGTAAGCTTGATAATTCGATCCGGTTCCACTTCCGACTCAAATTTGACCCAGTATGCCCTAGGTCCATGAACCTTTCATGCTTACAAAAATAGATCAAGAATTTAATGGCCAAATAATCCAAATATGTGTAAATTTGCAATTAAGTCCAAAATAAGAGTAAGTTCTAAAACCTAGGGTAAAATCACAATTAAACAATAAAATCATAGGTCAAACATGGATTTTAGCAATTAAAATAGTCAACAAAATGGTACTTATCAGATACCACCTGGTTCCCCTCGCTCGAGAGGATCAAGAGAAGGCCAACTTCGTAACGGCGGATGACACTTACTGTTACAATGTCATGCCACTGGGGTTGCGCAATACAGGGGCAACTTATCAACTGATGATGGATGAGGTGTTTCGACACCAAATTGGAAGGAATATTGAAGTGTATGTATATGACATCTTGGTCAAGACGGAGAAGGGGAAGGACATGATTGTCGATTTAGAGGAGACATTCGCTACCTTGAGGTGCAATGGACTGAAATTAAACCCTGCTAAATGTTTGTTTAGGGTGAAAAGTAGACGGTTCCTCGGGTACATGGTAACGGAGAGAGGAATTGAGGCTAATTATGAGAAAGTGCAAGCTATCCTCAACATGACATCTCTTCGTAATTTCAAAGACGTGCAATGACTTAATGGAAGAATTACAACCCTATCCCGATTCATATCCAGATATGCTGACAGAACTTTACCTTTCTTCAAAATTCTAAGGAAAGCAGTCAAATTTGAATCAAATGATCAATGCGAGAAGACTTTCATAGATTTAAAAGCATACCTCTCTGAACTCCCCATCCTATAGAAGCCGCTGGGAGGAGAGACGTTGTTTGTCTACTTGTCTGCAGTTGAACAAGTTATAGGTTCTGCGCTTATTCGCGAAGAAGACAATACTCAATATCCTATTTATTTCTTTGGGCACCTCCTGAAAGAGACAGAGACTCGATATATTACCCTGGAGAAATTGACATATGCCTTAATATTAATGGCACGAAAGCTGAGACCATATTTTTTAGCGCATCCCATCATGGTGCTTACTAACAGTCCACTCGGGCGCATCCTCACAAATCTAGAGGCCTCGGGACGATTAATCAAGTGGACGGCAGAGTTGAGTGAGTATAGAATATGGTACCATCCCCGAACAACTATCAAAGCTCAAGATCTAGCCGACTTTATGCTCGAAGCTGCCCTAGGATGAGAAGCTGGTGAAGTATGGAAGTTTTATGTTGATGACTCATCCAATTACAAGCATAGTGGGGTCGGGGTTCTGATGATTTCTCCTAGGGAAGATGTACTATAACTATCTATCCTACTCAACTTCCGAGCCACCAATAATGAAGCCGAGTATGAGGCAATACTAGCTGGGCTTCAAGCAACCAAGCAAGTGGGGGCTACTCGAGTTATGTTACATTTAGACTCTCAGCTCGTGGCTCAACAGTTAAAGGGAGAGATTGAAGTTAAGAATGAGCATCTGCAAAGGTATATGACTATATATCAGCAACTGAAATATTCTTTTATTGAAGTCGTTCTATAGAAGATATCTCGAGCGGATAATGTCAAGACAGACGAACTAGTCAAATTTGCGAGCTCCCTCACACTTTGACGCTGGAAGAGACTAGTGCTCCAGATGGAGCTGTGGCCCAGATTGAAGAAGCTGTTGACACTGTATTACCTGACTGGAGAGAACCTTATATCGAATTCTTATGCAGTGGAGCAGTGTTGGCGAGTAATAATGAAGCTCGACTTTTTCGTCGCAGGACTTCCAAATTTACGTTGGTCGGAGAACAGTTGTATAAAAGAGCATTTGTCCGACTGTTGCTCAAGTGTATTGGTCCAGGGGAGGTTGATTACATCATGCAGGAGGTTCATGAAGACATATGTGGAAGTCATATTAGGGGAAGATCCATGGCCAGAAAGATTATTCTGGCTGGATATTTTTGGCCCATGTTGCAAACGGATGTTACTAAATTTGTTGCCGGGTGCGAAGCCTGTAAAAAGCATCAACATATTACTCACCGCCCGATTGAACTACTTCGAGCCTCAACTGTCTCATGCCCCTTCAATCAATAGGGGATGGACATTGTGGGTCCTTTCCTGATCGGACTTCAACAGAAAAAGTTTCTATTGGTATTAGTTGACTACTTCTCCAAATGGGTCGAGGCTGAACCGCTTGCGCGTATCACGGAAGCCGCTATGATGAAGATCCTGTGGAAAGACAGTTTGTAGGTATGATATTCCTTATATATTGGTATCGGATAACGGTAGATAGTTTGCAGGGTGCAAACTCAGAGAGTGGTGTGAAGGACTACGTATTCATCATACATTCACCTCAGTCGCTTATCCTCAAGGCAATTGCCAGGTAGAAATGGTCAACCTGGAGATCATTAGAGGGCTCAAGATAAAACTTGACAATGTCGGAGGCAGTTGGGTCGAAGAACTTCCGAGTGTCTTGTGGTTGTACCGTACTACCCTCAAGGAAGGGACCGGTCAGAGTCCCTTCAATTTGGTATATGGCGCGAAAGTAGTAATTCCTATGGAAATAGACGATGAGTCAATCTGACGTCAACACTACAGCAAGGAAGATAATGATCAGGAATGACTAATCGACCTAGACCTGGTGACAGAGGTGCGAGACAAAGCAGCTGCTCGACTAGCTGCGTACCGCCAATGTATGCAATAAGTGTACAATCGTCGAGTGATTACTCAGACTTTCCAAGTCGGGGATAAGATCTGAAAAAGAACCAAACCAGTCGGTGATGTTGGAAAGCTAGAGCCTCAATGGAGTGGACCTTACATCATTATCAAAAAGCTTGCAGGAGGTAGCTATTATTTACAAGATGCTGAAGGAAAAAGGTTGGAGAGGCCATGGAATGCAAGTCACCTCTAACCGTATCGCATCCGGTGAGCCGAATGAGTAACACATGTATTTGTATGCCTATTTGTATTTCCTTGAAGCTTAAGTAATTAAAGAAACAAAAATAGATGTCTTACCAAGACCAAATGGAAGAGTTCAAGCTCCTACCATCTTGAGGTGCCGAGGATGCCCAAGATGTGTAGACCTGGTCGAGGTGTTGAGGATCCCCCACCGAGAGAAGCCCAAGCTCCTACCATCTTGAGGTGCCGAGGATGCCAAAGATGTGTAGACCTGACCGAGGTGCTGAGGATGCCCGGCCGGGAGCATCCCAAGCTCCTACCATCTTGAGGTGCCGAGGATGCCCAAGATGTGTAGACCTAGCCAAGGTGCTGAGGATGCTCGACCAGGAGTAACCCAAGCTCCTACCATCTTGAGGTGTCGAGGATGTCCAAGATGTGTAGACCTGGCCAAGGTGTTGAGGATGCCCCGCCGAGAGCATCCCAAGATCCTACCATCTGGAGGTACCGAAGATACCCAAGATGTGCAGACCTAGCCGAGGTCCTTAGGATGCCAGGTCCTGCTCTTGTCAACACAGGAGAACAAGAATGTACCAAGTACCTACCTCCTCCTTAACATTAGACTTCACGGTTGCAAAGAAATTTATAAGGGGGAAGCAAGAGACAACATATAACATAGTCACAATTCATAAGCTGTAAAGCAATGTGAAGAAGGTAAAAAGATTTTATTCAAAAGATTGGTCGTACATACTCAAGGATATTCCAAAAAAATATATATACAAAGACAAAGAGTTACTATAGCTCCTTCTCCTCTGCCGAGAACTCCTCCCAGACTCGGCCGACACTGAGGAAGCCCAAGTTAGTAACCGACTTCAGTGCATCGACTTGTTGAAGTTGTTGGACAACTCCATTCCTGCTTAAGCCGCCTCAACACTTGGCCGACCAAAATATCACCAAATTCCTCAGATTGGAGGAATTTGGCCTTGAATGTCACCTCTACCTCCGCCTGTCGGGACTCCTCGTAAGCGTTGTAGTTCTTCAATTCTTCTAAGGCTCGGTCCCGAGCAGTCTTTAGCTTAGCTGCTTTAGAGGATACTTGTTCTCGGGCTGCCAGTGCCTCATCGAGTTGCTCGTAGGTGGTTGAGAGATGTAACTTGGTTCACCCGAGGTCCTCCTGTAGATCAGATACGTGAGCAGCGGCAGCTTGCATCACTGTTTCCTTCTTTGCCAACTGATCCGCCTGCTCTTTAATGTGACCATTGAGGGCCTCGGTTGATAACTCCAAGAGACGGATGTCTTCCAACAACTTCGTCTCCTGAGCTTGGAGTCGCCCCTTCTCTTGAGTCAGTTGACTCACCTCTATAGAGAGTGTTGTCGCACTCTCTAACAGAAAGTATTCTTGGTGGTCGGCACTGTGCAGAGACAACTCAGAGGCCAAAAGGGTGTCCAGGCAGTGGTCTACCTTGGTATGAAGATCTCTGCTAACCTCCACCTGCATCTGGCTTTCCTCACGAGCTCGGTAAACTTCCGTCTCTAATTCTGTCACCTGCTGGCGCAAGGCTTCGGTTTCCTACTCGGGGGACATTCGACACCCTAGAAGAAGATAGTCGGAAGTGGTCTGACACAACAAATAGTAAGGGTCAGAAAAGAATATAACAATAACAAGAGAGGATGAGAATTTTACCTTTAGGAGCGATTTATATAGGTTGGTGATCACCCCAGTCGAACTCACGCCTCATCTCCCTTATGACCTCTCGACTCCTCAGAGAAGGCACGCCAGAAGTAGCTTCGGAGTGGCGGGGTGGGAGAGGCCAGAGGCTCAGTTCGGATGGCACGACAGAGGAGCTTGGAACACCATCGTCGGTGCTGTAGGATGCTTCCCCAAGAAGGTGGCTCTCTAGTAAAGTCACCTTAAACTCCACGGGCTGGGGCCCCAATGAGGCCGCTCTCTTAGTCGCCTGGACCTTCTGACGTAGATAGACGCTCATGAACTTGGGCTCTTCCGATATCGCCCTCTTGCCTTTGGGACTGCCATGAGAGTCAGGTGTTGGTGCAGGAAGCACCATATCGAACCTTGTTTTGATATTGGCAATGGATTCAAAGTTAAGTGTTATTTGTGATCTGATGTTGTTACTTGAGTGTGCAGAAACAAAGTCCTAGCGAAGGGTTGCTAGGCACCTGGCGAAGGGCTGCCAGGAAACCAAGTCCTAGCGAAGGGCTGCTAGGCACCTGGCGAAGGGTTGCCAGGAAACCAAGTCCTAGCGAAGGGCTGCTAGGCACCTGGCGAAGGGCTGCCAGGAAACCAAGCCCTAGCGAAGGAATGCTAGGCACTGGCGAAGGACTGTCAGAATGGACAAAGCCCTAGCGAAGGAATGCTAGGCACTGGCGAAGGACTGCCAGAATGGACAAAGCCCTAGCAAAGGAATGCTAGGCACTGGCGAAGGGCTGCCAGAAGTAAAGACCTAGCGAAGGGCTGCTAGGCACCAAGCGAAAGGCAGCTTGGTACCTCAAGACCTGGCGAAGGACTGCCGGGCAAAAGTCCAATTGGAGGATCCGGTTGGCACCAGGTAAAACTCTCCCGAGAGGAGTAGGTGAGGACGCGTTCCCCTTGAGGGAACATTAGGCGTCGGTTCGACCTAGGGCTCCATTTTGGAGACCAAAGTCAGAACTAAGACAGCTAAGGCTGTATAAAATAATAATATAATTGTTATTTGGACTAACCCTGGATGCAGGATCGAAGGACTGAGTATCTGCAGCTCAGAGAGCCTCGAAGGAGTGAGGCAGAAGCTGAGCAGGGCGCCCCGGACGACCAGGGCGCCCCCAAGGTCAACCCAAGTATGTAACAACCTCGACGCGTTTTCGCCCCGCTTGTCGCGGGCGCCCCGCGTGTCGCGGGCGCCCCCACTGCCAGCTGTCGAAGCGCATCCCTGCGAAGCCGAAGAGATGAGGCCTTTGACCGGTCAAGCCGGGCGCCCCGAGTCCTCCGGGCGCCCCGGTCAAACCGGATCCCGAGGATAATGGGATCAGACGGCGACCGAGCTACAGCCGGATCGGCTGCCACGTGGGGGGGGGGGGGGCGCCCCCGTCGACCAGGGCGCCCCTAGGCCCTATATAAAGGGCCCTCGACCTCCTTCTTCAAAGCATCAATTCTTCGGACACTTCCACGCTCTTCTGCTCTCGTGCTTTGCTCCAGATACTGCCCAACTCGAGCCGACGACGTCCCGCTGCCCCGAAATCTTCGATCTACTCCGGACGTCGGTAAAAGAAGAGCATAATTCTTATTATATAAGTTTACTGCACTTATTCTGTATTCAATAATTGTAAACTGGTTTACGAACTTATAGAATTGCCCGCAGAAAACGGTCAACGACCGTGGGCCTTGGAGTAGGAGTCGACACAGGCTCCGAACCAAGTAAAACGACCGTGTTAGCATTGTTTGTGTGTCTTATTTCCGCTGCGCACTTACTCTTTTTAAATCCGAACGATTTGCGACATTCACCCCCCCTCTATCGCATCTCTCGATCCAACATCAGGAGCTTTAGGCGAAGGAGGAAAATAGTGGACCTCCCAGGCAGATGATTCGACCTCAGCTCGGGGCTCTGTCACAGTAGGTGGCACCCTCCAATGACATTTGGAAAGGGGAATCGTATCCTCTTCTTCCTCCAGGACTGCGGGAGAAGCCTGGGTTGAGCAGGTTCTCCTTTTTTTTTGGGGGGGGGGGGGGGGGGGTAGGGGGAACCAATGGCTTTGGGGGGGGGGGGGAGACCGGTAGCTCGCTCTCCTTGTCCTCCTCATCGGGCAGGACAAGCCACCTTCATCCGAAGGAGAGGGGGTTTGCTTCCCAATTGGCTCTGTCATCGACATAGGAGTCTGAGTCGGTGGTTCCTCATCATCACCTCCTGCCCCAACGGGAATAGGAGAAGGGTCAAATTCCTGAGCGTTTGGTAGCTTTGGGATAGTCAGCTCCTAGTCTTGAGTCTACTCGGAATCCTTGGAAGGCCCGACCACTGGGGCTATAGGAGCTGTAGGAGGGACAAGGGTCTGCTCATCTGCCAACTCCCATTCGAGAAGCTTGCTCATAGCCTGGGAGAGCATGATGTTCTCTGCAATACACAAACAACGGACATCAGTTTGAATAGATAAGCGTTTAATGAAATAGTGGACTTACTGAGGTCATGGCAAAGACTGGTGACTTTGGGGTTAATCCCAGCTCGATATAGGAGTTCTTCACATTGAACTAGGTTGGGGTCGTGGAACTCCATTTCGGCCAAAATACTTTTGGCTCGTTAATACCCTTGATCCTGCTAGAAGTCGCCCAAGTCCGGAGGAGAGGGTAAATATTCTCGCCTGCGAGTCAGGCAGAAGGGGCACTCGGAATGTTGAATAAAAAAGAAGCGCTCCTTCCACACCTTATGGGAAGAAGGGAGGCTTCCGATGAATTTATGGCTAGGGAGAGCACTAAAGCTAAAGGCTCCCCTAGAGGCTAGGTTGGGGAGGAAGAAGTAATGAAAAGAATGGAGGTCAAGGGTATGTCGAATAGCTTGAACAAGATAAACACCTCACCCATCTGAGCGAAGACATTTAGGACCATTTGATGCAAGGGTATATCAAAATACTTAGAGATGACCATGAAAAAAGGAGGAATCGGAAAATGAAGGCCGAACTCTACTTGCCCTGGAAGAAGGTGTAAAACCCTAAGGGTGGTTCTACCGGATATTGGTCGATACTAGGAACCCTGACTTCTAGCTCCGTCAGAATGCTATAGGCCTCACAAGTGGCCCTCAGGGTATTAGATTTAACCTTTGACAAAGTAGCTTCATACCACTCTGGATGATACACCCCTTCTCCTTCAGGTTTCTCCTTCTTACCCTAACCTTTCTTTCCCTTTCCTTCCTTACCCATGATATTGAAGAAGAGAGGAAGATGGAGGTGGATAGGACATACTGTTAGTATTGTGAGAGAAGTGTCCTAAGGCAATCACTTTATGAATGTAATCATTTATTTTAATAAATGAATATTCACTATTTGAGTATACATGTTTGTGTATTTGATTGAGATCTTAAACTCATTTACTGAATGTCCGCAATACAATTCACAGCATGAGAGAATTTGTGATGAATTCACAACTAGTGATTATCTCTACATGTGCAATTGTGAAGTATTGAAATTGTCCCTAGTCGATGAATTGATAAATACGGACACTACCAATTCTGTTGAGACTAGCATGGGTTATTCTCTAATCAACTGATTCTCACTGGCTGGAGACATTGGGATGTCCGGAGATAAACATGAATTATGCTAGTTAAGGGAACTAGTTCATTGGAGTGACTAGCTGTAAAACTTCATATGGTAATCTACATATAGATATGTCAATGAAAGTTCTTACTGCAGCTTAAGTGCGATGTTCCTTTGACTTGCGGTGTTCAAGTCATCTTGGTCATGGAGACTTATACTTTGACATCTTAAGCAAGCATCTCCAAGGAGGTGTGGACCCAGGATGGTTGGGTATAAGCCGAAGTGCCCGAAGATGTTTGAACAGCCTACAAAGGATTCACCACTCCTTGCGAGGAGATGTATACCCAAAGCCTATCGTCGGATTGTTACTCGAAGCCTCTGGCCAGAGCATGACATGTTCAGAGTATGAATCTCTTAAATACATAAGAGTAATTAGAATCTGTTGGACGAGAAAGACATTACTTGGGCTAGGTGTGACATAGTCAGCCTAGTGGGGACTAACACACATAGACCATGTCCTGAACCAAGTGGGTATAAGATGGTGAAGGGAATGAGGCATGATTCATTAAAGCTGCTGAAGGGTTTCAGAATTATTTCTGAAGTCAACCGTTGATCTTTCGATTAATTGGGGATCATGATGTACTATTAGGTGCCACTCATGATCGTTCTATAATTGGTTAATTATAGACGACCAACATAAATCGAAAGCCTATTTAGTCACACGCACTACGAGTGATCCGAGGGATTTAAAATGGGTTGAAAATTGGATTTTCCGATCAAGAGAGATAAGTCGAATCTGAATTTTTCAGAGACCCATCGGAAGCATAAAATGGCTAAGTCTTTTGAAGACTTATTGGATGAATTAAATGAGTTTAATTCGTGAGGTCATGGCTTGGTTTGGCCGGCCAAAGAGGGTCCCCACCCTCATTGTTTGGCTGGCCACAATAAAAAGGGAGAACCAAATTGTTTGGTTCAAATTATAAAATAAACCGCTCGTGGTTTGTTTTATGAAATTATGGATAAAGAAATTTGTATAAAGAAATTTATATAAAGAAATTTATATAAAGAGATTTATTTTCATGGAAATTAAAATAAACCTTGGATTGGTTTATTTTATTTTATAAAATCAATAATGGATTGATTTACCATGATAAAGAAATTTATATAAAGAAATTTATATAAAGAAATTTTTTTCCATAATAAAAGGGGAGACATGGTTGTTTTTATTATAAATAAAGTTATAATAAAAACTTGGCATAACGGAATAATTCATAGAAAAATTTATAAGATAAATTTCTTATGAAAATTTATTCCGTTAAAAGGAGACTTGGCGATTAAGAGGCTACTATATAAAGGTACCAAGGCAAGGCTTGGAAATCAATCCAAGAGATCAAGGATTCTTGCCTAGCCTCTCTTCCTCTCCTTCTCTCCCTCTCCCTCCTCTAGTGGCGCCGGCCCTAGAGGCCTTCCCTTTGGTTGCCGTGAGCTTCCTCCACCAAGAAGCTGTCGAAGAAGAAGAAGAAGCGGGCGCAACTCCTTCCTTCCTCCCGGAATCTTGATTCCGTTCTTCGTTTGGTGGTTAGTTTTCCATCTCTCTCTTGGTATTCTTGTCGTGCCTTTGGAGAATTTAGTAGTTCTTGTCGGCACGAAACTCGTGGCTTTGCGAAGTCATCCCGAAGAAAACTCAGCGTGGACGCGAATAGAGGCGGAGCTTCCAAGGGACGCTACGGTTGGATCTCGTCCCTTTCTACGAGTTACGCGAGGTATTAAGTAAATTAGTTTACTTTCTGCAAAATTTTAAATGTATGATCATGTCTCCACAACATAAGGTTGCATGCTAGATACGTGGTTAAAATAATTTGAGAAATTATTTATGCTAAACCTTCCGTTGCACGTAATTAAATTTTAAAATTATGAACCCGTATCCATATCAACATGCACCCGGTCCCAACACATACATGAGAAGGAGAAGCTCTAGCAAGAAAACGACGATGCAAGTTCTGATAGGCGGCGGTGTAAGAAGACGGAAGACTATTTTTGCCTTTTCTTTTTATAGGGAAGGAGCGACTATCGTTCGAAGGAATAAATGCACGACGCGTGGATGGTGAGAACTGTAAATCTTGAGGCATTGCAGTTCATTATAGCTATTGGTTGGTATGACCTGACTAAGCGTATCGGAGAGAGATCACGTAGAAAGGACCCTGTCATGTGGTAGTAATTCGTTTGCCGGAAAACTCTCTCGCCATTAATATACCCCAGGCGCCCTTAATTTGTGATGGACAACCATCACTACAGGGCCTTAGAACGCATAAAGACTCTTGAATTAACTCAAATAACCGCATCGGGCTAAGTGATAAATGTTTCGATTCCTAAGACCCAATAAGTCGTTAAGGAAAAAGGAATGGTAATATGTGCCCAGCAGATACTATGCTTCCCCTCATCGTGCCACTAGCCTACTCAGTCAACCTCACTTCCTTCGATTAAACTTGAAGGGGAGGACTTGTGATAGGGATGAGCAATCAGGGGGGACACGTAGCACGGGAAAGCTACGTGGCAGGGCCCACCAAGCTAGTAACCCGAGATCAGACTGGGGGCTCATTCTCCCGAAACTATCTCGGGAGAATGGAGGAAGGCCCCCAAAATCAAACCGGGAGATAAGACTCCGAGACTGACTCGAGAAAGTGGAGCCTGAAGAGTAGTGTAGGGATAAGAGAGCAAAGCTTCAAGTACCCTCCTCTCCTTCTAGAACAGGAAAGTCAACATGTAATTGTTGCTTATAACGCATGGTAATGAGGACCTTAATAGTCGCGGTGGCTGTTACCAGAGGAGAACAACTGTCAAGTAACTGATGACTAGGAAACATAGAGGAGGAGGTGGGGATACGTGGGGGGAAAGCGTCAAGTATATAAGATGCTTCGGTACCCAGGCAAAGGGGGCAAGCTTTCAGAACTCGAATACTTGGATTCCTCATTTTTCCTCGCTAAAATAAGAAGTTCGGACTTGAGCATCAGAGTGGGCTCCACCGGAACTTCTTCTGGTACATCCCCTTTACGCTCGTGTTAACTTCGTAGGCTCCGACATCTTCTTCCCGTCGTCGTCATCGTGGGTTGTGCTTTGGTGATTCGTCATGCCCGTCATTCACTTCCAGAACAAGAGTTTCATCTGCTAATTGTATTACCATCTTAGGAGGTCAATCAGATCGGCAATTACACATCGGCAAAAAAATTCTGGGAGAAGTTCTTGGAGCTTCACGAGGGCACATCGGAGGCTAAGCTAGCATGACGAGACATCCTCTAAAACCAGTTGACAAACCTTCGAATGAAGGAAGGAGAAACGGTGACCCAACTTCACGCAATGTTCAAGGAGTTGATCACCGGGCTAACAAACCTTGGCGGATTTGTAATGAATCGAGACTCAGTTTAATATGCACTCAACGCTTTATCTAAAATGTAAGAGTGGACATTGATGGTGGATGACTACTACATGTTGAGGCAATTTGTGGTCTGGAGTGACCAAGTGTTTTGATGTTTGGGAAAAGGGTTTAAGTTAGGTTTTCCCTTGTGTTCTCATATGTGTATGTTGACTGTGCAGGATGTACATGTTACACATATGGACTTGACTGGACGGCCTCAGTACAGTGAAGGGTGGCATGGAGGTAAGCTGGAGGCTTGCGTGCGCATCCGAGGGACCTTGGAGAGCAGGGACGATGAGCTGATGGGCGCGGACTTCGAGGCATGCGTGAAGGATGGCATGGACGCAAGCTAGAGGCTTGCGTGCATCCGAGGGACGGGAGCCGAAGATGAAGAGGGCGCAAAGACAATAGTCGAGGCTGCGGACGAGGAGTCAGTCAAGTCGTGAGGGTACGAGTGCTGTGTGATTGTACTCAGGAAATCTTGGGGTTTGAGTGCAGAGTGGAATGTACTCAGGAAGGGTAACCTTAAGTGTGTGAGTAGACCAGTCGACTGGCCTGGGGGCAGTCGACTGATGAAACTCACAGAAGGGTCTCAGCCCTGGATCAGTCGACTGCCCTAGGGGTAGTCGACTGGTAGGTGGCTGGTGAGTTGGCTGAGAATTCGAACGTTGGGGTGCAACGGTCGAATTTCAGTGGCACCAGTCGACTGCCCTGAGGGCAGTCGACTGGTGGCGAGGGTTTCAGCCCGAGTCCTATTTAAAGAGGACTTCGTGGTGGCTGAGATTCTTGATGAATCTTGTCTTGGTTAAAGGCAAGATAGTAGTCTTTGTGCTCAGGTCGTGTCAAGGTGCTGTGGCGAGGTTTCTCCACCCACAAGGAGCGACAGAGTTAGCCGGAGGTTATTCGGGGAGTGATCCACCGACGGATTCTTGGATTAGTCACCCGTCCGGGGTGGATACCAAGTAAATCGGTTTGTTAGCAGTGCTTTCTTTGTTGTTTGTGTTTATTATTATTGTTTCCGCTTACGCATACTAACAACGTAGGGAGAACAAGCCGAAGAATCACTATTCACCCCCCTCTAGCGGACATAATCGGTCCTACACTACATATCTGAAAACTCAGAGGTAAGTACTTTAGAAGATCTATTCTCTAAATTAGAATTACATGAATCTCGATATACAAGATCTAGAAAAGAAAAGTTGGATAATATCACCCTGAATATAAGGAAGATCGAACCGAAAAAAGAATCATTAACCGATGAAGAAGAAACGACCTTCATGGTAATGAAGTTAAATAAGATTTTTAAATCTAATAAACTTACCAAGATGCAGGCTAAGAATGAAATAAAAAGAAAAGTCAGATGCTACAACTACGAAGAAGAAGGGCACATAAAAGACAACCACCTAAAATTAACTAACAAAGAAAGAGACAAAGGACCAAGATGATCAAAGCACAAAAACTTGAAGGAAATGTGGGACGATACATCGTCATCTGAGTTCGAGTTCGAAGCCTACACTACACTTGCACTAATGGCAAGTCACCAAGAGGACGACGAAACAACCTCTAAGATGAGCATCGATGAAGGGGGAGATACTTCCAAAGGAAGCAGCGACGAAGGGGGAGCATCCGACTTCGAACACGAAGAAATAGTAAGTAAGGTATGCAAACTTCCTTCTAATAAGCTTTATAACAATATAAAATGTATGATTAGATCATTTTGTAAATTAAGAACAAAGTATGTTGATTTGAAGAAGAAATTAGTCACTGCATGTTCACTAGATTTATGTGATCAACTAAAAATTGAAAATGATAATTTGAAAGAACAGATAGCAAAAAATTAGAAAATACTGATGCATGATTAAATTCAAAAGTGTCTCAAAAGTTTAGAGTGAAATATTATGGGGGGGGGGGCTTAATTGATATTTAAGGAATCATAGGGGCTAAATTATAAAAGTGCCCAAAAATAACATTTTGCCCAAATTTTTGATAAATCTAGTAGGTAAAGACATATAGTGGATTCCCAAATCTGCTTTGAACTATTAGATATTTTTTTTGCATGATTAGTAGTTAAGAATGAATAAATTAATGTGAAAATTTTAAAGTTACTTGAAAAATCTATTTGTCAATTTATTTTTGAATTTAATTAGTTTTTAAATTATTCTATGATACAATTCTTTGTTCAGAATTTTTTTGAATGTTAAATGAATTTTTGTGAATTTTTTTTTTCAAAAATCACCTTTTTTCTAAAAATACTTTGAAAATATTTTTTTGCGATTCTTACACAAAACCTCAATTTTTTGATATAATCAAAGGGTCTTATTGGGGTTAAGTTAAGGTGATGTCTAAATTGCAAATTCTATTATAGTTAATTGTTACATTCTCTTTTTATTATTTTTCTTAAAACAATGTTATTTTATGTATTGGTTTATTCTAATTTAACTTGGGTTGATGCATATCAAAAAGGTGGAGATTGTAAGTAACCTAGGTTAGTTTTGATGTGATCAATCAAGTCAAGTTAAGTCCTATGTAGATTGATCATTGTGTCTAAGTGTGCAGGAGCTTGAGAGTATAAGAAGTCAAGTGGAAGACGCAGTAGACGAGAAGGAGACACAAGGAAGGGAGTCGACGAGCTCGGTGCATCCGAGGGATGTAGAGGCTGTCGAAGAGTACATAGGTGGACGAGAAGGGTGTGCGTGATATCCGAGAGATAAGAAGTCGGGAGGAAGCCTATTCGAGGAGAAGACCAGAGTTGGGTTCGGGTGAGCTCAACTCTGGATAGTCGAAGAATCACCCAAGCAAGCGGAGTCCAAGAAGGTCGATTCGGGGACTGACCTTGAAGACCCAAGGGCACCCTACTTGTGATTGAGGGCGCCTCAGATGCAAAAAGAGGAGCTTCCACGAAAAGTTGTGAGGACGCCTCCGTTCAGACTGATGGTGCCCTAGGTTGGAACAAAGACACCCTCAGTCTGAACTAGGGTGTCCTAAATTGAATAGTAGCCGTTAAGGCTACCATTGGCTTTGTGGATAAAACCTATCACTAGAGACACTCTAGATCACATCTGAGGCGGCCTACTTATCATGTTAGCAAATGATCACTTTGACCGTTGGGTCATAAATAATCTCCTAGAGCTAGAATTATTAAACAACGACTTGTACTCAATTTCTTAGTCCTTTCTGAGCTTTCCAAAGATTGTAAGAGGCTTCTCCACCTACACTGAAAGAGTTTTTATTAGTGCATTTTCACTTCCTTGAATTAGCAACTACCCTAGTTGCAATCAAGTAAATTCACCTATTTCTTTTAAGTTGTTCATGTTTTTAATTGCTTAAATTAATCAGTTATATTTGCTAAAGAAAGTGCAAAAGATCTATTTTTAAATTGGTAGGGTTATTCACCCCCTCTAGTCGATCTGCATGGGAGCTACATAAATTTTTATATCGGAGTTTATATGAATTAGTGGAGTAATACATTAATTATCGAGATAGAAATCGTTGTGTGTAGGCCCTCACTCACTTTTTTTTTTAGTACAAGAGATATAGGAGAACAAAAATGGAGGTCCCCCTTCAACATAAATACACATCTTTCACCTTGTTGACGGGTGACTCATATCTGAATAATAGATGTCATGGAAGAAAAATCTGTTCAGATTTTTTCTATCAGAATTTTATTAAGGTTTTTCTAATAAAATTCTACTAAGGTTTTTCCAACAGAATTTTGTTAAGATTTTTCCTAACAAAATTCTGTTATGGTTTTACTAGATTTGGATTTAGGCATTATTTATAGGGATCATTGTAAGCCTATTATATTATAACTATCATTAGTATTAAGAAAATAAGGTGTATTCTTTTGTGTAGAGAGAATTTTAATAAAACTTTGACCTTTTTTTTGGAGTAGGCACACTGTCGAACTACGATAACTCTTCTTCTCCTTCTTCTCTCTCCTCTTCTACTTCTTCCTCGTATTTTTCTCTCTCTATTATGTGCCTTTGCCTCGTTGCTCCGTGCGATCTCTTTCTATCTTCCTCTTCTTCCGTGGCACGTGAGGTTGTTGCCTCCGTTTTGCGCAACAATTGGTATTAGAGGAAAGTTTGACGAATTTTTCAACATGTCGGGACATCTTTTGTAAAGTTTAATATAGTGAAGTTTGACGGAACCGGGAACTTTAGATTATGGCAGAGGAGGGTCAAGGACTTGTTGGTGCAACAAGGCATGATGCAGACACTAGGAAAAAGAAACCGAAAAGCATGGAGAGATCAGACTGGGAAGAACTTCAGGCGAAGATAGTTGCAACAATCAGAACTTGTCTTACAGATGATATGATGTATCATGTCATGGATGAAGAGTCACCGGTGGCAGTTTGGCAAAAGCTGGAAAGCTGGTACATGTCAAAGTTATTGACAAACAAGCTATATCTTAAGCAGAAATTATTCGATATGAAGATGACAGAGGGAACCAATCTGAGCCAACATATCAATGTATTCAACCAGATTGTGAGCGATCTAAAGCGAGTTGATGTGAAGATCGAAGACAAAGACAAGGCACCGATGTTCTTGAATTCTCTACCTTTATCTCCTACGTTCGAGAATTTGGTTACTACTCTGATGTACAGAAAGGAAACTCTCAAATTAGAGGAGGTCACAGGTGCTTTGTTAAGCTTTCATTAGAGGAAGAAAGCAAGTAACACTGTTTCTCAAGGAGAAGGACTTGTGGTGAATAGTAATCAAGAGTGTGGTAGGAGCAAAACTCGGTATGAATCAAGCAGCGTTAATAAGGCTCGTTCTAAGTCGAGAAGGTAGAAGGTAATCACATGCTACAAGTGTTGAGGCAAAGGTCATATAAAGAGAGATTGTCCAGAGATAAAGAAACATGTTGCAGAGAATAAAGGTAATTCGACAAAGTCTGCAAACATAGTTGAAGAAAATTTAGAGAGCGATGATGGAGATATGCTATTAGTTATGTCGAGTTTGGAGCAGCTGACGGATGTATGGATCTTAGACTCTGCATGTTCATATCACATAACTCTAAACAAGGATTGGTTTGACACCTATAGGGTAGTGGATTCTGGTTTAGTGTTGATGAGAAATAATGCATCTTGCAAAGTCATCGGCATAGGGAGCATTAGAATCAAGATGTTTGATGGTGTGATCAGAACTTTATGTGATATCAGATACATACCAAATCTAAGAAAGAATTTGATTTCATTAAGCACACTGATGATATAGGTTGCAATTACAAATCAGTGAGCGGGGTGATAAAGGTCAACAAGGGAGCTCTGATAGTAATGAAAGGACAAAAGGTTGCAAAGAACATCTATAAGTTGATAGGGACTACAATTGTAGGTGAAGTCGCTTCAGTAGAGTCTGAATCAGAAAGTACAATCTTGTCGCATATGCGGTTAGGGCATATGAGTAAACGTGGGATGCTGGAGCTTCACAAGAGAGATTTGTTGAAGGACGTCAAGACATGCAAGCTTGAATTCTATAAATTTTGCATCCTTGGGGAACAGAGCAAAGTGCAATTTAAGACTATAATACATAAGACGGAGGAGATTCTGGACTATGTACATACAAATCTTTGGGGACGAACCAGTATAGCATCACGTGGATGCCACTTATATTTTGTGAGTTTTATGGATGATTTCTCACGAAAGGTCTAGGTATACTTCATGAGTCATAAGTTAGAAACTTTTGTGAAGTTTAAATTATGGAAAACTGATGTGGAGAATCAGACAAAAAAGAAGATCAAATGCCTTAGATCAGATAATGGGACAGAGTACACGGATTCATAGTTCCAAGAATTTTGTGAGCAGCATGGAATATTGAGACATTTCTCAGTTCGTAGGACACCTCAACAGAATGGTGTGGCGGAAAGGTTGAACAGGACAATCATTGAGAAGGCAAATGTCTCAGGTTGAATGCAGGGCTATCAAAGAATTTCTGGGCGGAAGCGGTAAACATGATGTGTTATCTCATTAATAGATCACCAAGGACAACACTAGAAAACAAAGTATCAGAGGAAGTATAGATAGGGAATCGAGTAGATTACTCTTATCTTCAAGTTTTTGGATGTCCGACATATATGTACATATCTAGTAAGGAAAGATCAAAGTTGGATGTGAAGTCAAAATAGTATATTTTTCTGGAGTATCAGAAAGGGGTTAAAGACTTCAAGCTTTAGCATCCTAAGGCAAACAAGGTAGTGATCAACAGAGATGTGATGTCTGATGAGAAAACTATGCTACATCGTACTCATGAAGAAGGAAAGGAAACACCACCAGAGCAACAAGGAGACAGAGGTTGTGCAGGTGGAGCTAGAGACTTATGACTCTGATAATTCTAGGTCAGAGCACACAGAATATCACACTATAGCTGGTGACAGAACGAGACGAGTCATAAAGCCATCCACTAGATACGGATTTGAGGACTTGGTGTCTTATGCACTCATTACTAGTAGCAGAGACTCTATATCTTTTCAGGAGGCAGTACACCATTCTGAGAAGGACAGTGGATGACTGCTATGGTAGAGGAGATGGAGTCGTTGCATAAGAACCAAATGTGAGATCTAGTGGAACTTCCTGAGGGAAAACAAGCTATAGGGTACTAGTGGTTATTCAGGGTTGGTTAGAGAACCTGATCCATGTCTCTAGATGCTAAAGGAAAGGAAGCTCAAACCCAGAGTTCCAGGTAGAGTTTTGCTTAGATACTCGTACTCTTCGAAGGGGTGAATATTCGCTAAGGTGGAGATTGTTAATGGGTGACTCATATCTGAATAATAGAAGTCATGGAAGAAAAATCTGTTAAAATTTTTCCTAACAAAATTTTATTAAGGTTTTTCTAATAAAATTTTGTTAAAATTTTTCCTAACAAAATTCTGTTATGGATTTACTGGGTTTGGGTTTAGACATTATTTATAGGGATCATTATAAGTCTATTGTATCATAATCATCATTAGTATCAAAAGAATAAGGTGTATTCTCTTGTATAGAGAGAATTCTAATAAAGCTTCGACATTTTTTTGTGGAGTAGGCACGCCGTCGAACCACGGTAACTCTTCCTCTCCTTCTTCTCTCTCATCTTCTACTTCTTCCTTATATTTTTCTCTCTCTATTGTGTTTCTTTGTCTCGTTGCTCCGCGTGATCTCTTTCTCTTTTCCTCTTCTTCCGTAGCATGTTAGAAGTTGAGAGATTGTTGCCTCCATTTTACACAACACACCCCTTAAATATCAATTTTTTAGTTCCATCCTTGCCCATATTGTAACGCCCCAAAATTTCCATATTGAAGTTCTTAAAGTCCTTAGAACTATTTAAAAATATTTTAGAAATATTCTAGATATTTTTAGGAATTTTTAGAATATTTTTATGGAATTTTCCGAGTCCATTTAGTATTTTAAAAAAAGGAAAAACATTAAAGGGCAGCAGGGGGGTTCGAACTCGCGACCACAGGAGGAGCAAGCCCTTAAGGGCGTGCAAGTGACCGGCTGGGCTAGGGTATCAAGCACAACAAAAGGTGGAGAGAAATAATTTTATAGAGTAGTTACGTTTTTTCATGAAGAGGTATTTAAACCCCGCTTAAGTCGCGTGAAACCCTCGGAGGAGAATTTTCGGCTGCGTGCGAGAAGGGGGCGAGGGAGGGGCGGCGAAAACAAAAGGGAACCTAGGTTTTCTTTCCTCCTCTCCTCTCCTAAGGGGCGCCGGCTAAGGGAATCTCAAGGGGGTCGGAGCGTTTCGTTCGTCTCGACGAGAAGAACACGTAGGCGCGGACGGTTCGTAGAGATCTCAAGTTTCACCCGAGCCCTAGTCGTCTAATTTCAGTTGTAAGTCCAAGAAATCAAGGTAAGTACTGCTCACCTGCAGTAAGAGGCGGTTTTCCGCAAGTTTTTCCCCGTTAGAAAGTTAAAAATGAAATTTCCCTTTTGTTTTTGATTTTGCATGCAATTATTATGTTGTTCTTCAGCTTAGTTTATTAGCTTGTGTAGCTAGATTTACAGAGTAAGAACGTTTTATTGTAAGCAGTTATATAATTTATCTATGTACGAGTTATCTTTATTTTTGAGAGCAGACTTTTTAGAGATGACATAGTTGAGCTCGTAAAGGTCGCTATTAGAGTATATTAATGTGTTAATGTGTACTAATAGCTGTTCGTAAATGAGGTTGGGGTCCAAGAAAATTTATGAGAAAAGAAAAGAGAAGATGAAGATAAGAAAAGAAAAGGCCAAGGCCTTAAGAAATCCCCAAAAGTCAAGACTTAGGGATTTGGGCACACAAGGTGCTCGTGAAAATGCCAAGGCATTCAAGATAAGAAAAAGTAAGTATTTTATTTTCTAAGGCCAGTACCCGGCGTCCAAGGGCGTCGTTAAAGAAATCCAGGTGTCCAATTCCAAGGTCTTGGCCCTGGTAGACCAAGGTCTGCTCTATTAGGATTGGTGGCTCGCTACCCCAACCTTTTAGGGAACGCGCATAAGATGGTACTTACGTCTTAAGTGGATCCAAGTGAGTATTATTTTCAAGTATATGCTTTAGCAAAGTTTTTCTAAAGTTTAAGGAAGTTTTCTAAAAGTTAAAGAAAGATTTAAAGTTAAAGAATTGCTAAAGTTTCATGTTAAGCCAAGAGAAAGTGAGTTAAGACTTATTAATGCTTGAGTATGCATGTTTTGAGTTATACATGTTTTGGTGTTTCTTTTAAGCATAAAAGTATCTCATGTGATTTCATATTGTTTAAAAAGCATGCCTGCACATTTCGAGATTTTGTGAGCTAGATAGTACTTGCTAAGCTTTATGCTTATTAGTTGCATTTCCTCTTACTGCAGGTAAAGGTAAAGACAAGCAATTCTGAAGGAAGGCGACGAGGCGGTGCTGAGTGACGTGTGTGTGGTGGCTGACCTTGGAGAGATCCTTGGGACGAGACAGTTTAGCTTATTTGAAATGCAATGTTTAAGATTTCCAAATTCCAAGTTATTGTGTTATGGAGTTTATTAAACATTTATGCTTCGGATAGTTTTACATGCTCAATTTTGTAGAATGAAGATTCCATGTCATTTCAATTAGTATGCATACTTTTGTGAATGCACTAGATGAGCAAGGGCATGAGTAGTTTAACATGTGGATACATTGCATTTTAGACTTATTCTTGAGCTTATTATTATTCCCTTTTGGACTAGGTCCTAATTGTGCTTAAAATGCTTGTAAATTCGGTAGAAAAGTAAGATTTACATTCTATGAAGTTCTAGAAATATTATTGCATGTGCCAAGATGTTGTTAGTTTCGAATTAAGTCTTATTGCTTTAAATATGCTTAGAAAAGTTGTATGCATATTCCATAGTGCTTTAGTAATGTTATAGAACCTTGTGTGATGAGTTTAAATGGTTAGAATTGCTAGTAATGTGCCATTGTATCATGCATGACTATTAAAGTTAGAATATCATTTTAGATAGATTGAATACAAAAAAAAAAGATATAAAGAAAGTTCCGCATTTTTAGTCGTGCATTAGAGTCAAGAAGTAGACAAGTAGCGGTCCGTCTAAGGTAGAGAAGGCGGGGTCGCTACAGTTGGTATCAGAGCAGTTCCCATTCTCCAGCATCACACACACATCAGCATCAACCTTGCCGTCTTCAAGTAAGAAAGCTTTAAGTTTCAGTTTTCTATTGCTCCTTTACTTAATTGCAGTATAGAGAAATGCTTAAGTACTTACTCATATGTGCATAGAACAAGGAAGCATGTTTAATACCTTAGTATCACGGAATCATGTTTAATCCCTAGAATGGATATTAGGTTACTAAGTAAGAAAACAAGTTCTATACCTAGAAATATAGTGGTGATTCTTGTTCCCTTATGCATTATTAGATGGCAAGAAGAGGCCGAGCTCCTAATGCAAGGAACAGAACTCCAGTTCAAGATAACAATGAGCCTGGCACAGAACAGCCAAACCTGATGGCAGTCATTGCTCAAATGCAAGCTCAGATTACAGAACAACAGAAGACCATCGCCACACTGATGGCAAATCAGCACCCAGTGCCCCCTACACCACCCACAGCAGGAGTGGGAACTCCAGTGGTGGCTGAAGTTCCACCAGTCACACAGGAGACCCCTGCCGTGAACCGAAGACAAGAAGCATACCTCGTCCAGTGGCAGAGGCTGAAACCCGAAAGCTTCTCAGGCACGACTGAGCCCTGGGATGCCCAGGCTTGGTTCAAGACTTTAGAGAGCACAATGGAGCTTCTTGACTGGCCAGAAGTCGAGAAGGTCAAATGTGCCTCCTTCTGCCTAACTGGAGATGCTCGTATGTGGTGGGAGCGAGTCAAGAGTAAGAGGATAGTCAACCAGATGAGCTGGACAGATTTCGAGCAAGAGTTCTATGAGGAGTTCTTCCACATGCGGGTTACCAACAAGCACTACGAGGACTTCATGGAGTTCAGACAAGGTAACCTACCAGTGGGAGAAGCAGTCGCGAAGTTCAACAGACTAGCTCGCCTCTGCCCAGAGCTAGTCAGCACAGAGAAGGAGCGAGTCAGACTGATGCTCCGCATGCTGAACCCTGAATAGCACTCAACGTGAACAGCGGGACGCACCGACCCCAGACCAGCGAGGAGTTGGTCAGTAGTGCTCTAATCTCAGAGCACTATCTGAATAGCATCAAGGCACAGCAAACACAGCAGAAGCCAGTCCTGATTGAGAACAAGACAACGGAGGCCAGAAGCCTCAGCCAAATAACCAGAACTGGAAGAACAAGAACCACAAAAGGAAGCAGTGGCCTGGCAGCCAAAAAGGAAACCCAGAGAACAAGCAAGCTAGGTATCCACCTTGTCCTAAGTGTGGGAGGACCCATCCAGGAGCATGCCTTTTGGGTGTAACTGGATGCTACTCATGTGGACAAGAGGGACACAGATCCAAAGACTGCCCAAACAAGTTTAAGGTACTTCCTCAGCAGTCCGTACAGTATGGAGGCAAGCCTCAGTTACATTACATGCCTACTATACTGGAGGGACCTCAGATCAGTCAGGGAGGTTGGAAGCAGCACCCGTTCCAACCAATGCCAGAGTCTTTTCCCTCACGAAGGAAGAAGCTGCCAGCGCCTCCACGGTCGTAACAGGTCAAATAGTTATTTTTCAGCATTTAGCTACTACACTGTTTGACACTGGGGCGACCCATTCTTTCGTATCAGTACCTTTTGCTAGTAAGTTACAGGTGCCTGCAGAGAGTTGGGAGTCCAGATTCCTGACAACTCTCCCTTCAGGGGAAATCATGGAATCCACCCAGAGGCTCCGGGCTGTGTCAATCAAGATTTCAGACCGAGAGCTATATGTCGATCTAATAGTCCTTGCGATGCAAGACTTCGACGTCATACTGGGCATGGATTTCCTCAGTAAGTACAGCGCTTCAGTGGACTGTCGACGGAGGAAGGTGGTTTTCAGTCCAGAAGGAGAACCACCATTCGAATTTCAAGGAGCCCCAAGGAGGAAGACTCAAAAATTCCTCTCAGCCTTGGCAGCCCACCAGATGCTAGAACAAGGGTGTGCTGGTTTTCTTGCACATAGTGGACATAGAAGCAAAGAAGAGCGCAAGCAGGAGGATGTACGGGTAGTCTGTGAGTATCCAGAAGTATTCCCAGAAGAACTACCTGGACTACCTCCCAACAGAGAAGTGGAATTCGAGATCGAGCTAGTACCAGGTACCGGTCCGGTCTCGAAGGCCCCATATCGTATGTCTCCAGCAGAGTTGAAGGAATTACAAGAGCAACTCCAGGAGCTACTAGACAAGGGCTTCATTCGCCCGAGTCATTCACCCTGGGGAGCTCCTGTACTTTTCGTCAAGAAGAAGGATGGGTCTATGCGTCTGTGCATAGACTACAGAGCTCTGAACAAGGTAACCATCAAGAACAAGTACCCCTTCCAGAATAGATGATTTATTGATCAACTCAAAGGGGCTACAGTGTTCTCGAAGATAGATCTACGTTCTGGGTATCATCAGCTAAAGGTTAAAGAAAGTGACATCCCCAGGACGGCCTTCAGGACAAGATACGGCCACTACGAATTTGTGTGATGCCTTTTGGAGTAACCAATGCTCCAACAGTCTTCATGGAGCTGATGAACCACATCTTCAGGGAGTATCTCGATAAATTCGTCATTGTATTATTGATGATATTCTCATATACTCACAGACTCCAGAGGACCATGCTACACACTTGAGGATAGTGCTGCAGATCCTTCAGCAGGAGAAGCTCTACGCAAAATTCTCAAAGTGTGAGTTTTGGCTAGATCAGGTGACCTTCCTAGGTCACATTGTATCCAAGGAAGGCATTCAAGTTGATCCAGCCAAGATAGAAGCAGTCAGCAACTGGTGTAGACCCAAGAATGCCAGTGAAATCAGAAGCTTCTTAGGCCTGGCAGGATATTACAGAAAATTTGTGGAGGACTTTTCCAGAATAGCCTCTCCACTCACAGCCCTGACCAGAAAGAATTAGAAGTTTGAGTGGTCAGATAAATGCGAGCACAGCTTCCTAGAACTGAAGAAAAGATTGACTAGTGCTCCCATCCTGACTGTTCCAGAGAGTGACAAGGCCTTTGACATCTACAGTGATGCATCCAAGATGGGCCTTGGAGCTGTCCTCATGCAAGACGGTAAAGTAATAGCATATGCCTCCAGACAGCTCAAGGACTATGAGAAGAATTACCTTAATCATGACCTTGAGCTAGCAGCTGTGGTTTTTGCACTGAAGCTCTGGAGACACTACCTGTATGGAGTGCAGTGCAGAATCTTCACAGACCATCAGAGTTTGAAGTACTTCTTCACTCAGAAGGATCTGAATATGAGGCAGCGCAGGTGGCTAGAGTTGGTCAAAGATTATGACTGTGAAATCCTTTACCACCCAGGTAAAGCTAATAAAGTGGAAGATGCACTGAGCAGAAAATCCTGTGCAGCACTGATGTCCCTATCATCACTGTCTCTACCACTTCAGAAAGAAATAAAGGATTTTGGAGTCGAGGTAATAATTGGGCGACTTTCTGCATTGACTCTAGAGTCAACCCTGCTTGTAGATATACAAAGAAAGCAAAGTCAAGACCCAGAGATCCAGAAGATCAAGCAGGAGATCCAAGAGGCAGAAAATTCAGAGTTTCGAGTATCAGATAGTGGCATCCTCTATCTTGGAGACCACCTTTGCGTCCCCAATGATGAGGAACTAAGAAAGAATATTTTAGAAGAAGCCCACAGTACCCCGTACTCTATGCATCCTGGTTCTACCAAGATGTACCAAGATTTAAAGAAAAGGTTCTGGTGGTCTGGACTCAAGCGAGACGTGGCCAGATATATCAGTACCTGCTTGACCTGCCAGAGAGTCAAGGCAGAGCACCAGAGACCAGGAGGAGTTCTGCAACCTCTCCCCATTCCAGAGTGGAAGTGGGAAGAGATATCCATGGATTTTATCACAGGTCTCCCAAGGACCACCCATGGACACGATGCAATATGGGTGATAGTGGACAGATTGACCAAGTCTGCCCACTTCCTAGCCATCAAGTTATCGCATTCGGTAGAGCAGTTAGCACAGCTGTACGTGAAAGAAGTGATCAGGCTTCACGTAGTTCCGAAGTCGATCGTTTCTGACAGAGATGAGCGGTTCATCTCCCATTTTTGGAGGTGTGTTCAGGACGCCCTAGGCACCAGACTTCAGTTCAGCACAGCTTTCCATCCCCAGACAGATGGACAAATAGAGAGAGTAAATCAGATTTTAGAAGACATGCTCAGGGCTTGTGCGTTGGACTTTAAAGGTAGTTGGTGCAAATTTCTGTGCTTAGCTGAGTTTGCCTACAAACAGAGAGAGTAAATCAGATTTTAGAAGACATGCTCAGGGCTTGTGCGTTGGACTTTAAAGGTAGTTGGTGCAAATTTCTGTGCTTAGCTGAGTTTGCCTACAACAATAGCTATCAGGTCACCATTAGGATGGCACCTTATGAGGCATTGTATGGCAGAAAATGCAGATCACCCATATGTTGGCAAGAAGCTGGTGAAAAGAAAGAGACGGAGTCAGAAATAGGCAGCCAGACTGAGCTTGTGGATGAGACCACTCAGGCTATCCAGACGATCCGCCAGAGGATTGAGACTGCCCAGAGTAGACAAAAAAGTTATGCTGACACACGCCGTAGGCCACTGGAATTCCAAGTTGGAGATTCTGTATTCCTCAAGGTCGCTCCTATGAAGGGAGTGATGAGATTTGGCAAAAAGGGCAAGCTAAGTCCTCGCTACATAGGACCCTACAAGATCATAAAGAGGGTTGGTAAGGTAGCATATGAGCTGGACTTACCAGAGGATATGTCAGCTATCCACAGTACATTTCATGTCTCTATGCTAAAGAAGTGTATTCACGATCCTAGCCAAGTGATTCAGCCTCAGTCAGTACAGATCCAAGAAGATCTTTGCTATGAGAGCAGACCGACACAGATAGTGGACAAAGCAGTTAAAAGATTAAGAAATAAAGAAGTGCCACTAGTGAAGGTCATCTGGCAGAATCAAAAGCATGAGGAAGCTACTTGGGAACGTGAAGACAGCATGAGAGAAAAATATCCAGAATTATTTTAAGTTCGAGGACGAACTTTTTATAAGGTATGGGGGATTGTAACGCCCGAAAATTCTCAAAACTAATTTTAGAAGTATCTTAGAATTTATTCCAAATTTATGGATATTTTTATAGAATTTTTCTGTAAACGAAAGTGGCAAAAAGGGTTATAAACAGAAAATCACGTAGGTGGGAATCGAACCCTTCACCTACGCTGTGAGAGACGAATGAGCGGACCAGCTGCGCTAGTTTATTTTTGTTGAAATAGATTGAGCGAAACAATAGATAAGGTATAATTAGGTAAATTCGCCCCCATAAGTATAAATAGATAATTAAGGAGAGAAGTTTTATTTTCCCTCAACTCAAACCCTTTCTTGCCCAAACCAGCCGCACGCCGCCCTCTTCTCTCCTCTCTTGGGCGAAACCACACCAAGCCTAGGGCTTTCCTCCGGTGGCCGGCCAAGGCTCTCCTCCGAGAGATTTTCCGATATTCGGAATCCCCACGACGAGAGGAACGCGTGAGCGCGAAGAAATCTCCGAGACTCCGAGTTTCTCCGGAACCTCCGACGCCGTTCTTGGTTGTAAGTCCAAGAAATCAAGGTAAGTACTGCTCACCTGCAGTAAGAGGCGGTTTTCCCGCAAGAATTTTCCCTTGAAAGTTTTAAAAGAGATATTTCCTTTTTGTTTAAGATTTTGCATGTGATCTTAGTTCATTATATGCTTATATATATTTGATAGAGTATCCTATGTGAGTTTAGGGTCTAGGAAATCTATAAGAAAAGGAAAGGAAGATAAAGAAAAAGAAAAGAGAAGGCCAAGGCCTTACGAAATCTCCAAAAGTCAAGACTTAGGGATTTGGGCACACAAGGTGTTCGATAAAATGCCAAGGCATTTAAAGATAAGAAAGAAAAGAGAGAAAAGCTATTTTATTTTCTAAGGCCAGTACCTGGCGTCCAAGGGCATCGTTAAAGAAATCCAGGTGTCCAATTCCAAGGTCTTGACCCTGGTAGACCAAGGTCTGCTCTATTAGGATTGGTGGCTCGCTACCCCAACCTTTTAGGGAACGCGCATAAGATGGTACTTACGTCTTAAGTGGATCCAAGTGAGTTATTATTTTCAAGTATATGCTTTAGCAAAGTTTTTCTAAAGTTTAAGGAAATTTTCTAAAAGTTAAAGAAAGACTTAAAGTTAAAGAATTTCTAAAGTTTCAAGTTAAGCCAAGAAAAAGTGAGTTAAGACTTATTAATGCTTGATTATGCATGTTTTGAGTTATACATGTTTTAGTGTTTCTTTTAAGCATAAAAGTATATACATGTTTTAGTGTTTCTTTTAAGCATAAAAGTATCTCATGTGATTTCACATTGTTTAAAAAGCATGCCTGCACATTTCGAGTTTTTGTGAGCTAGATAGTACTTGCTAAGCTTTATGCTTATTAGTTGCATTTCCTCTTACTGCAGGTAAAGGTAAAGACAAGCAATTCTGAAGGAAGGCGACGAGGCGGTGCTGAGTGACGTGTGTGTGGTGGCTAACCTTGGAGAGATCCTTGGGATGAGACAGTTTAACTTATTTGAAATGCAATGTTTAAGATTTCCAAATTCCAAGTTATTGTGTTATGGAGTTTATTAAACATTTATGCTTCGGATAGTTTTACATGCTTAATTTTGTAGAATGAAGATTTCATGTCATTTCAATTAGTATGCATACTTTTGTGAATGCACTAGATGAGCAAGGGCATGAGTAGTTTAGCATGTGGATATATTGAATTTTAGACTTATTCTTGAGCTTATTATTCCCTTTTGGACTAAGTCCTAATTGTGCTTAAAATGCTTGTAAATTTGGTAGAAAAGTAAGATTTACATTCTATGAAGTTCTAGAAATATTATTGCATGTGCCAAGATGTTGTTAGTTTCCTTTTGAATTAAGTCTTATTGCTTTAAATATGCTTAGAAAAGTTGCATCCATATTCCATAGTGCTTTAGTAATGTTATAGAACCTTGTGTGATGAGTTTAAATGGTTAGAATTGCTAGTAATGTGCCATTGTATCATGCATGACTATTAAAGTTAGACCATTATTCTTAGATAGATTTAAATACAAGTTTAAGAAAGTTCCGCATCTTTAGTCGTGCATTAGAGTCAAGAAGTAGACAAGTAGTGGTCCGTCTAAGGTAGAGAAGAAGACTCACTAACATATTTGCTCTATCTTGTTTGGTACTAACACTGGATGCAGGACTGAAGGAACGAGTGTCTGCAGCTCAGAAAGCCTCAAAGGAGTGAAGCAGCAGCTGGGTTGGGCGCCCGGAAGGACCCGGGCGCCCTAAGTACAAGCCAAACATGAGTTCAGCAAAAGTACGCTTACGAAGCTCACTGGGCGGGGCGCCCCCATCCTCCCGGGCGCCCCCGTGCTCCCGAGCGCCCTGGATGCCTCGGGCGCCCCGGGTTCAAGCCAACGAAGCGGATAAAACTTATCCAGCCGAGAAGCCCACTGAAAGAGTCAACCAGGGCGCCCCCAGCGTACCGGGCGCCCCCACAGTCAACCCTCAGCCCTATTCGAGTGGGATAAGGGCTGACCAAGACTTGCTCGGATCGGCTGAGACGTGGGGGGCAGGGGGGGCGCTCCCAACGTTCAGGGCACCCCGGGAGGCTATAAAAAGCCCCTCGACCCCAAGGCTTCGAGGATCACTTCTTCAAATGCCAAGACGCTCTTCTACGCACGCGCTCTGCTCCGGAAACCTCCCAACTCGAGATACAAGCGCCGACGACGTCCCTCTGCTCCGAGATACATTCCACACCGGGCGTGAGTAACGAAGAGCTGTCCATTTAAGTTTACTGTACTATTGTAACATCTTTTCTGTAAACCCTTTTTGCGCACATATAGAATTGCTCGTAGTAAATGGTCAATGACCGTGGGCCTTGGAGTAGGAGCCGACCGCGACTCCGAACCAAGTAAAATCTTGGTGTTTGTGTGGTGTTTAGTTTTAACTTTTCCGCTGCGTATTCTCTTTTTCAATCCGAAACGACTTACGATATTCACCCCCCTCTATCGTTTTCTCTCGATCCAACAATAGGTTGTAATTACAAATCAGTGAGTGGGGTGATGAAGGTCAACAAGGGAGCTCTGATAGTAATGAAAAGACAAAAGGTAGCAAAGAACATCTATAAGTTGATAGGGACTACAATTGTAGGTGGAGTCGCCTAACTAAAGTCTGAATCAGAAAGTACAGTCTTGTCGCATATGCGGTTAGGGCATATGAGTGAACGTGGGATGTTGGAGCTTCACAAGAGAGATTTGTTGTAGGGCGTCAAGACATGCAAGCTTGAATTCTATAAATTTTGCATCCTTGGGGAACATAGCAAAGTGCAATTTAAGACTGTAATACATAAGACGGAGGAGATTCTGGACTATGTACATACAAATCTTTGGGGACCAACCAGTATAGCATCACGTGGATGACACTTATATTTAGTGAGTTTTATTGATGATTTCTCACGAAGTTCTAGGTATACTTCATGAGTCATAAGTCAGAAACTTTTGTGAAGTTTAAATTATGGAAAACTGATGTGGAGAATAAGACAAGAAGAAAGATCAAATGCCTTAGATCAGACAATGGGATAGAGTACACGGATTCATAGTTCCAGGAATTTTGTGAGCAGCATGGAATATTGAGACATTTCTCAGTTCGTAGGACACCTCAACAGAATGGTGTGGCGGAAAGGTTGAACAGGACAATCATTGAGAAGGCAAATGTCTCAGGTTGAATGCAGGGCTAGCAAAGAATTTCTAGGCGGAAGCGGTAAACATGATGTGTTATCTCATTAATAGATCACCAAGGACAACACTAGAAGACAAAGTATCAGAGGAAGTATAGATAGGGAATCCAATAGATTACTCTTATCTTCAAGTTTTTGGATGTCCGACCTATATGTACATATCTAGTAAGGAATGATCAAAGCTGGATGTGAAGTCAAAACAGTATATTTTTCTGGAATATCAGAAAGGGGTTAAAGGCTTCAAACTTTGGCATCCTAAGGCAAACAAGGTAGTGATCAACAGAGATGTGGTCTTTGATGAGAAAACTATGCTACATCGTACTCATGAAGAAGGAAAGGAAATACCACAGAGCAACAAGGAGAAAGAGATTGTGCAGGTGGAGCTATAGACTTATGACTCTGATAATTCTAGCTCAGAGCACACAGAATATCGCACTATAGCTGGTGGCAGAACGAGACGAGTTATGAAGCCACCCACTAGATACGGATTTGAGGACTTGTGTCTTATGCACTCATTACTAGTAGCAGAGACTCTATATCTTTTCAGGAGGCAGTACACCGTTCTGAGAAGGACAGTGGATGACTACTATGGTAGAGGAGATGGAGTCGTTGCATAAGAACCAAAGGTGAGATCTAGTGGAACTTCCTAAGGGAAAACAAGCTATAGGGTGCGAGTGGGTATTCAGGGTTGGTTAGAGAACCTGATCCATGTCTCTAGATGCTAAAGGAAAGGAAGCTCAAACCCAGTGTTCTAGGTAGAGTTTTGCTTAGATACTCGTACTCTTCGAAGGGGTGAATATTCGCCAAGGTGGAGATTGTTGACAGGTGACTCATATCTGAATAATAGATGTCATGGAAGAAAAATCTATTAAAATTTTTCCTAACAAAATTTTATTAAGATTTTTCTAATAAACTTTTGTTAAAATTTTTCCTAACAAAATTCTGTTATGGTTTTACTGGGTTTGGATGTAGGCATTATTTATAGAGATCATTATAAGTCTATTGTATCGTAATCATCATTATTATTAAGAGAATAAGGTGTATTATCTTGTATAGAGAGAATTCTAATAAAGCTTCGACATTTTTTTGTGGAGTAGGCATGCCGTTGAACCACGGTAACTCTTCTTCTCCTTCTTCTCTTTCGTCTTCTACTTCTTCCTTATATTTTTCTCTCACTATTGTGTGTCTTTGCCTCGTTGCTCCGCGCGATCTCTTTCTCTCTTCCTTTTCTTCCGTAGTACGTTAGAGGTTGAGAGATTGTTGCCCCCATTTTACACAACACACCCCTTAAATATAAATTTTTTAGTTCCATCCTTGCCCATATTAGATTCTTTCTGAATGATTTTTAGCTTGATTTTGCCTTTTGATGATTAAACTATGAATTTCTCATCTGTTGGAGGATGAAGAGATCAAACTACCCGTTTGAAAAAGTTTTTTAGTGTCCAAAAAGCATTAGCGGTGATGTTTCCTTTCCTGAGAGAGTGTATTCATTGTTTTTGTCTTATAGTTTTTGTTATTCGAATGCGAGATACAAAATTTTCATCCAGTGGGTTTGTGACAGAGAATGAATTTGAATTCATAAATGACTCTAGAGTCGTTTCCAATCTATTTTTAATTTATGAATATGTAGTCCAAATATTCTCAAGGTTAGTTTTTGAGGTGTTTAACAAATTGATAGAAAAAGTTCTTGGGATTATGGTGCGATGGTAAGAGATAAGATGGATTCCTTGGACAATGAGAATTTAAATATCACCCAGGCAAAATACACTTGGAAAATTTAAAAAACTTGTTGGCCGTCCGTGAAAGAAAACATAAAATCATTAATTAGATTTGTTTGAATAGTATCTAAGAAAATCATAATTTATAAGCAACTATCCAATTGACAGATAGTAATTTGTCAAACAATTATAAAAGCAAACACTTTGATGTTTATAAAAATAGTTAAATTAATTGGTATTAGAAGTCAACTCATTTAAAAGAGTTTTTTATTTGACTTTTCTTAATGATAATGAGAGGGAATTCACTGTTTTTTTTCCATCTTTATATTCATGTTGTTAATCAATCCCACGTCATAGGATAAAACTTGAAAGTTATTGTTGTATATTCATATTTTTTGAATAGGAGATACAAATATTCTTCAAGTGGTTTTGTGACGAGAGTTTGAATTTGAACCCATAATTGGCGCTAGAGTGGTTTTGGATCTAATTCTAATTTATAAATGTGTAGTTGTCATCCTTATACAAACCTTGAAAAAATACATATAAATTTAATCATGGAATAGATTTGGCTGAATAGTAGCTAATGAACTCCCAATTTAAAAGCAACTATCCTATTAACATAGTGTCATTTGTCAAACAATTATAAAAGTACGTCATTTGTCAAACAATTATAAAAGTACACACTTTGATGTTAATTTATAAAAAAAATAATTAAATTAACCCATAATTAACAAGGTTTTTAAGTCCCTAATTTGAGTGAGTTGCATGTTCTTAATTTCTTTTAGATTGAGGTACATTGTTTTGGCCTGGCCACTAGCTAACTTTTTATATGCAACTTTATCAATCATACTCATTCATGATGGCTTAGCGTTATTGTTTATAGTGATCATCTTTGTTTTTAAATGGGTTTCATTCATCAAGTCAACTTGTCTTAATTGTTTAGTACAAAGTAGCAATTAATGCGAGCTTTGTCGTGAAGAATTTATGGTTGTCGAGTGTATACATCGACAATATTTGACTTAGGAATGGAATATTGTCTATCTACAATCATCGACTGGGGTAATAACTATTTGTCACATTTTTTTTTAGGAATTTCTAGAACGCGATAGAGGAGGTTATCATCAAACCATTACAGCATCACTGTATACACAAAAAAAAAATCTCTATTTAGCAACGGAATATATCCGTTGCTATTCCGTCACCACAAGGACTTTCAGACAGAATTACGATAAATTTATGCACGTCGTAAATAACGATGTCAGAAACATAAATAGCGACAAAATACATATGTCTGTCGCTATTTAGGGATGTATAATTTCAACTCTATTTATTACTAATGTCTCTAAATTTAGCAACGACAAATTAAATTTCTTGCTAAAACAAATTATGAGAGATCAGTGATTCTTAAATTATTATGCTACTGATGTAAATTAGCTGAACGGGGGGTGGGAATAACATTAATTTATATATCCTATCATTTCTTATCTAATTATTTTGATACATGATTAAATTTTTTTTTTTTTTTTTTTTTTTTTTTTTTTTTATTTTTTTTTATAATATATATTAATAATTTTATATTTATCAATATGTTAAATTTGAAATATAATATATATAAGATTTATTAAAATTGATTATTATGTAATAATATTTATAGGGTATTGTCAACTTTAATTTACATACCAAGCGGATCAATTTTGCTTCTGCTTTGATAATTGAATTCGATTACATTACACTATTTATACTACTAACGGGATTAATTTTTTGATTTCTCTGCTATATTTAACCAAGAAAATTAAATTTCCATCGTTATAGGCCAAACATAGTTTTGTAGTACAAAATAGTGATGGAAAGTTGAATTTTGTAATTAAATATAGTGACGGAATTAAATCTATCCATAATTAAATAGCAACGGAATTGAGATTTCTATTCCTATTTAGCTACGGAATTTTAATTTTTCATTGTTATTTAGCCACGGAATTTAATTTCCCATCGATACATTAGCCATAGAATGTAGGCCTCTGTCGCTATAAGCCAAATATAGTCCCGTAACACAAACTAGCGATGGAAAGTTTAATTCTGTAGTTATTTAGCCATGGAATTAAACCTTCTGTCGCTAAATCCCATGATTTTTTTTTGATATATCCTCACCGTTTAAGCTTTTTCCTTGTTTACATCAAATGTATCGTAACAATTAATAAACCATCACAAATGATGGTAAAACACATTTATATTAAAGAATTTAGCAACACAACATTTACATAAAATCCAAAACCACAACATCCGATCCAAACATAATAAACAAGACTAACGATATAATTGATCATACAATCTAAACAAAAACGATAATAAAATCCAATCCTATCCAATCCAAAAACAACAAATGATACAAACCAAACATCTGAATACAATCAACTAATGATCCAATACAACAATCTCATTATCCAATTCAAGACATCCAACTCAAAATCTAATACAAAATCAACTTCAATCCCACAAGAAATATGAGATAACAACACAAGAGTTACAAATACAACAATAGTTTTTGAAGTTAAACTAAACTACATAAGAGATAACTAATTATCATATTTTTTTTGGTGCGTTCCTGCAATTCTTGATGGCTCTGACTTATAATCAAAATAGGTTGACTTCGAAGGTTTTTAGAGATGAATGTGCCTATTGTAAAAACAAGGGACACTGAAAGTCAATGCCCATTATTGTTGAACAAAGATAAACCACCAGCGTAATAATATCCACAACCTTCATAGAAACCTGATCCGTATATGTTTAAGCAGTTTCAACAATTACTTGCTTCACAGCCTTTTGTCATATTAGCTTTCTCTAATATAAGTTTGTCATCATTTGATATTTCAAGTATATATATCTTCATCCTTGTGGATTTTGAATTCTGGCGTCTCCCATCATATATCACCTAATTTATCATCTTTTATTTCTTTGTCTTCCAGTTAATCTATATTTATTGTGGCTGCTGATAGTACTCCTATGCCATTAGTAAGTGTTGGTTCTATTGTTACGTCTGATTTATCTCTTACTAATGTTTATTATATTCCAAGTCTTACTTTAAATATTGTTTCTGTTAGTTAATTATGTAAGTTTGGATACCTAGTCTCTTTTTCATCATCCAATTTCTATATTTAGGACCCACGATCTCAGAGAATGATTAGGATAGGGCATAAGCATGAAGGACTCTATGTTTTGGATCAACTCAAAGTACCAAAAATTATAGCTTCGAGTGTGGATTTATCATCTTTTCATTTGAATAGTTCATCCTCTGATTTTTACTTATGACATTCTCATTTATGTCATATTTCAGTGTCTTATTTGCAATTTTTAGCTTCTACAGGAGTATTAGAACCTTTAAAAAGTTCTGATATTTTTTTTATTGTAGTGGTTGTAAACTGTCCAAATTTTCTGCCTTATCATTTTATAAAAGTCTTTCTCTTTCCTCTGCTCCATTTGATCTTATCCATTCTGATGTATGGGGGCCCTCTCCTATTCCTAGGGGGAGGGTCAAAGTATTATGATGCTTCTGAATGTACTATTCATCAAACCTTATGTATAAATATTCCTAAACAGAATAGTGTGGTTGAACGGAAATATAGATATCTTTTTGAAACAACCCGCTCATTTTTATTGTCTTTTATTGTTCCTAGTGTCTTTTGGGGGAAGCAATCCTTGCAGTTGCTCATGTGTTTAATATAATTCCAACCTAACATAATTTAGGCTTATCATTTAAAAAAAAAATTATATAGTCATCCTCCTGTCTATTCCTCTTTGCATATTTTTGGCTGTACTTGCTTTGTTCTTTGTCCACATGTTGAGAGCAATAAATTAATCCCTCGGTCTGCTATGTGTGTGTTTTTTGGGTTATGGTATTGGTCAAAAAGGACATTGTTGCTTTGATTCCGTTAGTTAAAAATTGTATGTCTCTCGTCATATTGTGTGAGCATATTCTAATCTTTTCTATTCTGGCTAGTTCACATAATATAACAAAGTCAGATCTGTTTTGCATTGATCCTTTCAATACTGACACTAAGGAAGCTTCACCCACATCCCCTACTGGTAGCTCAACCGAATCTGGTACATTAGTTCCTGAAAGAGCTCCATGTGCTCCTCCCTCTATCACTACTCAATCATCTCCTGAGATTGTGGATGATTCTTCTCTCCACCGTCGTCAATCTACTCATGTTTGTAGGTCTATTAAACTATCAGATTTCGCTTACTTTTGTTATTCTCATTCTTTTGCTTTATTTGTTGCATCTATTTATTATCTTTCTGAGCCTATATCCTAAAGAGAAGTTGTTCATAATCTACTTTGGTAGAAGGCTATAACTAAGGAATTATCTGTCACGCCCCCAGAGGCACATGCTTCCTCGAAAATCGGGCAGCATCTCCCCTGTACGACGGACAATATGGGGCAAGAATACATATATCTCCACATAAAAGCTTAGCCACATGCGGCTAGCATCACATCTATAGAGATAAACACAACCACGCAGTTTATATTAGAATAAGAGATAACGGGTGGCTCAGTCACCATAAACATAAAATGAAACTACCATCCAAAAGAGAACTCAAATGTCTCTGATAATGACAAAATCCAACAACGAATAAAATGCAACTCTAAGTACTGAAACAAATAACTAAACCGAATACGAAAAATTAACTCAACTTGACACTGGGGACTGGTAACTGGATCCTCTCCTAGCTCTAAGAAATACGTCTACCTGCTATCTGAAACAACAAAAAAGAAAGCAGGGGTGGTGAGTCCGGGCGGACTCTGCGGGTATATGAGTAGACAATAAGCATGGCATAATAAAGGATAATGAAGTAGAGAAATCAACAGTGTACAGTCCATAAGAATTATAGAATCACCTAAACATGCATAACAAGAGTAAGACGACAGGATATAAAGTCCGAATAACAACTAAACAGGTGTAAAACAACGCAACAACAATAAAAGCAGGATATACATGCATGTCAATCATGTGCAACAACCATAGCTCATATAAATGCAACAATCACAGAAAAATACATAAACGAAATACGTATGCACATGATGCAATGACATGTGTCACCCCTGACGCCAGTCAAGCCGCCAACACATCCCATCTGTGTGACCGAGTGGGTAGGGCTGTGACAACTGTACGCACTCCAACAACAATAAATACCACAAAGGTGTGGTTGAGTGGACAGGATGCTGGGGAGCCAACTACTCCAGACCCCTATACAGAGGGGGAGCTATCAACAGCTACAATATCCCTCGAAAAACAACGGTGAGAGTGAGCCACCAACAGCTCTAATATCTCTCTAAAACAACGGTGAGGGTGTCACTGTTTGGCATAATAGGACAAATGCTCACACTCTAATAACTACCACGTCAACAAGTGGTTGAGTGAATCGAGCAACAATATGACTAACGACGGCTTAACTAAATGTAAGCCCAACAATCGTTAGTATGCAACGTGCAAGTATGGTGCATGCTATACGATGCACAAACAACCGAAGAAACAACAATGCAACAAAATCCAACAAATATACGATGTATCAATACAACCATCCAGAAATCGAAAACCAACGATTATGCACCTACACTACTAGGTAGGGTATTTCTAATGCCAAATAAACCTATCTGTGTTTAATGGACTTCTAAGTGCTCGCGTACAAGCGGCACTTTACAGAACGAAAAATCAATAGAGGACTGTACAGATATGAATTTGGGAACACTCGAAGATCAACGAAAAATAAGTCTCAACGACGATGTTTTAAATATCGTTAAAGAACAAGGTCAAGCAACCTATCAGACATAATATAGCCATGCTTTTAAGGTAAAGAAAACTACTCGAGTACAAAGGAGAAGTACCCGCCTTATAATTGTAGAACGTATACGAACAGAACCTCCCACGATCAACTGAACGAGTCCGAAATTAAGGTCCTGTACCAATGACGTAGTTTAAGCTATCGCAACAAAGAAACATTTAGCAACAACTTACTACGAGCATAAAATAAATCCTGCTAAGGTATTGATCACTAATAAATCTTAATTAGCAGTTATTTCCCATTTAAACCCAAATCATGGTCTAATGTATATGGCACAGTATACGAAAGGCAAAATCAACCTCCCAATATGATCTTAACCGAAATCACAGTTCAAAGAAACAAACATTTGGGTTATCTTCCTCTAAAATCCCAACTCACGGCCACGATCACAGAGTCAAAACAACATTTCCCTCATGCATACAATTTACGAAATTTGATTTCAGAACAATAGAAACCATCAACTCTTCCCACAGTTTACTCATGACAGTGCAACACCACTAGAAGACTAATCCAAAACAGACAAGAACACGAACTACACAAACACAATACCTATCTCAACTAGATTGATCAGATCTCACCCCTTCCCACAACAATTCTATAGGATTTAACAGAAACAAAACCGAAGCAATTCTCATCCAAGGAATCAGTACCAAAACTGTGATTCAACGCAGGAAAATAATCTCAACCCCAAATTAGGGCATTACATTAGAACCAAATCCTTTACCTACACTTACACAACAACCAGCAACTCAGAAACGCAGAGGAAGATGGCGCGGCTTCGACGATGAATGACCGGCACAACAGCAACTGCTCGCGATCCGAAGACGCGATGGATAACTTCTCTCCTGCCTCTCTGTGTCGCCTCTGCTCTTCAATGAAGGGAGGAAAAGTGCTACGGCGGGGGCTAGGGTTCGGCGTCAAAGCAGAGGCGACGACTAGGGCTCGGCTCGGCGTCGAAACCAGCGAAGAAGAAAGGAAGTGGAGAAGAAGAAATGAAAGGGAGAACTGAGAAGCGACGACGGCGTCGCTGGTCGTGGCACGTGCGGGCTGCGGGCATCGGCAGAGAAACCGCAAGAGATCCGAGTCGAGGGAGAAGAAAACGACACGGGGAGGAAATTAGGAAGTTTGGATCAAGAAGCAGCAAAAGAAGCAGTCTGGATCAAGAAGTTTGTCTCGGAACTTGGAGTGGTTCCAACCATTGATGAAGCAATACCGGTTTACTGCGACAACAATGGAGCTATTGCACAAGCAAAGGAACCAAGGTCTCATCAGCGATCCAAACACGTGCTTCGCCGCTATCATCTGATCAGAGAGATTATAAGTAGGAATGATATACAAATTGAGAAAATTCCCACTGAAAGGAATTTAGCGGATCCTTTAACTAAGGCCTTGCCTCAAAGCAAGTTTGAGGGTCATGTTAGAGCCTGTGGTATTGGATACCGTAGCGATTGGCATTAGGCCAAGTGGGAGTTTATTAGTAATATGAGAGAAGTGTCCTAAGGCAATCGCCTTATGAATGTAATCATTTACTTTAATAAATGAATATTCACTATTTGAGTATACATGTTCATGTATTTGATTGAGATCTTAAACTCATTTACTGAATGCCCGCAATACAATTCACAGCATGAGAGAATTTGTGAAGAATTCACAACTAGTGATTATCTCTACATGTGCAATTGTGAAGTATTGAAATTGTCCCTAGTCGATGAATTGATAAATACGGACACTATCAATTCTGTTGAGACTAGCATGGGTTATTCTCTAATCAGCTGATTCTCACTAGCTGGAGACATTGGGATGTCCGGAGATAAACATGAATGCTAGTTAAGGGAACTAGTTCATTGGAGTGACTGGCTGTAAAACTTCATATGGTAATCTACGTACAGATATGTCAATGAAGTTCTTATTGCAGCTTAAGTGCGATGTTCCTTTGACTTGCGGTGTTCAAGTCATCTTGGTCATAGAGACTTATACTTTGACATCTTAAGCAAGCATCTCTAAGGAGGTGTGGACCCAGGATGGTTGGGTATAAGCCGAAGTGCCCGAAGATGTTTGAACATCCTACAAAGGATTCACCATTCCTTGCGAGGAGATGTATACCCAAGGCCTATCGTCGGATTGTTACTCGAAGCATCTGGCCAGAGCATCACATGTTCAGAGTATGAATCTCTCAGAAACATGAGAGTAACTAGAATCTGTTGGACGAGAAAGATATTACTTGGGCTAGGTGTGACGTAGTCAGCCTAGTGGGGACTGACACATATAGACCGTGTCCTGAACCAAGTGGGTATAAGATGGTGAAGGGAATGAGGCACGACTCATTATAGATGCTGAAGGGTTTCAGAATTATTTCTGAGGTCAACCGTTGATCTTTCGATTAATTGGGGGTCATGATGTACTACTAGGTGCCACTCATGATCGTTCTATAATTGGTTGATTATAGACGGCCAACATAAATCGAAAGCCTATTTAGTCACACGCACTACGAATAATCCGAGGGATTTAAAACGAGTTGAAAATTAGATTTTCCGATCAAGAGAGATAAGTCGAATCTGAATTTATCTGAGACGCATCGGAAGCTTAAAATGGCTAAGTCTTTTGAAGGCTTATTGGACGAATTAAATGAGTTTAATTCGTAAGGTGACGGCTTGAATTTGGCCGGCTAAAGAGGGTCCCCACCCTCTTTGGTTTGGCCAGCCATAATAAAAAAGGGAAACCAAATTGTTTGGTTTAAATTATAAAATAAATCGAGCGTGATTTGTTTTATAAAATTATGGATAAAAAAATTTATATAAAGAAATTTATATAAAGAAATTTATAGAAATTTATTCTTTTTTATGGAAATTAAAATGAACCATGGATTGGTTTATTTTATTTTATAAAATCAATTATGAATTGATTTTTCCATGATAAGAAAAATTTATATAATAAATTTCTTGTAAAAAATTTATTCCATAATAAGAGGGGAGACATGGTTGTTTTTATTATAAATTAAGTTATAATAAAAACTTGGCATAACGAAATAATTCATAGAAAAATTTATAAGATAAATTTCTTATGAAAATTTATTCCGTTAAAAAGAGACTTGGCGATAAAGATGCTACTATATAAAGGTACCAAGGCAAGGCTTAGAAATTAATTCAAGAGATCAAGGATTCTTGCCTAGCCTCTCTTCCTCTCCTTCTCTCCCTCTCCCTCCTCTAGTAGGCGCCGGCCCTAGAGGGCTCCCTTAGGGTTGCCGTGAGTCACCTCCACCAAGAAGGTGCCGAAGAAGAAGAAGAAGTGGGTCGCGACTCCTTCCTTCCTCCCGGAATATTGATTCCGTTTTTGTTTGGTGGTTAGTTTTCCATCTCTCTCTCTTGATATTCTTGTCGTACCTTTGGAGAATCTAGTAGTTCTTGTCGGCACGAAACTCGTGGCTTTGCGAAGTCATCCTGAAGAGAACTCGGCGTGGACGCGAATAGAGGCGGAGCTTCCAAGGGACGCTACGGTTGGATCTTGTCCCTTTCTACGAGTTACGCGAGGTATCAAGTAAATTAGTTTACTTTCAGCAAAATTTTAAATGTATGATTATGTCTCCACAACATAAGGTTGCATGCTAGATACGTGGTTAAAATAATTTGAGAAATTATTTATGCTAAATCTTCTGCTGCACGTAATTAAATTTTAAAATTACGAACCCGTATCCATGTCAACATGCACCCGGTCCCAACAGTGGTATCAGAGCCGGTTAGTGTTCGACATAATCATATAATTGTTTTGCGGAAAACTTTGTCATAATCTCAATTTTGGAAAATTTTCTATTTATGGAAACTTTCCAATTATGATAAATTTTAGATTTAGGAATTTCAAAGTTTGGAAATCCTCATGAAATTTCGCAAACTTTTGAAATATCCTAGTTTCTGAAATTTTATGATAATTGTGAAAACTTCCCATTATTAGAAACTTTCCAATTTTGGAAATTTTCTATTTTGGAAATTTTCCAATTTTGGAAATATGTAAGTTTTCTTTGTACCAGAAACTTACAAATATTCTGAAAACCTATTATGAAATCTCGCAATTTTGGGCACTTTCTTTCAAGAAAGTCTAGACAAATTTATGGATCATTAATTGACAATTAAAATTCAAATTGGTTTTAAATTATTAACAAAATTCTTTATTTTGGATTGAGCCTCGGGGAGCCGTCCAATTTAAAGATAGTTGTTGTAATTTAATTTCCCATTTTGAATAAAATTGTCATGTTTAATTTGGTTACGCCTCGGGGAGCGGACCAAATTGGATTTACGACAAATTTCATTTCTTTGGGTATCTGAGCCTCGGGGAGCCACCCTTAGAAAACAATTTGTTGTAATTAATTAATCCATAAATAAAATATGTGATCAAATTTTGGAAATTTAGGATAATTTCCTTATTTGATTTAAGAGGTGATGCTCTTACATATTGTTGTCTCCAAAATTAATTAGGAAAATGGTTTCCTATAGAGCTTTCTTAAATAAGATTTTCATGAAAATAATATGTGGTTGAATTAAGGGAATCTGTCTCTTAATTTAATAAGATTTGATTTAGAGAAATCAAAGTCTTAAACATATTATTCCGAAATTGATTATGACAATTTAGGAAATTGTTTCCCAAAACAATCCCTTGAATAAAGTATGAAATTGGGATTAGGAAATCTGGTTCCTAATCCAATTAATGAGACTTGATAAATTAAGTCACATACATATTTTATCAAGGAAATCGTTAGTCATGACATAATTATATGTCATGAATGTGCTTTGAAAAGAAAGGATGAGACTCAAAACCCCTTACAAAATATTAAGGCTAACACCTTCCATTAATATGGTTAGAACCGGAGTTTTGTTTCTCGTTTGGGTTGATGGACACATCCATGCCCGGCTTGAACCTCAACATGTTCAAACCATGGAATTAGTTTATGAATAATATAGTTGGAGTCAGAGGTCAATCCTTAGTTTTGGTTGTTGGACACATCCAAGCCTGACTAAACGGTTGAATGAGCTCCAACCATATTAAAACTATTTCTTGATTAATGGGTCAGCCTTAAGCTTGGAGCATCGATTTGTTGTGCCACAACCAAGGTCGATGTAAAGAGAGGTGCAGTTGGGTGCTATGTATATTGTTGCATACTTGTTAATGAGTTAACAACCCAATGATTTATGCAAACATTCAATTAGTTGATAGCATAAAGTGATAGTTACATATATGTGATATGTAATCGGTATAATTACCTACCTTCATAGCTAAGAATAACTTGATGGCCACAGCCATGGTTGTTCTTATCTATGGTTGGATATCAACCTATTTGGAGGTGTTCCTACAATCTCCCGAATTGATAAAAAGGGTTATTCAATTCGAAAAATAAATATGATTTAATTAATGTATATTGATGCATTCTTTATCATTCTTCTCACATAAGCTCAATTTGTATTTCTAGGATAATCACTCGATCATGTCTTCTCTGAATTTGCGTTCCATTTTTGACACCAAAAACTTGACTGGGCCAAACTTCATGGACTGGCTTAGAAACCTGAGGATAGTCCTCAAGGCAGAAAAGCTTGCTTATGTCCTTGAAGAACAATTCCCAACCGTCCTCCTGAAGATGCAACTCCAGACCAGTTTCCTGAGTTGCTCAACCTGCTGAAGACTGTAGAGCCTTCTGTAAAGCAGGATCAGAAGATGGTACAGTTAGTTGGTTCCTCGAAGAAAGGTTCTAAGAGGAAGACCAAAGAACAGAATAAGTGAAAGAAGAAAAAGGCCAAAAAGATTGAAAAGACCCCAAAAGGCACTTGCTATCACTGTGGCAAAGAGGGTCACTGGCGAAGAAACTGCAAGGTTTATCTTGAGTCCTTGAAGAGGAAGGCATCCGATGCCCCATCCTCTTCAGGTATCTTCGTTATTGAATGTCACTCTATTTCCTCGTACACCTGGGTACTGGATACTGGGTGTAGCTCACATATATGTAATGACATAAAGGGGCTAAGGAATAGAAGAAGACTCGTCAAGGGAGAAGTGAATTTGCGAGTTAGAAATGGAGCAAAGATTGCTGCTGTTTCCATTGGAACATATTTGCTAAAGCGCTCCCTACTGGACTTGTCTTAGAATTGGATAATTGTTATTTTGTTCCTTCGTTAATAAAGAACATTGTATCTATTTCATGTTTGAATGAAAAGAGTTATCATTTAACTTTTAGTAACAAATGTTGTTACATAACTTTAAATGACGTTCTTTATGGGACTGGAACTTTGTGCAATGCTATCTACACGTTAGATTTATCCGGTGACGTTTTCAATATTGAAGTTAGCAACGAACGTGCTCGAATAGATGATCGAATAGACTCCTACACATGACATTATCGTCTTGGCCATGTAAGTAAGAAACGCATGACCAAATTACACCGATGTGGAATTCTGGAATCATTTGAACCCGGTTCATTTGATACATGCGAATCATGCTTAAAAGGCAAGATGGCCAAATTACCCTTTTCCGGAAAGGGTAATCCAGTGGGAGAATTGCTTGGTCTAATACATACTGATGTATGTGGACCAATGTCAACTCCTGCACAAGGAGGCTATAACTACTTCATTACCTTTATTGATGATCACTCACGATTCGGGTATGTGTTCTTGATGAAACACAAATCTGAAGCTTTTGAGAAATTCAAAGAGTTCAGAAATGAAGTAGAGAAACAGCTTGGCAAAAGTATTAAAATACTTCGATCCGATCGGGGTGGTGAATACTTAAGTCAAGAGTTTCAAGATTATCTAAGGGACAATGAGATATTGTCTCAATGGACTCTGCCATATACACCACAGCATAATGGTGTATCTGAGAGGCGTAATCGAACCTTGATGGACATGGTTAGATCTATGATGAACTATGCAACTCTTCCAAAATCCTTTTGGGGCTATGCACTAAAGACAGCTGTTTACTTGCTAAACAGAGTCCCGACCAAGGTAGTCTCTACTACTCCATATGAGACGTGGAATAGTAAGAAACCTCATTTAACTCACCTTAAAATATGGGGTTGTCCTGCTTATGTGAAGCGGACTGTATCAGACAAATTGGATGCTAAGTCTGATAAATGTCTATTTATTGGATACCCTAAGGAAACGAAGGGTTACCAATTCTATCATCCCTTGGAACAAAAGGTGTTTGTTTCAAGGCATGCTGTGTTTCTGGAAAAAGAATTTATTTTACAAGAAAATAGTGGGAGTGACATTGAACTTGATGAAGTTCAAGAAACTCCAATAGACATTACAGAGACACCTAGTCTAGACCCACAACCGAGAACTCATGATGATGAGCTATCAGTTGAACCTAAAACAACACCACTTCTTCGTAGGTCGGATAGGACACGCAATATTCCAGAGAGATACGGATTTCTCATAAGTGAATCGAACGACGTGTTACTCATTAGCGATGACGAACCTATCAGTTATGAAGATGTTCTGAAATGTTCAGAAAGGGACAAATGGCTTGAAGCCATGAAGTCGGAAATGGATTCCATGTACGAAAATCAAGTATGGGACTTGGTTAACCCACCTGAAGGGATTAAACCCATAGGATGCAAGTGGGTTTTCAAGAAGAAAACCGACATGGAAGGTAATGTTGTTACCTTTAAGGCTAGATTAGTGGCAAAAGGATATCGTCAGAAACAAGGAATTGATTATGACGAAACCTATTCGCCAGTAGCTATGCTTAAATCCATTCGGATGCTCCTGGCCATAGCAGCTCATTATGATTATGAGATATGGCAAATGGATGTGAAAATAACTTTCCTTAATGGAAACCTGCTTGAGGATGTATATATGATACAACCTGAAGGTTTCACGTCGGTTGATAAAACCAAAATATGCAAGCTTCGACGATCCATATATGGACTGAAGCAAGCATCTAGGAGCTGGAACATCCGTGTTGATGAGACAATCAAAGAGTTTGATTTCTCACAAAATTTTGACGAACCTTGTGTATACAAGAAGGTTAGTGGGAGTGCAGTCATATTCCTAGTATTATATATCGATGACATATTACTTATAGGAAACGATATATCAGTCTTACAGTCGGTTAAAATTTGGTTGTCCAAAACTTTCTCCATGAAAGACTGGAGAGCAACCTATATCCTTGGGATTAGAATCTATAGAGATAGATCAAACGGTTGCTTGGTCTTTTGCAGTCTACATATATAGACCGAGTCTAAAAAGGTTTAGGTATGTCAGAATCCAAGAAAGGTTACCTTCCCATCAGGCATGAGATCAACCTTTCAAAGTCTATGTGTCCGCGCACAGAAGACGAAGATTTGCATGAATAAGATTCCTTATGCATCCGCGATAGGATCTATCATGTATGTTATGTTATGTACTAGGCCCGATGTATCGTATGCTCTGAGCGTCACGACAGATACCAGTCTGATCCAGGAATGGATCATTGGGCGGCTGTCAAGACAATCCTAAGTACTTAAGAAAACTAAGGATGTGTTCTAATATTGGAGAAGGAGATATGTATACGTGGTATACAGATGCCAGTTTCCAGACAGATAAGGATGACTCCAAATCTCAGTCTGGATACGTATTTACTTTGAATGGAGCGCAATAAGTTGGAAGAGTTCCAGCAAGACACCTGAGCGGATTCTACCCCGGAATCGGAATACATTGCGGCTTCGGAAGCAGCAAAAGAAGCAGTCTGGATCAAGAAGTTTGTCTCGCAACTTGGAGTGGTTCCAACCATTGATGAAGCAATACCGTTTACTGCGACAACAAGGAGCATTGCACAAGCAAAGGAACCAAGGTCTCATCAGCGATCCAAACACGTGCTTCGCCGCTATCATCTGATCAGAGAGATTATAAGTAGGAATGATATACAAATTGAGAAAATTTCCACTATAAGGAATTTAGCGGATCCTTTAACTAAGGCCTTGCCTCAAAGCAAGTTTGAGGGTCATGTTAGAGCCTGTGGTATTGGATACCGTAGCGATTGACATTAGGCCAAGTGGGAGTTTGTTAGTAATATGAGAGAAGTATCCTAAGGCAATCGCCTTATGAATGTAATCATTTACTTTAATAAATGAATATTCACTATTTGAGTATACATGTTCATGTATTTGATTGAGATCTTAAACTCATTTACTGAATGTCCTTAATATAATTCACAGCATGAGAGAATTTGTGATGAATTCACAACTAGTGATTATCTCTACATGTGCAATTGTGAAGTATTGAAATTGTCCCTAGTCGATGAATTGATAAATACGGACACTATCAATTCTGTTGAGACTAGCATGAGTTATTCTCTAATCAGCTGATTCTCACTAGCTGGAGACATTGGGATGTCCGGAGATAAACATGAATGCTAGTCAAGGGAACTAGTTCATTGGAGTGACTGGCTGTAAAACTTCATATGGTAATCTACATACAGATATGTCAATGAAGTTCTTACTGCAGCTTAAGTGCGATGTTCCTTTGACTTGCGGTGTTCAAGTCATCTTGGTCATAGAGACTTATGCTTTGACATCTTAAGTAAGCATCTCTAAGGAGGTGTGGACCCAGGATGGTTGGGTATAAGCCGAAGTGCCCGAAGATGTTTGAACAGCCTATAAAGGATTCACTACTCCTTGCCAGGAGATGTATACCCAAGGCCTATCGTCGGATTGTTACTCGAAGCCTCTGGCCAGAGCATCACATGTTCAAAGTATGAATCTCTCAGAAACATGAGAGTAACTAGAATCTGTTGGACGAGAAAGACATTACTTGGGCTAGGTGTGACGTAGTCAGCCTAGTGGGGACTGACACACATAGACCGTGTCCTGAACCAAGTGGGTATAAGATGGTGAAGGGAATGAGGCACGATTCATTATAGCTGCTGAAGGGTTTCAGAATTATTTCTGAGGTCAACCGTTGATCTTTCGATTAATTGGGGGTCATGATGTACTACTAGGTGCCACTCATGATCGTTCTATAATTGGTTGATTATAGACGGCCAACATAAATCGAAAGCCTATTTAGTCACACGCACTACGAGTAATCCGAGGGATTTAAAACGAGTTGAAAATTGGATTTTCCGATCAAGAGAGATAAGTCGAATCTGAATTTATCAGAGACGCATCGGAAGCTTAAAATGGCTAAGTCTTTTGAAGGCTTATTGGACGAATTAAATGAGTTTAATTCGTAAGGTGACGGCTTGGTTTGGCCGGCCAAAGAGGGTCACCCTCTTTGGTTTGGCCGGCCACATAAAAAGNTCTAAGCTCTATGGATTAGTATCTTGTCCTTAAATCAACAACTTGACCTTTTCATCTATCATGAGTCATTTGAGATGAATTTAATCACTAGCCTTTCAAGGGAAGTTTTGGTGGCTCTCTCTTAAGTTCTAATTTGGTGATGGAAGTGGAGCTCACTCTTACACACATGTTTCTTGCACTACCATAGGCTTGCTTATTATCTACTGTCCACCATTAATCATGAATAGGATCAACAACTATAAAAACAAATGAAAACATGAAAAATGGTGAGAAATGGAATAAAAATTAAGGAAATGGAAAAATTGATGAAGTGGGAGACTTGGTTGCTCAAAAATGTTTCCAATGTGCTTTTGCCCCTCTTGACAGTCCTCTAATGATATCAAAAGTGTGGTAAAGTCAGATTTAAGTAATGGCCTTTGATTTAGATGAAAAACCCTTTCTTTACTTCCTTGTGCCAAGTTGCCTTTTGTGTGCCATTTTTTTCCTTTCTTCTCTTTTCTGATTCTTCTTTTTCTTCTTTCTTTCTTTCTTGTAAGGTCAGAGATGAAATGGAATAAATCTTTGATCCGGATGGGGAAGATCTTCACTGAACTCATGGAGCAAAAATTCCAGTTGAGTACCATTTTGTGTCTCCCTTCTTTTTTTTTCTCTCCAGCTGTTTTCTGTTTCTTTTTTTTTCTTGCTCTCTTAGTTAACTTCTAAATTCATTTCCTGGTCTCAATCTGCTCAGTTGGATACTTGCTGACCAGAAACTAGCTCCAATCCACATTTCCGTGACCTTCTTGATACACAATCCTTCAAGTTGGCACACCTTCCACTTAAATTTTCCTTTTTCTGTTTCTGTGTTTCAGCTCACGGTAGATTCAATTCAAATCTCTGATTTCTTCACATCAGTTAGCATAAGGAGTAATTAAGCACTTAAAGTATTCCACATCACAAATTCTGCTCAACAAAATTCAATTTCAGCCTTGGTTTTGCTCAACTCAGCTCAGCAGTTTTTTTTTCTTTTTGTTCTGATTTCCTCCACTTCTAATGGAGCCTTTCAGATCTTGCAAAACTTTCCCTTCATAACTATCAGTTAGCATCAACTATCAGTGGAGAATCTCAATACTTCCATTCGAATCCCTGATCAGCAGAATTGAATTCAACCACAGCCTTCACTGCATTTTCTGTGTTTGTTTTTTTTTCTGCTGCAATTCCAGCTCAAGATCTCCATTTCTCTGCTCTCCACCAGCTTCAACGTAGTCTCTACAGAATGTTGCTGATCTTGGCATCCTACAATTCCAACTTCCAAGTTTTGATCCAAGTCAATTTCCCATCCAAAATAGCAAATTTTTGTTTTCTTTCTTCACCTTGGCACAAGCTTTTGCGTGCCAAACCCTTTTTTTTTCTTTTTGCACGCTCTTTGGATCTTCAAAATATACTAAGGAATTGAGATTTCCAATTGCTTCAATCCTTAAACACTTCTTCCCACTTGATCTTGGTATCAATCCAACTTAGCACAAAAAGAATTTTTTCGAATTGAAGTGCATCCTTGATAAAAATTTCTTTCATATCACTAGTCACTCCCCCACACTTAAATCTTTGTCCGTCTCGGGCAAAATAGCACTAAGAAACATCTCAAGCACATGTCCAAAGAAAAGTGAGGGTAAGAGAAGGAAATAAGTAAAGAAAAGATGGAATGAACATGATTTTTTTTTTTTAAAAAATGGATATGGAAAGGTAAACAAAGTGATTAGCTTCTATAGATGTGATCCAATCATTGAAATATGGTTTTGAAAGAACCTAAGCAAGTTCTAGAGTTTAGTAACATGTGTGTCACAAATAAAAGGCTAATTCTCACTAGGTGCAAATGATTCATCTCAACTCCTCAATCAAGCATCTAAAGCAAAGTAGTACTCAAGCATCCAAGATTTCATCCATTAGCTCAAACCCTAAGTTTTAACAATCAAATTTAATTTGTTTTCAAAAGACTCTAAAATGCTATGGAGAATACCTAAAGGGATACTTTTATTTCTACTCATGCAAAAGTGCTAAAAGAAAAGACATGGTATTTACAACGACTCCTATGCATTCTACTCTACTCATGCATTTATTAGCAAGGACTCAATTTAAAGGAAAATTCTAGAAGTCATAAAAATGAAAAATGCGATAAAAGAAAATACAAGAAAGAACAATCTCCCCTTTATTCTGGTGGGCGGAGTCTATCCAGAAGGAGCCTCCATCTTGGTAGTGGAGGAACACGGATGGCTGAGAGGTCTAGGACTCCCCCACACTTAAACTTCACAAAAAATTTCTCTGGTGGCCTAAGGCGATTTAGGTTCAAGAGCCATTGAAGGACGAGAGTGCTTCGAATTAAAGTAAAATAATCTCCTCCTTCTTTATGCCTTTCAGAAGTCCTTCCAGGAGGCTGAAGTCTGTTCAGTTGGAGCACCCACTCCTGAAGTCTTCTAGACCCTGCAAAAACATGTAATACCTCTCTCAAGCGTTCAGGGTCAGAAAGAAATAAAATAATATCAGTCTTTGCATTAAATGAATCCAAAACTGCATCATATTCAATTAAATCACTTCTTGGTGCCTCAATAAAATTTTCAAAATCATTTCCTACAAAATTTGCATCCAAATACTCATCACAAATAAAGAAATCAATTTCTGGCTCATCAATAGAAATTTCACAATTATTTTCCCTCAAGCATGTATCAAGTAATGTGTCACAGCCAATGAAATCAATCTCAGATATTTCCATAAGTTTCTCACATTCAACCTCAGCATAAGATATAGCAAGAGATTCATCAAAATAAATAACATCAATTTCAGGCACTTCTAAAAAAATTTCACTATCCATATCCACAAAAGATGTATCAAGAGATTCATCATAACAAACAACATCAATTATGGGTGCCTCTAAAATTATTTCGCTATTCATATCAACAAGAGATGTATCAAGTAATGCAGTATGATCAATGAAATCAATATTTGGTACCTCTATTGGATTTTCACAAACAATTTCTATACAAGGTATATCAATAAATTCATCAGAACTAATAAAATCAGCACTAGGTACCTCGCTGCATTTTTCTGAACAAAGAGAAGAAATACTTACCTGAGCGTGCTGGAGAATACCTGGAGGTTCTACAAGGGTAGATGTATCCATGGCTTCCTCCTGGTCAAGTACATGCTCCTCTTCAGCCTCAGGCTCTGGTGGACAATCAACTGGTGATCCTTGGGTGCTTGCTTCCACCATGCAAGTCCCTACACTTTCTGGTTCATTCTCTAAATCTTGTGGTGGTCCCTGGGGCTTTGTGCAATCCCCTACACTTATGGAATCATCTCCTCTGCATGCTTCTCCTGTAATATCTGCAACAACAGTATCAGAAAAATTAGGACCATCAATAATGCTATCATCAGAAACTAAAAGTCTAGAATGGTCCTGTGGAGCTTCAGTATCTTCTTCTAGAGCTGAAAAATTTGAAAATGAATTTTGAGTAGGAATCTCCGGAGAAATGCATGCTTTAGGTGCCCAGACTTTGATGTATTCTTCTTCTTCTTCTTCTAAAATTGCAAGATCCATTAAAGAAAGATTTGGCCCTGCACTAGGGTCACCTTGAACTTGCATTTGATTCATTTGACTAGCAATTTGTCCAACGCCTCTTTCGATGTCTTGAAGCCTTTGCTGCTTTTGATGATATTGTACAACTTATTGATAAATCTCCTCCAACCTTTGTTGTTGCCTAATTTATTGCAATATTTCCTCGACCTTCTGTTGGAGCACATTTCCTGCACTAGAACTCCCATAGCCTCCTTGGTTAGCATAGCTCCTTGATTGACCTTGAAAGGATGAAGTAGGCTGAAAATTTTGAGCTTGCTGATTTGGTTGAAAACATGGCTGTTGGGGCTGATATTCTTGGAAATTTTGCTGGGAGTTGTAGCTTTGAAAGTTCTGATTTTGGTGTGGAAAATTCTGTGGCAAGGGCTGAAAATTCTGATTTTGAAACCCTTGGTTGGAAGACTGAAAATTTTGATTCAAGGGCTGTGTGGGCTGATAAAATGGCTGGTTTTGAGGCGGATCTTGCTGAAATGTTTGACACACTTGTTGCCCCTGTTGATAAGGCTGAAATTGTGACTGATCTTGTTGATAAGGTGGCTGAAAGTTAGACTGAAATTGCTGAAAGTGGGGCTGAAAATTCTGGAATTGTGGCTACCCATTCTGAAAATTCTGGAAAATTGGTTGCATTGGCTGAAAATCCGGCTGAAATTGTTGGAATTGCGGTTGAAATGGTTGCGGTGGCTGAAATTGTTGACATGGTAGCTGAAATTGCTGAATTTGTTGATCGAAACTTTGAAATTGTGGCTGCCCTTCCTGCAATTGTTGGAAATTTGGTTGACTTGGCTGCTGAAATTGGAAGGGCTGACTTGGCTGACAATTAGGCTGAAAAAACTGATTTGGTTGTTGAAAATTTGCACAGGAATGTTGGAAATCTTGATTTGGTTGCTGATTTTGTTGGAATTGTTGACACGACTGCTGGTAAGTAGATGGAAACATTTTGAACTGGCAGTCCTGTCACAAAACAAACAAGAAAAAAATGGCAGCAACCGTATACAAATGATAAAGCAACAGAAAATAGAACCCAATGATATGTCAAAAAGCATACAAGCAAAAATCTAACAAATCAACTAGTTGCTTCCCCGACAACGGCGCCAAAAATTTGATAGCCCCGAATCTAATAGATTAAATTTGTCACGAAAGTTGGGACGATCAGATTTAAATGTGAATGAATGCTGGAAACCCTTTTTACAATCAAAATCTGAAAATGTAGCAAAGGGGCCACAGGTCGTATTTTTCTCAGGGACTAGTTGAAGGTTTGTTTGATTCGCGCTTGTATTTAGGTGTCGTTCACGAATTTTGGGTTTCGAATGAAATATGGTTTGGGTTTCAATCTAGAATGAAAACACAATGAGAATGAAGGAAAATTCAACCATGGAGCTTAACAAGTGATAGCAAGTTATCATTCAACCAATGGACCACTTGATCACATAAAGCACTTAACCAATTTTTTGTGGGAAACTGATTTCTGATTTCAACAACCAAAAGAACTGCTATGCAATGAAGTAAAGGCAGCGCTAAGAGTTTTCAGAAACAAACAATCTTGCAACAAATCAATGCATGCGAAATTAAGAATTTGAACAAGTACCAACTTCAATTCAATTTGGCTACAAGTTTTGGTAGCCAATCACTGCCAAGAAAATTCAGAAATACTGAAGGGGTGATATCAATTGATTTTAAAACTATTCTACACCAAAAGATAAGTCAAAACTTTGATGCAAACATCATCAAAACAGCTTGGCACTCAAGGGGCAATTCTTGTGCCAAAACTGAGTTTTTGTGCCTAAAACATACTTCTAGCAGTTCAGAAATAAAGCTGACTGGATGCAAATTGAAGAGCAAACTAGCAATTAAGAACTTGGCAGGAATGAATGAGGAAACCAGACACAATCAGCTCACTTTAGACACACACCGAACCAAAGAAAAGAATGCAGAATTGAAGGCAAATGAAGTAATGAAATCAGACTTTCAGAAATGTGATGCTTGCTGAGCTTAAAACATGGACTGAATTGCCGAAAGTCAAAACCAAAGTCTATGTCAACTAAGCAAACATATATAGGACTCGAAGGCAGGAATTAACACAATAAAAATGAAGAGACAATTTGGCAAAAACCAGTTCTGATACAATTCAGAAATTTGCAAGAGTAATTGCAGAAATTCAGGAACCTTGGGGCAGGAATTACAGCTACGAATTGAATTCCAACTTAACCCAGCAGCTGGTGTGAAGTGGATGGATGTGAAACAAACAATTAAAGTGCAAGTGATGAGCTGAAGTCGAAAATTTAGAATAAAAGGAAGAGTGCAGGATTGGGGGTTGATACACAATCTGAAACTGTTTTGCTACATGTGCAGAATTTCGGAACAACTGAACACAAAACATGCAAGCAAATGAATTCAAGGGCTGAAATCTAGAGTCAGCACTTTACTGATACATCCTCAGCAATGATAGCTACCATGTTCAGAATGAAACGAATTAGACAGATATAGGATTCAAGTTGCAGAAATGGAAAGTCATGCAACAAGCTGAACCGAAAATGCAGAAATAAATTCAGCTTGCTAAACAACTCAAATCAATTGAGTTAGTAAACTAAATGTTATTTTAAATTGTAGGGATCAAGCTGGAATTAAATCGGATTTGAAACAAACTGAGAAATTCAGAAACCAAACTGAAACTTTGCAGAACAAGCTGATACGGAACAGTTAAATGGCACGCAACAAATAAATTGCAAACTAACTGAAATTTGATCTAATTGTCACCTACACGAGCTAATAAACTACTTAACTTGAAGATTTAGAACCTAATTAAGCTAAACAATGAAGAAACATGGAACTGAGTTGCTGGTACGAAACTACAGAAACAGAACAGTTCAGAAACGTAAAATTACAGCTACAAAACTTGAAATTAAACGAGTTAAACTACTCCTCAATCTTCCCTAAGCTCGAAATCTTCTTGGTTGTCAATCAAGAGCTGGCTTCGAACCCCTAGGCTCAGCGAATCAGTGGAAAAACAACTTCAATCTCTGAATTCGGCTCAAACTGCATCAGCTGGAAAATTTCCAGTCCAATCTCTCTTGTCTCGATGGATGGCTTGCGATTGTGGTTTGAAGAACATCTGAGCTCACCTGAGAACCCCTACAAGCAGCTCAAATGGTCGGAGGTGGCTTGTGGTCGAGACACAATCGATTGGGTAGCAAAGATGCCGAAACCCTCAAACACCCTTGTTCTGATGCCAATTGAGCTGAAATCTCGATCCTAGCTATCTTCCAAGGACTCAGATAACGATCAAATGGAGAAATTGAGGGGTCGCGCCCCTTTGGATGAAGAAAACTACTGAAAAACTAAGAACTCGAAGAAGATGAACAGTGCGGCGAGGAAACGCAACAAGGGAAGCTGCGGGCGATTTTTGATTAAATAGAAACAAATGGATGGCTCAGATTGCTTTGATGAAATCCAACTGTAGATCTTGCTCTGATTTGAGCCAAACTTTTATGATGATGATCTGGGGTCAGGATCTGCCTCGTGGTAGCTCGGATCCTCCAGATTTGTAACGGATGGTCTAGATCAACTCTATCTGTGAATGGACGCTCTAGAGCCCTCCTTGCTTGATCCAACGGTTGATTGAGCTCTGATTGGAATGAAACCTTCAGATCTTGATCATAGAGCTTGATCAACCCTAACCCTAGCTCGGATTGCTTCAGATCGTCCCGGATGGCTCAGATCTAGCCGCTCTTGAATCAGACGGCCCGGACTAATCGTAGGCTTAATAATTCGATCCGGTTCACATCCGACTCAAGTTTGACCCAGTATGCCGTAGGTCTAGGATCCTTTCATGCCTACAAAAATATATCAGAAAATTAGTGGCCAAATAATCCAAAAATATGTAATTTTGCAATTAAGTCCAAAATAAGAGGAAATCCTAAAACCTAGGGTAAAATCACAAATAAGCAATAAAAACATAGGTCAAACATGGATTTTAACATCTAAAATAATGAACAAAAATGGTACTTATCAGGGAGCTCTAGGAGCCAAGTTGGGACCCATGGTCTATGGATCCCGGGAGGATTTCTCTTAGAAGTTTAGATGAGTCATAGAGTGTGCCAAAGGATGTGGAGATGAATTTGGAGTCTCAATCCTAGGAATTTGGTACATTGATTTGAGCTTCATGCGTGAAAATATGACATTGGGGTCATAGAGCATGAAAATTGGTTTTTGATGTATAAATGTCATGTAAATCAATGCTGGGGATACATTATGGATTGGTATGGGAAAAGACATCAATTAGAGGTCAAAACTAAGACTTTAGGTCAAGGTTCAATTGAACCATCACTACAAGAAAAAATGCTTTTAATGACATTGAAAAGTGTCACCATATAGTACTTATGCTGACATTTTTGATATAGTGACATTAAGTTAAAATGTCCTTTATAGTGATGTCGTCTAAAGTCTTATCACTTATGACAATTCTTAATGTCACTATAAAATAGAAATAATGACAATACTAATAGCATGAATAATTGTTATAGTGACAAAAAATAGTATCACTATAAGTTTTATAATGACATTTATATATGTCGTTTTATTATAGTAATAATGATAAATTTATATGTCATTTAAAATTATTTATTAAGACAATTATAAGTGTCTTGAATTTCATTTGTAGTGACAATTCTTAATGTCACTATAAAATAAAAATAGTGACAACACTAATAGCATGAATAATTGTTATAGTGACAAAAAATAGTGTCACTATAAGATTTATAATGACATTTATATATGTCGTTTTATTATAGTAATAATGACAAATTTATATGTCCTTTAAAATTATTTATCAAGACATTTATAAGTGTCTTGAATTTCATTTATAGACATAATAAAAAATGTCACTAATGATAGTTTAGTATGACATTTTGAAATGTCATCATTAATAATTATTTATTATGACATTTTGAAATGTCTTCATATGAGTTTTATAATTATATTTTTATCTACATGATTTGGTATTCTATTGTTATATAAAAACTATCATATATTAATAAATATCTCACCCATTTTCAATATTTTCATGATATAAATATTTACGCATATAAATAATTAACATGAACACAAATAAAAATTTTAAATTGAAATTAAAGTGCTAATCAATAATTGTCAATTTTTTTTGCAATACAAGCCTGTCAAAGTAGTCACCTCAAAAAATATCTATGCACTAATCACAATCACAAATGTACCCAATGTATTTAGTTTAAGAACTAGTAAAAAATTACAATCTCTCCTAAAGCCTAAAGCAAAACATAACCAAACTTCGAAACTTTACTACATCTTCAATCTTCAACCGTCACATCTTAAATAAAATCCAATATTCATGTGACCTACAAAAAAAATCATATATTAATTAGTTTGTGTAAATGAAATAAAATTAAAGAAGTATATAATAAAGAAAAAAAAAATATAATCTAGATCTAGATTTTTTTTCATAAGCAAACCAAACCAACAAATGCTAAAACTTAAGTAGAAGGCAAGATAAACACGGTAAGGTTGCAAAATGAACATGATAAATAATCAACCAGTAGATTTGAACACGGTAAAAGAATATAATGCACTGATAGTGGAATAATTCAGCAAATAAAGCATAATTCAATTTGAGGCATAATTCAGCATAATTCAGCATAATTCAGCAATGCTAGTGTCAATGAAGCTTGTTTGCATAATTCAGCAGTAACGAGGCATATAAAGCTTGTTTGCTTTATATAATTCAGCTAAAGCATAATTCAATCTGAAGCATAATTCAGCAGATAAAGCTTGTTTGCAACCTATATAACGAGGCATATAAGTAAACAAAAGCTAGTGTCAATGAACTTTATAAAATGACAGTAGCATTGACACTAGCATTTTAACCTGCTAGTTCAACAATGCTAGTGTCAATGAAAAAGCATTTAAACTTTTTCTATTAACATGATCTTACTATTACTATTAACCAAAGCCACGATGCTTGTGTTAATCACATAATCAATGAAAAAAAACACAAAGGGTGAATCATCTATCAAGTTACAGTAACAAAATATTGGTGGTGTCTTGATTAGTTCTAAATGTCACGCCCCCAGAGGCACATGCTTCCTCGAAAATCGGGCAACATCTCCCCTGTACGACGGACAATATGGGGCAAATATACATACTATCTCATCATATAACTTAGCCACAAGCGGCTAGTATCACAAAACATAAAAGATAAACACAACCACGCAGTTATAAGATAACGGGTGGCTCAGCCACCTTAGGCATAAAAGAAAACACAACTTAATAAGAAACTCCACAATGAATAAACTCGAACAATAAGACATGACTACAAATTTGTCAAGATCATACCAGAAACAATATAAAATGTGGAAACAAAGAAACTACGGAGAACCAACTCTGAAACAACTCCAAACCAAAATAACCTGGTGAAACTGAGGGACTGGCAACTGGATCCTCTCCTGGCTCCAAGAGATACGTCTACCTGCTATCTGAAACAACAAAGAAGAAAGCAGGGGTGGTGAGTCCGGGCGGACTCTGCGGGTATATGAGTAGACAATAAGCATGACATAATACAAGATAACCAAGTAGAGATTCCAACAGAGTACAGTCCATAAGGAAATATAGAAATCTAATCATGCATAACATATGTAAATCGACATGGTATAAAGTCCGAATAATAACTAAGCAGGTATAGAACAACTCAACAACAATAATATCAAGATATACATGCATGTCAAACATGTGCAACAATCATAGATCATATAAGTGCATCAAACACAAGCAAATGCATAAAAGAAATACGTATGCACATGATGCAATGACATGTGTCACCCCTGACGCCAGTCAAGCCGTCAACACATCCCATCTGTGTGACCGAGTGGGTAGGGCTGTGACAACTGTACCACTCCAACAACAAATACCACATAAGGCGTGGTTGAGTGGACAAGATGCTGGGGAGTCTACACTCCAACCCCGATACATAGGGGGAGCTATACAGCTGCAATATCCCTCTAAAAACAACAACGGTGAGGGTGAGCCACCAACAACTCATCCCTCTAAAAACAACGGCGAGGGTGTCACTGTTTGGCATAACAGGATAGGTGCTCGCACTCTAATAACTACCACGATAACAAGTGGTTGAGTGAATCAAGCAACAATATGGCTAACGACGGCTTAACCAAATGTAAGCCTAACAATCGTTAGTATGCAACGTGCAAGTATGGTGCATGCTATACGATGCACAAACAACCGAAGAAACAACGATGCAACAAAATCCAACAAGTATACGATGCATCAATACAAGCATCCGGAAATCGAAAACCAATGATTATGCACCTATACTACTAGGTAGGGTATTTCTAATGTCAAATAAACCTATCTGTGTTTAATGGACTTCTAGGTACTCGCGTACAAGCGGTACTTTATAGAACAGATAACCAACCGAGGACTGTACAGATACGAATTTGGAATCACTCGAAGATCAAGGAAGAATAAGACTCAACGACGATGTTTTAAATAACGACAAAGAACAAGGTCAAGCAACCTATCAGACATAATATAGCCATGCTTTTAAGGTAAAGAAAACTACTCGAGTACAAAGGAGAAGTACCCGCCTTATATTGAAGAACGTATATGAACAGAACCTCCCGCGATCGACAACGTGAGTCCAAAGTTAAGGTCCTGTACCAACGACATAGTTTAAGCTATCGCAACAAAGAAACATTTAGCAACAACTTACTACGAGCATAAAATAAATCCTGCTAAGGTATTGATCACTAATAAATCTTAATTAGCAGTTATTTCCCATTTAAACCCAAATCATGGTCTAATGTATATGGAACAGTATACGAAAGGCAAAATCAACCTCCCCATATGATCTTAATCGAAATCACAGTTCAAGGAAACAAACATTCGGGTTATCTTCCTCCAAAATCCCAACTCACGACCACGATCACAGAGTCAAAACAACATTTCCCTCACGCATCCAATTTAAGAAATTTGTTTTCAGAACAATAGAAACCATCAACTCTTCCCACAGTTTACTCACGACAGTGCATCACCACTAGAAGACTAATCCAAAACAAACAAGAACACGAATTACACAAACACAATACCTATCTCAACTAGATTGATCATATCTCACCCCTTCCCACAACAATTCTATAGGATTTAACAGAAACAAAACCGAAGCAATTCTCATCCAAGGAATCAATACCAAAACTGTGATTCAACGCAGGAAAATAATCTCAACCCCAAATTAGGGCATTACATTAGAACCAAATCCTTTACCTACACTTACACAACAACCAGCAACTCAGAAACACAGAGGAAGATGGCGCGGCTTCGACGATGAATGACCGGCACAACAGCAACTGCTCGCGATCCGGAGACGCGATGATTAACTTCCCTCCAGCCTCTCTGTGTCGCCTCTGCTCTTCGATGAAGGGAGGAAAAGTGCTACGGCGGGGGCTAGGGTTCGGCGTCAAAGCAGAGGCGACGACTAGGGCTCGACTCGGCGTCGAAACCAGTGAAGAAGAAGGGAAGTGGAGAAGAAGAAATGAAAGGGAGAACTGAGGCGCGACGGCGGCGTCGCTGGTCGCGGCGCGTGCGGGCTGCGGGCGTCGGCAGAGGGGTTCAGAATCGGCGTAGAGAGGGAAGAGGGGGTTTCGAAAGGAGTTAGGGCACGGGCTGGATTTTTAAGGGTTATAACCGATTTTGGCAATTTGCAAATAAGCCCAATAGATTTGTAAAATTGCAACTAGGCCCCTAACTTTCGAAATTCACCTTTTTACCCCATCAAATTTTCGGTATTTAACACTAAAACCTTAATGCACATCCCAGAATGAGTCGATAACGACCACCCATTGACTAAGCTACGCTTTCGAGCATAACGACCATTGCACACATTAGCTTACTGTGATTTGATTTCTTATCTACACCAACACTTCCAAACCAACAGCTGTCAGACTGGAATGATTCAAGGAGGCATGAGAATTTTCCAGCGCTTCCTGACAATGCAACTTGAAGTGGATAATGAAGTGACCCAAAACTCATCTGAGTTAACTGATACATCATTGTCATTTCGGTGCCAACTCCAAAATGCATCAGTTGAGTTCACAATCTTCAGTTCCCCGTGACCAAAGCTTGCTTCCCTGAAAACTGACCACTCTGGCTTTGGCTCAAAAAGCTAGTTTAGCATTTTAACATGTTAAGAAGAAATTTCAAGATGGAAGAACAAGATCAATTAAGGCGAGAGTTGAAAAAAAGATCAATAAATTTACTTATTAAAGAAGATACATGGGTAAGAAAAAGCATGGATATCTAATCAGTGAATGGGCATCAATATTCCACTATCATAGTTGTTTGGAGAAAAAAAAAGACAACACACATCAACAAAATTAAAAATCTAACCTCGTGCACCTAGTAGAAGTCTTCTTCATTAATTGTCAACTGCAAATATAATTGATATTCATTTTATAAGACATTAACATAATGACATATATAATAATAGTAGTTAATTAAAAATTTACACATCATACCAGATGACAAGGCCAAGCTATCATTCCTCCAAGTGCATCCTCAAACCTTTGTAAAAGATCATATGGCCTAATCAAACTCTCTTCCCGTTGTAGAACAACTAGAACTTGTATTTCACACCAATTTGGTCCCGACGCCTGTCTTCCTACTTCAGTATTCGGATCCATGCTACGAACAACTCCTTTTGCCACAATTTTTGTCGGATCAAATAGACTTTTTATCAAGACAGAACATCCAATCTACATGAAAAATACAAAAATAATGGAGATGTTAAAAATCAATAATGCACTAAATATAATAATAAAGTAAGAAAAATAGAAAAAGACTTTACTGTTAGAGATAAACGCATTGGATCAGAAAATAATGGGCTACTAGATGATGTTGTGTGTTGATTGCAAATCTTTGATTCTAACATTGCAATGTGTTTACCTTGCTTACTAATTTGTTCATCTATTTTTTCTAACTGTGTATTTTTCTCCATCACTATTCGGTTGCATGTAATACGGCTTGGAATTTCTCCCCATAAATCAGATGGGCTAACACCATCACCAAGCATATGTACTCGGCCTGATTTATCCGGTCCAATGATTTGAGCAAAAATGTCATTTTGAGCAACTTGATCATCCTCATCTTTAGAAAGTTGATTTTCTAGTTCTTTCATTGCAGCCTTTACCAAAAAATAAAAATCCAAAATTTATACATAGTAATGATGAAAACAAAAATCTTTTTATGAAACGTAGTAGAAGATTATGATACAACATACCAATTTTTCTGCCACAATGTTGCTTGAGGGAGTTCCATTAGCATGAGTGAAGCAAGCATGAAATAATTCAACTCATGATGGGGGTCGTCCCTTTTCTTTGTTCTAAAATTAAAATTGGTTAAAAGTTTATAAATTCTAATGCATATAGAATTATAAGATTAATAAGAAAATTTACCAATTTTTGTTGCACTTGAGCGAAAGATCTTCTTCCAGTTGTCTGATTCATTATCTTTTGCTTCCGAGCAATCTTATTTTTTTTGCCTCTTTCCTAATATATTAAATTCAACTTGATACACAATACTAAAATCAACATGAACATTTTTCTAAAGGGATAAAATATTATAAACCTTTGATTTTTCTGATTTCCACTGGACAACTAATTTCACATATTGTTCCACAAAAGCTCTGTTATCTCTTTCTTGCAGAAGAACTTCCATTGGCAACTCAGGATCATAATACTTCTTTTTTAGTTTTGACTTCTAGTTTCTCCATTTTTTGCTATTGAACGTAGTGTCCAACTTTCTGTTCCAAGAGGAAGGTCATACTTTTCCTACAAAAGCATTTAGACAATTACCATCGTGATAAAAAATTACTTAATAAAAAAATTATAAAATAACATTTCAATTACCTTTACAACATCTAACATTTGCTTCTTATTTTCCAAGGGCATTTTATGCCAATTTTCGATGTCAATTGGATAAAATTTTCCATTTCTTGTCAAAGTACCCAAAAAATCAGTAAATTTATTTCTTCTTGATCCTATAGGGTGTCCCATACCATCACATTGAATCTTAATACGTGGTTGTGTGCTTGGTCGACCCCAAATTTCTTTCATAAATGTAGGGCCTCTAGTTTTCTTCTTAGCGGTGGGAGATTCAGTTTCACAATCTACATCTAGAAATAAAAGAGAAATAAATAATTGAATAAATATAACGAAATGAATTAATACGTTCTGGACGATAGGTTACCTTGATCAAATTCTTTATCCATAAAATCATTTTCAACAAGTGGATTATTGTTGAATTTAATCCTTGAAGTCAAATCTGTATGATTTTATATAAGAATTGAGGTTAGTAAAATGAACACATAAATAATCAACCAATAAGAATTGAGGTTACAAAAAACATGGATAAATTGCATGATATAGTTGCTAACTGCTAAGCATAAGATATAATTGTATGATCAGGGCCCCAACAAAAAAACAAGGCAGGCCATCTAGTTGCTAACTGCTAAGCATAAGATATAATTGCATAAGATCATATAATTGCAAGAGATAAAAAAAATCCATAATAGATACAATATCCCCACTGCAGTTAAATAAGATATCATTAGATATACTTGAATATTGAATAAGATATAATTGCATAAGATCATAGAAACTCTACAAGATAAACGATTCAAGTAGTATAGAAACTAAATTTATGATATGTAGTTCGAAGAAGATGAAATCTGACCAAAGAAGAGAACACTATGACGGATGTGTAATGCTCCTACGGACTTATGTGAACTAGAACATTTTGATCATTCTCATCACAAGTTACCACTTACCTGGACTTTATATTTTGATGAAACAAGAAATATTATAGCACAAAAAGATGAGGTGGAAACAAAGAGGCGAGCATAAGTTACCACTTACCTGGACTCTCTTTTATGTGATGATACTTGGACAGTTAAAATATTGCTCAATATACTTGCTCTAATGTCTTATTGCATGGCATCAAAATTTATAATTGTTAAAGATATATTCGAACAAGTATAAAGATTTAAAACATTAAAGCTGCTTATTAAAGGATATTTATCCTTAATATTAATTATAGGATAATTAAGCATGAAATATAATCAAGATTATTCTGACCTTTTTCCCTAGTTACCACGTTCTCAAGTTCCCTTGCGTGGTTGGTAATCAAAACTGGTGGTGGAGTATTTGCTCCATCTTGATGTTGAGAATGAGATTTCCTAACTTTTTTACTTTTATGAGTCACTCCTATCAAAAACAAGTTATATAGGATAATTAAAGCATGAAATAAGCATTATACCAAATTCATATAGAAAATTTTATTTTGAAATAAAATTTTCTAAAATTTCATATTTTTTTAATATATAATACCTGATGTATCAATGAATTTATGGTTTGATGCTTTTTCCATGTGCTTATTTGATACACCTTGTATGTTTTGGCAATCTGCACAAGTATTATTCTAACACAAACTATAAGCAAATTGTATTTTTAAGTATAATCAACTGGATCTTCTAACCTTTTTCCCTAGTTACCACATTCTCAAGTTCCCTTGCCCCATAGACTTGAATAAAGTAGATAATATACAAAAGCAAAAGATCAAATAAGATTTATATAAAAGAAAACTATTGATTGCTTATGTATAAAATAAGATTCTACCTCTTTCTTTGTCATTTCTAGTTGAATGGTTGGAAATCAAACCCGGTGGTGGAGTATTTGCCCCATCTTGATGTTGAGAATGAGATTTCTTAACTTTTTTACTTTTATGACACGCTCCTATCAAAAATAAGTTATATAGGATAATTAAAGCATGAAATAAGCATTATACCAAATTTATATAGAAAATTTTATTTTGAAATAGAATTTTCTAAAACTTCATATTTTTTGATATCTAATACCTGATGTATCAATGACTTTATGATTTGATGCTTTCTCCATGTGCTTATTTGATACACCTTGTTTGTTTTGGCAATCTGCACAAGTATTATTCTAACACAAATTATAAGCAAATTGTATTTTTAAGTATAACCAACTGGATCTTCTGACCTTTTTTCCCTAGTTACCACATTCTCAAGTTCCCATTCCCCATCTTGAAGTTGAAAAATAAGATTTTCTAACTTTTTTACTTGTAAGAGTCATTCCTATCAAAAACAAGTTGAAGAGTATAAAAGAGCATAAGAAGAGCATAAAAGAGCACATTATTTCCCTATTGATTCAGTTCCATAAAAAGAGCATCCGACCATATAAATCAATCTGAATACAAGTTTAGAATAATTTAACAAAGAAACTGAAAACAATCAAAACCATTGTTGTAGAAGTTTCTCTTGCTGAATTCTACTGATCCATGAGAAAGCATGAATTAAAACCATGAGAAAGCATGAATAAGAGCATAAATACTTAACATGAGGTTAATCTTAGCAATAAGCATTGTCCTGCCACACAAACATATCGGAGATGAGCTCATTGAATATAGTCAACATGTTCATTAGTAAAATAGAAATGAACTACATCGCACTTGGTAAGAATGGAGTAGAAATTCAACAAAAGATAATATAAAATTATCACAACACTTGGAAGTCCTATCAGCAGAATCCAGTTACATTTAGAAATAGCATATCTAAAGAAAGAGAAAAACAAACAATCTTCAGGTAGACAATCCATTAGAATTCAGATGTGAAAATCTCTTCAAACTTAGCCTGAGACTCAGCTTCCTGCTAATGTGAGACTAAAGCCCCTTTGTCCGAATTGTAAATATTCCTCCTTGGCATTTATTTATGTAGCAATTGTGTATACATAATTTTATCAATTATGATTTGTGCTGATAAACAGAAAGAGTATGTATGCTACAATAATGACTTGCCTTGTCTCACCTTGCTTGGGGTCAATCTACCAAGCAGCCAAGTGTTAGAGCAAAACTATCTCACCCCGAGTGAGTCTCATGGCCATTGGTATGACATGAAACTCATGAGGATCATGTAACAATTTCTTCGACGCCTACTAAATTCATTTTATCTATGTGCTTCCAGGTTAGTTTTGAAAACTAAATCTAGGCAATTCATTTTGGATCACTGAGAAGACTTTAGTGCTGTGGTCATTTCAGAGAAAACTTCCCCATATTTCTGTTTTCCTTCAAAACTATTTATGAAATATTTATATTTGATAATATATATTTTTTCTAATTTTTGTGGGAGGTAAGTATTCTGTGCATAAAAAAAATCAAATTTATTGTATAGAAAAGTCAAAAAAATGATGCCAATGTTCATAGAGCTGGCCACAAGTGCATATTGGTTGAGCATCAGGGTAGGTTAAAGTTACAGTTAGGATAATATTTCCATTTTGTAAGCTAAGCATTTTTATCTAATGTAATAAAGTAGAGAATAGATTTGTCTGAATTTACTATATTCCTTATTTTCTACATGAGTGTTTTATATGCCTTCCATGACAACTAGCCATTGTCTTCTTTGCTCAAGGGTTGGGTAATTGGAATTGGCATTTTGTAGGTGTTTGACTGAGGACTGATGTGATATGCTAGTGTTCAGTTTTCTTTTTTGCTTGCATAATGTTTTTGTATGAATTTCAGGCTTTGTTGAGTTCTCTTGAAACACAAATTCAAGAAATAGAGAAAAAGTTTGAAGAAAAAAGTACACTAAGTGAGGAAAGACTAAAGAAAATTCTTGAGGCAGAATCAAAGATTGTCGAGTTAGAGGCAAAATTAATTGATCTAAAAACATCAATGCGAAGGTTTCTATATTTTTATTTTTGTCTTAGTATGTATGGCATATGATTAAGTTTGAATTTACGAATCAAGGTACAACTCTGAAATAAATTTCAATCCTTTTCATTTACCGAAAACAAAAGGTTCGAATTTAATTCAGAATCGTACATTAATTCTTGGATTAAGTTTGTACTTAAGAGCATAAATAAGAGCATAAATACTTAACATGAGGTTAATCTTAGCAATAAGCATTGTCCTGCCACACAAACATATCGGAGATGAGCTCATTGAATATAGTCAACATGTTCATTAGTAAAATAGAAATGAACTACATCACACTTGGTATGAATGGAGTAGAAATTCAACAAAAGATAATATAAAATTATCACAACACTTGGAAGTCCTATTATCAGAATCCAGTTACATTTAGAAATAGCATATCTAAAGAAAGAGAAAAACAAACAATCTTCAGGTAGACAATCCATTAGAATTCAGATGTGCTATTCCTTTCTAAAAACCTATGAGTGAGCAGATCTCAGACTATGTATTGGAACATTTGTCGTTAACAAACAAGTATACGTTTTGCTCATCTATGATCTAACTGACATGCTAGCTATGTAGGGTTCAAGTGTTCAACAAAGTCCATGTAGAGGGAATGTTGAAAATTATCAACATCTTCATCAACTCATACCCAAACTGTTTGGGGTTTGGCTAAATGAATTTCATCCATCCTTCCAACTCTAAGCAAGACAAATCATTAATAACATTCAAATAAATTAACACATAATGTTTTCTTTGGTTGTCCTGTAGACCTTGCATCTTCTACTAAAGAATCTATGGTCATTTTTCAATATGTCTATGTCTCAATCTATTGTCTCATTTTCTTATTTATTGGAGATGTGCGTAACTTCTTTAAACATTAATTTGTTTTTTTTAGTAATGCACATAACCATTTTAACATTCTCGTAAGTTGTATCTGCTTCATTAACTTTTGCTACATATTGTTACATAATCCAATCCTCTAATCCATAAACTATGATGGATCATACCACATCTTATAAAAAACAAGTTATATAGGATAATTAAAGCATGAAATAAGCATTATACCAAATTCATATAGAAAATTTTAACGAGCATAAATACTTAACATGAGGTTAATCTTAGCAATAAATACTTAACGAGCAATAAATACCAAATACTTAACGTACCTTGTATGTATTTGGCAACCGTATTTTGAGATTGAGCATTAGCCTTATGTTGAGACTTTCCATAAGTTTGCTTCTCACAAGTCATTCCTATTAAGAGCAAAAATTACAATTTACAGAAAAATAAAATAAAAAGGCATATTAACCATAGTGAAAAATGTCCATAGTGATAAACATAAAAAAAGCATGGACAAAATCTCATTGTTATGTTTGGTAATGAGTTGTATATAATCTTTGATAACCATTACAAGTTGGATTCTTTTGTTTGGTGAGGGGCAATCCATCCTGTAATGTAATTAAAATTGACGATCGACGACCGTCGCCGGGCGGCCGGTGACCATTGACCGGCCGGCGAACGCCACCGACCGTCGACTGCCGGCGGCCGACGGCGGCGATCGGCCGGCGATGGTCGCCGGTGGCAGCGGCAGCGGCGGCCGGTCGACGGCGACCGACGACTGTCGTCGCCCGACCGACGACTTTACAAGCTGTAATGTAATCCAGATTACGGAGGTTTTGTTTTGTAATCCAGATTACAAATCATCAACCTCTTTTGTAATCGAGATTACATTACATTACAATCTTAAAGTGATTCCAAACAAAAGAATCCAACTTGTAATGTAATCTCGATTACATTACAGGGTGAATTACACCCTACCAAACGCAGCCATAGTGAAAAGAGCGAAAGGTAGTTACATATCCTTAGACATGATAAATAAAATGTCCATAGTGAAAAACATAAACAAGCTAGAAATTGATTGAGTTACATATCCTTAATCTCATCATGTATCAACATCAATTTCAACTCCTACAGCATCATCCCGAACCCAAATAAATTCTTCTTGTTCATTGTCGTTTTCAGGATTACAAATACAACTTTGAAGGTATGCATCAACATCTGCCATAGGTTGCATTTTATACTATGCTCGTGCATTGGTGGTGATAATTACATGCCAATTACAATCAACTAGATCTTCCACATAAAAAACTTGCATGGCCTAGGATGCTAATATATAAGGCTCATTATGGCGCTTCACATTTGTAAAATTGGCTAATAGAAAGCCATCCTCGTCCAATTTTAGTCGTTTGCCTTTGGAGACCCAATCACATTCAAATAAAACAACTCTTCGACCTCCCCCATAATCTAACTCAATCACATTTTGCAAAATCCCGTAGTAATCAAGTTCGCTTGATACTAGATTCTGATCTCTAATACTTGAATAACTTGAAGTAGTAGCCCGAACAATTACACCACAATTCTGCGTTTTTCTCTTACGTTCCACTTCTTTTTTATGAAACCTAAATCCATTGGAAATGAATTTTTCATATCGCATCCCTATAAAATTCGGGCCTCTGCCAAGTGATTTCAGATCATTTGTTTTTGAATCAGCTTGTGAAAGATCTGTATTTTCAATCTATCACAAGAAAAAATGATAAATTATGAATAAAAATCATAGTATATAACTTTAATGACAATTATAACATATACTTAATTACATGTTTAGCAAACCAAGACGCAAAAGAATCACTATGCATACTTTTAATTTGGTGAGGTGGAAGACCGGAATGACTAAGATTCAAAATCCGACGATGCTCACTACAAATTAAGAATGATGATTTGACAAACATCGATGATTATATATTTAAACAAGATGAAATATATAATAACATACTCTATATAAGGTTGTACATGATGACAGTTGAATAACACATATTGATGCGCCTTCTTTAATGTCTCATCATCAAACTTAGTTGCAATGGCCTTTCCAAGTGCATAACCAGAGGATGTAAACACGTCCAATACAAATGTTGAGCCGATAGTTGTATCATCATTTCTTATTGATTGATTGAATCTTGTCTCTACATAATCAGCTAAATATAAAGAACAGAATGTCCAACATTCCTCAGCCAAATAACCCTCAGCAATGGATCCTTCTGGCCTACTTCTATTCCGAACATAAGACTTCAATGTCCCCAAGTACCTTATATCAAAAGTATAAGTTTTGTATTATTTAGTGAAAATAATAATTTAAACAAAATAATATGAATAAGATTTTTTTATTACCTTTCAATTGGATACATCCACTGATAGTAAACTGGTCCAGCAAGTTGTACTTCAGTAGCCAAATGTACAGTCAAATGAATCATTATGTCAAAAAATGAGGGAGGAAAAATCTTCTCAAGTTGACAGAGTATCACCCCAATATCTTTCCTTAGACGTACCACATCACTTGGTGAAATTACTTTACAACACAGCTCTCTAAAATACCTACACAATTTAATCAAAGGATTCCTAACTGATTTAGACAATGTTTTACGTAATGCTACGGGCAACAACTGTTGCATCAAAATATGGTTGTCATGGCTTTTTAAACCAATTAATTTTGCCGGTTTCATTTGAACACACCGTGAAATGTTGGATGCATAACCATCTTGAACTTTAACTTTTTTCAAAACCTTGCAAAATATACCCTTTTCTTTTTTCCCCATTGAATAACATGCTGGAGGCAAATATACTTTACTTGGTCCCTTGTCAATAGGATGAAGTGCTGATCTTATCCCAATTTCTTGCAAATCACGACGTGATTTAATATTGTCTTTAGTTTTCCCTTCCATATTCAACAATGTCCCACAAATTGATTCGCACACATTCTTCTCAATATGCATAAAATCAAGATTGTGACGTATCACATTATCTTTCCAATAAGGTAAATCAAAGAAAATACTTAGCTTTTTCCAATTGAATGGTAGTTCTGGATTATCATCAACTGTTTTTCCAAATGTCAATTTAAAATTTTTCAACTCATTGATCACTGTGCCTCCTGAAAGTGTTGGTGGTGGTCTTCCATGCTCTTTTGTGCCATCGAAATGTTGAGCATCTTTGCGAAACTCATGATCACTGTTTAAAAATTTCCGATGCCCCATATAGCAATATTTTTTGCTATTTTTTAACCATCGTGAATGTGTAGCTTTGTGGCACACTGGGCATGCAAATTTACCTTTGGTGCTCCATCCAGATAAGTTTGCATATCTAGGAAAATCACTTATTGTCCATAGTAATGCAGCATGTAATTAAAAATTTTGCTTGGTTGACGCATCATATGTTTCCAATCCTACCTCCCACAAATCCTTCAAATCTGCAACAAGGGGCTGTAAATAAATGTCAATATTATTTCCAGGAGTAGAAGGACCAGGTATTAACAATGATAACATAAAGTATGGTTGTTTCATACACATCCATGGTGGAAGATTATAAGGCACTAAAATGACTGGCCATGTACTATGCACCACACTCATATTTTTGAATGGATTAAATCCATCCGAAGCTAATCCTAGCCTTATGTTTCGGGGCTCCTTTGCAAAATTTGGGTGATTATGGTCAAACGTTTGCCAAGATGGGGAATCAGCTGGATGTCGCATGTAACCATCTTTCGTGCGAGATTCAGAATGCCATCTCATATGGATTGCTGTTTTGCAGGACATGAACAAATGTTGTAACCTAGGCTTTATTGGAAAATACCATAAAACCTTACGTGCAACTTTCCTCTTGCCACCAATAGGATCATCTTCAGATGTTTCCCATCTAGTCTCATTGTATGTTTTACATCGAACACTTTCTTCATCCAACCTCCAGTATAAAGTGCAATCATTAGGGCAAGCGTCGATCTTTTCATAACCAAGTCCTAATTGCTTCATCAATTTCTCTGCATCATAGTATGACTTTGGTAAATCTTGCATAGCATTTGGAAATGCTTCTCTCAACAAATCCAAAAGCATATTGAAGATTTTATTGGTCATTTTCCGAAGACATTTTAAGTGAAGCAAGCGAATGATGAATGCAAGTTTTGAGAATTTCTTGCATCCGAGATATAACTCTTTTTGTGAATCATCAATTAATTTATAGAATTTCTCGGCCTCTCCAATTGGAATATCTTTCACCTATTCAAATCCTGTTGTATTGATTGTACTACCTTCGTGTTGTGGGATCCCAAAAGCTTCATGAACTAGTCCCTCCATATCATCGACATCATCATTAGATGGAACAGAACTAGATATTGAAGATGCACTGCATGCTATCTCTCCATGAGCCACCCAATGAGTATAACCTTTGATAAATCCATCAACTGTCAAATGATCATAAGCATCCTCTCTTGAAACACATATGCCCATCTTACACCTTACACAAGGACATGCAATCATTTCATTTATGTTTGCATTAGAAAATGCAAAATCTAAGAAATTCTCAAGTCCTTTTCTGTATTCTTCAGTTTGTCTTGGCAAAAACATCCAGCTTTTATCCATCATAAGTCCAGTAAAAAGATCTATTAAAACTAGTTCAAAAAAAAGTCAGTCAAAATCTCAAAGATTCAATTACCAACATAGAAATTGAAAAATATATCTACCATCTTGAGTAAATTTATGCAAACTTAATGTGTGAGAAATCCCTTAACAATCATCCTGATTCCTAAATTAAGACAAATTCAAATAATTTATTTTTTTCCTTGAGAAATCATGCTGTTAGATAATTTGCTAAACATTTTAGATTTGTATATTGGGCAAACTTAAGAATTAAAGGTGAATTAGGAAAACTCATAGTTAAGAGCAAGCATGATTTCTTCAAAAGTAAATAGAAAAGTATGATTTGGATAGATTCTAGCTAGAATTAAAAAATAATTTAGATATTCGGTTCATTTTTTCTATGATTTTGATAGATTCTAGAATCTAAAAAATGATTTAGATATTCGGTTTAGTTTTTCTAAAAATGACAGTAGCTCATAGTCAAGATAGAGCACCACCAACTTCTTTAATCATGTACATTAATTTCCATATGTAAAGACTGAAAATTTACATAGAGAAAGGAAATTGAAACACAGAAATGAGCTTATAAATATCAAGCTAGAGACATGTAACCCAAAATATGAATTCTGTTTGACTGTTTGAAGCACAGAAATGCCTCCTCAGAATATGAATTAATAATTTGACTGTTGAATTCTGTTTTTACTAGTTCATCTTGTGTATATCATTTGTATCATGCTTGGAAACCTTTCTTTGTTTGAGTCAAGGATCTTTTTTATTCTCGAATACAAGTTGTAATGACCAATTGAGCAAAAATTTCGTGGTGTCTTGAAATGGTTGGTACCCTCTCCTAAGAACAACCTCAATCTCGAGAGCTTCTTGCTTATATTGTCTCACCTTGCGTTTAATCCTTTAAAATCCCTAAAAAAAAATATTCCAATAGTCCATGATGAAAGGCAAACTTGGTTGGTGAATTTCCTAATCAACAGGCTTATTACTTGGGCTCAGCAAACATTTCCTAAAATTGTGTTCAGAAAATTAGAAGTCTGTTAGTCAAGATGCTACCCATGGGGAGACAATATGGAGGTTATGTTATTTAAAATATTAATTAACATGGATTATACTGGCAACAAGGGATTCAGAAAACTAGGGATTCAGAAAATAAGGGATTCAGACAAAAAATGTTCTAACTGCTTTGCTAACCAAACGACATCATCATTGAATTCAATTCACCTTCAATCACAAATCTTAAACAGAGCGCACAAAAACCTTGCAAACTAGGGATTCAGATCATGAGATGGTGGAAGAAGAAAGAAAAATAACCTCAACGGGGTAGACAGCAGGGCAGATGGCTTTTGTGGCCGGGGAGGTGGTGTATGGCAAGGAGGGCCGAGAAGGGAGATGACCGTGCTGATGGGGAGGTGCGTGAGTAGAGCAGACAACGTTGGTGAGCAGACGGCGTGGTGGGGAGGAGCGCCGCGCATGGGGAGGCGCTTGCGTAGCCCAGACCGGCTGGTGGAGGTGCGCTGGAGCTGGGAGAAAGGAGCGGCGATCGAGCGAGCGAGGGAGAAAGGAGCGGCGATCGAACTGCGATTTAGGTTTTCGCGTGCTAGCGCGGGCGAGCAAAACTTATGGCCTTTGTTCGCGCGAGGGCGAGCGAAAAATTTAGGCCGGGTTCACGCGATCGCGCACGTTGGAGAAGGAGTAGCGCGAGAAAAAAGTTTATTACACAAATTAAAAAAATTAAATTAACTATTTTAATAAGAAAATCTTTAGATTTATAAAGACATTTATAAATGCGTCATGATAAACGGTTTAATCAGACATTTTATTAAATAAAATATCTCTATTTTAATAAATGTCATTATAATTAGTTTGTAATGACATTTACCATTAAGTGTCATAAAAAAAGTGTCACTATAGGTCTTTTTTCTTGTAGTGCATTTAGCTAGTTTTGAGTTTTATGTCAATCTTGGGAATGATGATAGATACATGTTTGAATGTATTTTTCCCATGTAGATATGGGTACCACAAACCTCTCCACAAACTTTGGCAATTTTTAGAGATTTGTGAAATTTCCGGCGCACTTCTGAAATTGGGTGAGAAAGGCTGAAATTTGGGTTTTCAGGGTGCCAGTCGACTGGGACAGAGGTCAGTCGACTGGTAAAGGCTGATTTTGGTGTTTCAGCAGTCAAAAGGTGTCCAAATGATGTAAAACAAGTGTGTAATCTTATGGGAGGTTAGTACACTGTGTTTATGATTATTAGGGGTTAAAAGATCTAATAAGAGAAATTGTTGGAATCTTTTTGATGTGTGGCAAAGGGGGAGAAGTGTTGGGTTTAAGTGGGAAACCAAAGACACCTTTGCAAGAAATCCTAGGTCAAGGGGAAGCTTAGGTTAAGGGGGAGCATTATTGCTCATTTGGTGGCATAAGGGGAACCTTGGAGAGGTTCTTAAAAAGCCTTTGTAAGTCCAATATAGGGAAAGCCTTGGAGCGGTTTTAAAAAGCTCGTTTTTGATAAAAGTCCTAAATTCATTAGGGAGGTTTAGGTGTGGGGATGCCTTGTGATAGGATCCGTGCATATTTGCTATTTGTTTTTGTTGAGGCAATCTGTGGTCCGGAGTGACCAAGTGTTTTGATGTTTGGACAAAGGGTTTAAGTTAGGTTTCCCTTGTTATCTCATATGTGTATGTTGAGTGTGCATGATGTACAAATTACACACATGGACTTGACTGGATGACCTCAGTACGGTGAAGGGTGGCATGGAGACAAGCTGGAGGCTTGTGTGCACCCGAGGGACCTTGGTGGAGTAGGGACGATGAGCTGAGGGGCGCGGACTTCGAGGCGTACGTGAAGGGTGGCATAGAGGCAAGCTGGAGGCTTGCGTACGCATCCGAGGGACGAGGGCCGAAGATGAAGAGGGCGCGAAGGCAATAGTCGAGGCTGCGGATGAGGAGTCAGTCGAGTCGTGAGGGTACGAGTGCTGTGTGATTGTACTCGGGGAATCCTAGGGGTCGAGTGCTGAATGAAGTGTACTCGAGAAGGGAAACCCTAGGTGTGTGAGTGGGGCAGTCGACTGCCTAGGAGGCAGTCGACTGATAAAACTCACAGAATGATTTCGGGGCTGGACCAGTCGACTGGTAAAATGACAGTCGACTAGTAACCCCGAAAACTAGCCGTTGGGCTAGCCGCTGGCTAGCAATTAAGGCTAGACGAGTGGATTGGTAAATTGACAGTCGATTGGTGGTGAGAGTTTCAACCCGAGTCCTATTTAAAGAGGACTTCGTTGTGGCTGAGATTCTTGACGAATCTTGTCTTGGTTAAAGGCAAGATAGTAGTCTTTGTGCTCAGAGGTTTGCTTGGTGTTGTGGCGAGGTTTCTCCACCCACAAGGAGCGACGAGAGCTAACCGGAGGTTATCCGAGGAGTGATCCATCGACGAATTCTTGGATTAGTCACCCGGTCGGGGTGGATACCAAGTAAAATCGGTTTGTTAGCAGTGCTTTCTTTGTTGTTTGTGTTTATTATTATTGTTTCCACTTGCGCTAACGAACTTGTAGGGAAACGACCGAAGAATCGCTATTCACCCCTCTAGCGGACATAATCGATCCTACAATTGGTATCAGAGCGAGGACCGCTCTTGATCGGACTAACTGCCAAGGGAGCACACGCTAGAGGGAAAAGAAAATGAAAGATAAGTTGGGGGACAACATCTACACTTCGCCGGCCTATGACCATGACGATTTCGGGTATTGGAAGTCACATATGGAGACGTGGTTCGGAATGGAGTGGGACCTTCGGATTGCGCTTGAAGATCCCTTTGAGATTCCAAAGGATAAGCATGGGAAGAGGCTTAGACCTAGATATTGGAATCAAGAACAAGAAAATCAATCCAAGGCGAATAAAAAGGTAATTGATATATTGCTTAACATTTTACCTACTAATGTTTTGAATGGTGTAGGAGCATATGAAAATGCACACGATCTATGGAAAAAGGTAGAAGAAATCCATAAAAATCCTACACGAGATCAATTAATGGAAGAGGCCGAGGAGGTAAACTCAATAGCCCACGAAGAGGAGAAAAAGGAGGAAGAATCATCTACCTCCTCAAGTGAAATGGAAGAAAAAAGTGAGAGGTCCTCCACCTCATCTAGAGAAGAAGAAGAAGAAGTATCAATTTCAAGAATTGAGGGGGAGGAGAGATCCATTTCCATACCGGAGCAAGAAAAAGCTCCAACCTCCACCAAAGCCAAGACCAAGGACCATATTACATGCTTTGGATGCAACGAAAAGGGGCACTACAAGGACAAGTGCCCAAAAGGTAAGAAGGAGGTACTCTCTAAATCCGGGTCCATTCAATTTAAATCTAACATGAATTGTAGGAATGGAGAAGCTCAAGAAAAGAAAAAGAAGATTCGATGCTTCACATGTGGAGAGCTAGGGCACTACCACACCAAGTGCCCTAGAACAGGTGAACTAAAGAAAATGGAGCACTTGAGGAGATGAGAGAAAGAAGAAAGGAAGAAGAGAAGAAGCCCACATCAAGGAGGAACTCCAAAGGTAAGGAAGGTAACTCCTAACCTTAAGCCAAAATGTAATTCTAATTCAAGTTCCTCCATGCATGATAAAAATAGAATTAATTATGCATCCATGCATACTAGGATTAATGAAAATTGCTTAATGGTGCACAATTTCGGATTTAAATAAAATGATAGGACTAGGGTTAACAAGGTAGATCATAACCCTAGGAAAAGCATGTATCATGATCAACCTAGGACCTTTGTACCTAAGGAACAAGGCACTAAGCCCAAGAAGGGAAGGAATGTGCCTAGAAAGGAGGGTAGGTCTAAGAATGTACAAAGTGGACATATGGATTCTAGGTTTAGGAACCTAGAAAGGGAAAATCAAGCTTTAAGGGAAAAGCTTGATAGGTTAGAGAAAACCCTAGAGAGATTCACTATTGGATCTAAGGGTTTAGATATGGTGTTGGGTGGGTTAAATCGCACCAATGATAGATCGGGGTTGGGATACCAGTCTAAGAACTCCCATGCCAAGGGAAAGAAATATGCTAGGGTAGCATATGATTATGGCAAGAAGGGGGAGTCCAAAAATGGCAAAGGGGTGTCATTTAAAGGAAAAAGAAATGACTTAACCAAAAACAAGATGTCTAAGGTTATGAGGGTTGAGTTTGTAGGCCAAGAGTTACCGGTGGAACACCGATGTGGCCTAGTGATGGTTGAGTCACCTAGGGAGGTGGCTAGGGCTAAGAGCTCAAGGGGGAGCTCTAGGAGCCTTTGGGATATATGGTGAATGGATCTTTGGAGGGTTCCTCCTAGAGGTCTAGTTGGACCATGGAGTGTGCCAAAGGAATTGGAGACGGACTTGAGTCTCAATTCTTGGGTTTTGGCACGGTGTTTTTGAGTTTCATGCATGGAAATATGACATTGGGGTCATATTGCATGAAAATTAGTTTTTGGTGTGTAATTGCCATGTAAATCAATGCTAGGGACGCATTGTGGGTTGGCATGGGCAGAGACATCAAGGGGAAACCAAAACTAGGACTTTTGGTTAAGGTTTGAGTGAACCTTTTTGCTAGTTTTTGAGTTTTATGTCAAACTTGGGAATGGTGATAGATACATTTTGGAATGTATTTTTCCCAAGTAGATATGGGTACCACAAACCTCTCCACAAAATTTGAGAATTTTTGGAGATTTGTGAAATTTCTGGCGCATTTCTGAATTTCGTCAGAAAGGCTGAAATTCTGATTTTCAGAGTATCAGTCGACTGCCCTGGGGGGCAGTCGACTGGTCAAGGCTGATTTTTGTATCAGCAGCTGGTTTGGTGTCCAAATGATGAAAAACAAGTATATGGGGGGCTAGTACATACTGTTTATGGTTATTGGGGATTAAAAGAACCGATAATTGGGATATTGTTGGGTTCTTTTTGATGTTAGGCAAAGGGGGAGAAGTTTGGGTTTAAGTTGGGAAACCAAACACACCTTTGCTAGATACCCTAGGTTTAGGGGGAGTTAAGATTAAGGGGGAGCATGATTGCTCCATTCTTGGCGTAAGGGGAACCTTGGAGAGGTTCTTAAAAAGCCTTTGTAAGTCCAATGTAGGGGAACTTGGGAGAAGCTTTAAAACGCCCGTTTTGGTGAAAATTCCTAACTTTGGGGAGTTAGGTGTAGAAAATTTCTATCTTGGAGGGTTAGGTGTGAAAATTCCTAACTTGGAGGGTTAGGTCTGGGAAAATCCAAACTTGGAGGTTAGGTGTGCAAAAATCCTAACTTGGATGGTTAGGTGTGGGATGCCTTGGGATAGGATCCATTTTTTAATTGCATATGCATTTGTTTAGCATGTTTTTGCTATTGACTATTATCTTGATTTCCCTAACTTAAACGTATTGCCAATCATCAAAAAGGGGGAGATTGTTGAGATAATCTGTGGTCCGGAGTGACCAAGTGTTTTGATGTTTGGGCAAAGGGTTTAAGTTAGGTTTCCCTTGTTATCTCATATGTGTATGTTGAGTGTGCAGGATGTACAGGTTACACACATGGACTTGACTGGACGGCCTCAGTACGGTGAAGGGTGGCATGGAGACAAGCTGGAGGCTTGTGTGCACCCGAGGGACCTTGGTGGAGCAGGGACAATGAGCTGAGGGGCGCGAACTTCGAGGTGTATGTGAAGGGTGGCATGGAGGCAAGCTGGAGGCTTGCGTACGCATCTGAGGGACGAGGGTCGAAGATGAAGAGAGTGCGAAGGCAATAGTCGAGGCTGCGGATGAGGAGTCAGTCGAGTCGTAAGGGTACGAGTGTTGTGTGATTGTACTCGGGGAATCATAGGGGTTAAGTGCTGAGAGAAGTGTACTCGGGAAGGAAAACCCTAGGTGTGTGAGTGGGGCAGTCGACTGCCTGGGAGGCAGTCGACTGATAAAACTCGCAGAATGATTTCGGGGCTGGACCAGTCGACGGGTAAAATGGCAATCGACTAGTAACCTCGAAAACTAGCCGTTGGCTAGCAATTAAGGCTAGACCAGCCGACTGGTAAATTGACAGTCGACTGGTGGCGAGAGTTTTAGCCCGAGTCCTATTTAAAGAGGACTTCGTGGTGGCTGAGATTCTTGACGAATCTTGTCTTGGTTAAAGGCAAGATAGTAGTCTTTGTGCTCAGAGGTTTGCTTGGTGTTGTGGCGAGGTTTCTCCACCCACAAGGAGCGACGAGAGCTAGCCGGAGGTTATCCGGGGAGTGATCCATCGACGGATTCTTGGATTAGTCACCCGACCGGGGTGGATACCAAGTAAAATCGGTTTGTTAGCGGTGTTTTCTTTGTTGTTTGTGTTTATTATTATTGTTTCCGCTTGTGCTAACGAACTTGTAGAGAAACGACCGAAGAATCGCTATTCACCCCCTCTAGCGGACATAATCGATCCTACAGTTTTCCCCTAACTTAAACGTATTGTGAAACATCAAAAAGGGAGAGATTATTGGGGCAATCTATGGTCTAGAGTGATCATGTGTTTTGATGTTTGGGAGAAGAGTTTATGTTAGGTTCACCCTTATATTTGATATGTGTATTTGAGTGTGCAGGTTTGCAGGATACACATTGACTCAGTTGGGCGGCTTCGGGTACGGTGAAGGATGGCCTGGAGGCAAGCCGTGGGCTTGTGTGCGCATCCGAGGGACCATGGATATAGCAGGGACGATGAGCCGAGAGAAGCGGACTTCGAGGCATACGTGAAGGATGGCATGGGGAGACGAGCTGTGGGCTTGCGTGCATCCGAGGGACGAGAGCCAAAGTCAAAGAGGACTTGAAGGCAACAGGTCGAGGCTACTGGTGAAGAGTCAGCTAAGTCGTGAGGGTTCGAGTGTGAGAGAACTGTACTCGGGAAGGAAAATCCTAGGTTTAGGGGTGGACCAGTTGACTGGCCCTAGGGCAGTCGACTGGTGGTCAGTCGACTGCAAATGGGGCAATCGACTGGTGGCGGCTGGAAATTCGAACGTTAAGTTGTAATGGTCGAATTTGAGTGGGACCAGTTGACTGGTTACGGTCTTCTCAGCCTTGAGCACTATTTAAAAGGGCTCGGTTTTGACTGAGAGTTTTTGACAAAATTGGCTTTGGTTAAAGGCCAATTAGTAGTCTTTGTGCTCAAGAGTGTTGTCCGGATTGTGACGAGGTTTCTCCACCCACAAGGAGCTACACGAGCTAGCCGGAGGTCTTCCGGGGAGTCATCCACCGACGGATCGGGATCGTCCACCTTACGGACAGCCGTGGAGTAGGAGCTTTATCTCTGAACCACGTAAAGGTGATGTGTTAGCGATGTGTTAGCAATTGTTTGATTTTATTATTAGTATTTCCGCTTGCACACACTAATATTGTAGGAAGAGGAATCGAGAATTGCTATTCACCCCCTTTATCAAACGACAAGGTCCTAACACAACTACAAAAATAGCCTCGGATGAATAGTACCCGAGGTGCCTCAGGTGGGACCTGAGATGTCTCAGTTGGGACTAGATGCGCCTTCAAGAGGTGAAGGCGCCACTGCGAAGCTGCCACTGTACTGGATAGAATTTCAACAGTCCGAGGTGCCTCAATTGGGAACTGAGATGCCTCACTTCGAGACTGAGGCACCTTCCAAAGGACAAGTAGTGAGAATGCAAGCTTTGGATCAAGTTAGAATTTGCTTGATCCGAGATGCCTCAGTTGGGAACTAAAGCGTCTTAGATGTCCTTTATAAGGACCTTCTTGTTGAGAGTTAAACAAAATCAATTCTTCTATCATGCTTGAGGACCTGCGGTCTTCTACTTCCTCGTCTTCCTACTGTGGTCTTGCTTCAACTCGACTACGTCTAACTACTGCTGGAAGACCGACACCGACACACAAGCCTAATTACAGAATTCTTCTACAATGTTGGGTAACACATTTAAAATTCCTGTACTTACATACTACTTATAGGAAGTGTAGGGTTGTTATACTTCCTATTCTTTTATACTAGATCACTCTACTATGAACTTACCGATAGAGGGTATTAGTAGATTGCCCGTCAGAAAGGTCCAACAGACTTGGGCCTTAGAGTAGGAGTCACTGAAGACTTCGAACCAAGTAAATTTTGGTGTGTGTTGTTTTGTATTTTCATAGCTTGAATTTTTGCTGCGGTCACTTGATTTCTAAAATATGAAAAAGTAATAATTTTTTAAAAGTCACGTAATTCACCCCCTCCCCCTCTCACGTGCAACGATCCTACAATATTAGTCACATGCACAATGACAAAGGATTACTCTCGTAAAAAGCCATCAGTGTCCACGAATCTTAATATAATTGTCATATGTAGATGTATATCTTGCTTCATCAATTAAAATGAAAAATTTTGCATCTCTGATTTCTTTGTGAATCTTAGTTCTCACTTGTTAGGGAAAAATATTCAAGATATGTTTTTGAATAACTGGTAAAGTCTACTTCATTGTTTGAAGCTTTCTCTAAGATGATGTCCCAATAATCTCAATCATTCTTTTGATAAATTTTATCATCTCGATCATAATTTTTAGAAGATGGAGATTCATCATGCCCTTTAAATGCACATGCATGCAAAGTGAGTCTTCGAATACTTTCAATAGTTGATGTAAGCCATAATATATTCTTCTACTTTTCTTCTAAAGATTGTGTATTCATCATTTTGTTAATATGACGAGATATATTTATCAAATTATCAAGATATTTCATAGCATTGTTATGTGGTAAAGTATTACATGCTATATATATCAGAAATGCACATTTATCCCCATCATTAACTCACTTTCGATATTTGAATTCATCCATAATAAATGTAGGATTGTGAGGATGCTTATGTTAAAATAGTAAGCATTGAAAGCAAAATGGAGTATCTTTCGAAGGAGAGTAGTGTAACCAAGTAAATTTCTTAAACCAATGACTTTGGAATTGCTAATTTTGATTTCCAAATTTAATCGGTGGATATTCATTTTTAATAGGTTGATATGACCAATTCTTAATATAATACTATTTAATTTCATCCCTTTAATTAATAGGATATTTCTATATCAAAGTATGTAACGTCAGATTAGGTTCAAGAGAAATGATATTAACATCAATTGTAGGAGATTTGTTAGGTTGATGGTCATCGAAATTTGATATCTCAATATTATATGGAGAATGCCCTTGACTTGTCGATGTCTACTCTTTTACGGTAAAAGTGAGTTGATAATTTTTCTTTTCCTCATTCCTTGAGTTTTTTGGTTTCATATATTAAAGTCAATAAATACAGAAATTACCGCCATCCAATGATAGGGAAATATCTCTTAGTGATAAATTTGATATAATATGATACCAAGCCATATGTTGTTAATATCGAAGCAATAATAAAGAAAAGCAATCAAGTATATAAATAAAAATAACTAAATCAATTAATTAACAAACCTGTTAACAAATTTAATCAATTTAGCAAGCTATCAATAAAGAATAAATCAATATAATAATATAATCCATGCGTCATCAAATCATTTTATCAATTAACAAATTAAACTAACTATTACTAATTAAGTCAGTTAACCTGATTATCATTAATCATCTAATTAAATTTATCCCATATTATCAATTAATCAACCCTTAATTAAATAACTAATTAATTAATCAAAATATATTTAATTAACCTATTAATTGCCTATCTATATTCGGCGGTAGTTCCCAACGGTCGGTGGTGGCACAGTGTCAGGGCATATATGATGGTCGGTGATACAAGATGATACAAGGATTTTTATTACTCTTTTTGGTATGTTTTTTATTTTTTTATAATTTTTGGAGTTTTTGGTATCTAGAGTATTTTCAATAAATTTTATCTTTTGTATTTTTTTTATTTTGTGTTCGTTTAGAAATTTTAGGATCATAAGTCTTTTATGAATCTTTCATTTTTGTTAGTATTCTTTTCTTTCTTTACAATTTAGAAATTATGATTTATATGTTAGGATTTCTTTTCTTTCTTTAGATTTTAGAATTTAAAATCTATATAAACATCTATTTAGTTATTTAAGGAATTATCTTCTATATTGAATAAAGTTTTCTTTTTTGGTAAAACCTAGATAATAACGGAGTTCTCTTTGTTTTTAGTCATTTTCTCTTTTGTCTTCTCCTCAAATCTCTCTTCTCATCAGCTTGTAAGATAATCACTATTCTACCCGATATCAATTGGCATCAGAATATTAAATCTAATGGAAAGTCATCGTAGTCATAGTTACAGTCGCAACAATAGATAGGTTACGATTAAGGAAGCTGAGCACCGTGATCATAGCATTCAGGACATAATGACAAATAAGGATTCACATAAGCTCTTACTACAAAGTCAGTAAAAAAAATTAAGGATTTACAGAGGCAAGTCTCAGATTTAACGAAGTGTTAAATATCGAATTTTTATGGGGTTAAAAGGGTGAATTCGAAAGTTAGGGGCCTAGTTGCAATTTTACAAATTTGTTGGGCTTATTTGCAAAATGCCAAAATCAGTTATAAAACTCTTAAATCCCTCATCCTTGCCCTAACTCATCGAAACCCCTCTCCCCTCTCCTATGCGCTGACTCTCCCTGCCGGCGAAACTGCACCCACCGCAGCCCTAGCCGACCGCCGACACCGAGCGACGCCGGTAGCCACCCTAGCCTCTTTTCTTCCTCTCGTTCTTCTTCTTCCCTTCCTTCCTCTCCGGCGCGCACGAGCAGAGCACCGAGCGCTACACCATCCATTGGGTTTCTTCGATCAGTGCTACCGCCTCGCGTGGAAAACCCGAGGCCGACGATCAAGGTAAAGGATGAATTGTGAGGCCAATTGAATTCTTGATTTCTCTGTGTTGGAAATGGGAATTCACTTGGTTTGTTAAGAAGAAATCTGATGTTGTTAATGTTGGTTTATTAGGGTTCTTTTAGGCAAACGGAAGGGAAGTCAGCAGCATTCACCATTGCTTTCCATGTTAGACTTAGTGTGGTTGTGATCAATTAAAACGTTCAATCCTCTTCTACTTGTTGTGGTATGATGTTGCTTCCGAATTCTGAAACTTACCTGCTCTCTTGGGTTGGGGTCTCATTCTCTTCATTTGGGACAGTTCTGTGCTATGTTTCATCAAAAGTCTCACTAATCAAATTTACAAGCATTATGCTACTGTTATCATACCAAGAATTTGATTGTGTATGAACCAAACACATCACCATTCAGTTGCCTTTCAAACCTCTTTGATTTTCGAAATTATTTCCACTTGTAGTATTGTCAAGCAGTATTCTATGAGGAAAGAAAACACATCATGTTAAAGAAGATTACATCATGAATTTGGCAAATTGCTACTTTACTTTTGAGTTGGAGAACTCATCCTTAGTTAAAAGTTTAATTAAATAGATGTATAATTATAATCATGCTTAATGTGGTTCGGCTATTTTATAATTGTATACATAGCTAAACTTTATCCTTAATACAGGACCTTGATTCGGACTCGTTTGGTTGATCGGGGAAGGTCCTCTTCATTTACGAAATTCTTCAATAAAAGACGGGTACTTCTCCTTTGTACTCGAGTAGTTTTCTTTACCTTAAAAGCATGACTATATTATGTCTGATAGGTTTCTTGACCTTGTTCTTTGTCATTATTTAAAACATCAACGTTGAGACTTATTTTTCGTTAATCTTCGAGTGTTCCCAAATTCGTATCTGTACAGTCCTCGGTTGGTTTTTCTGTTCTATAAAGTACCGCTTGTACGCGAGTACCCAGAAGTCCATTAAACACAGATAGGTTTATTTGGCATTAGAAATACCCTACCTAGTAGTGTAGGTGCATAATCATTGATTTTCGATTTCCGGTTGGTTGTATTGATGCATCGTATACTCGTTGGATTTTATTGCATCGTTGTTTCTCCGGTTGTTCGTGCATCGTATATGTAACACCCAATAATTTTCATGAATTATTAGGAATTTTTCTGAATTTTATAGCATTTTTAAAAAAAAATAAAAAGAAAAAAGAGGGGTCGGGCGGGGTTTGATCCCACGACCACAAGGCAATGCAAGCCCTTAAGTAAGTTGGACTAACCAATAGGTTGGGGGTATCAAGCACAAAAAAGAATGAAGCGAATTAATGTTATAGGTAAGTAAGTCCTTTTCATGAAGAGATGTTTCAACTTCCACTTAAGTTGCATTAAGACTCCATTAGGGCTTTTGGGAGGCTGCGCGAACAGGAGTGGGGAGGCTGTGAAAACAGGAAGAAAACAAGGGTTTTCTTCCTCCTTCTTCCTCTTGAGTGGAGAACCTAGGGTTTCTTCCCTAGGGCCAAGGAGTGGAGTTTTCTCGCAAGGAAGAGAAGAGGAGCCCTACGCTAGGATTTTCGAGATACTTAGTGAGTTTTCTTTAAGGAAAGGGTAAGTAAATCACTCACCTGCAATAGAAGTAGTTTCGTATGTAGTTTCTTGTTGTAGAACCATGATTTTGTGATCTAAGTGCATACTTTGAGAATATTATTTTATTGTGTGATTTAAGTTTCTAAAGAATACATGTTTTTGTCATAGAATTTGAATTTGAGTAGGTTTTGTATGTGTGACCTAAGCATGATAAGACCAAGTTCTTGAAAAGTCCAAAAAATGAGTTTTGGGTTAAGGGCACACAAGGTGCTCGATGAAAGTTCCAAGTAAGAAAGGTAATGTTTTGTAGTGCAAAAAGTTATGCAAAAAGAAAGATAGCTTGATAAGTATAAGCTTTATGAGTAAGAAAGTATTTTACTTTTGTAAAGTGACATGTACCGGGCAAAAGAGAGGCCCACAGAAAGTTAGAAAGAAGCTCTAATAGGGTGCGGTGGCTAGCTACCCCGAAACCTATTAGGGATGCGCGCATTGGTACATTGATACCAGGTACAGTGTCAAGGCCTAGAAAGTTGATTATTATTTTGAAGTATATGAATATATGTAAGTGTTTCAATTTCCTTAAGTGCATGTTTTTGGTTATGTATGTTGACATGGTTATGTTATAAGCATGTTAAAGAGAAAGAGCAAAGAAGTTTATGTTTTAAAGTATGGAAATGTATCATTAGTAAGTATCAAAAGAAATCATGAGCATGTTAAGTTTGCATGTGTTTTGATGCTAGTAAATGTTTTCAAGCATGATTGAGCATGATAAGTGTATGAAAGTTCCCATGTGCAAATATATCCAAGTGCATGTATTTTGAAGCAAGCATTCTTTGAAAAGAGCATGTTTATCATTTATCGTATGGATTTGTGAGCTAGGATTTACTTACTAAGCAATTCGCTTATTAGTTGCATTTCCTTCTATTGCAGACAAAGGTAAAGAAAAAACATAAGTTAAGGAGGCGAACGGGACTTGCATTGATGTTCAGTGGCGGCGGAACCGTGGAAGAGATCTTTGGGCTAAGTCTTGTAGAACCTTGTGGTTGTGTTTTGGGATTGGTAAAGCGTAAGGATTTTGTTTAAACCTTGCATAGAGACCAATTTGAGTACAAACTCTACAATAAATGTCATATGTTTTGATAGTTTCTTAAATTCCGCAAAGATCCTAATTGCAAGTAAATGGATTTGTTTTGGGTTGTTAAGATATTTATAAAACTAGTATAGAGTATAGATTTGGAGTTATCTATCTATATGCTTTGGAAGAGTATGAATTATGGACATTGGAAGGAGTTCCCAGGTCTGAAACTGCAGTTTTCAGGCGTGCCAGTCGACTGGTTCAGAACCAGTCGACTGCGATATCGAACAGAACCTTCTGTTCGATGCACCAGTCGACTGCCATGAGGCCAGTCGACTGGTGCCGGGCACAGAAAGTTTCTGTGGCCGATACCAGTCGACTGGCCTTATAGCAGTCGACTGGTGCCATTGAAAAGAAAGTGTTGTAGGGCAGATGGTTAGTGCTTTAGTTTTACAACTAAGAGGTCTAGGGGTCAAATCCTTGCAAAGCAAATAAAATGAAAGTTATTTTTTTTTTGGGGAAAAAAATGAAAAAAATTCAGAGCAAGTTAAGGGAAACCAAGTAGTTGTAACCTAAGGCTAAGGATAAGGTAAAGTTAAGGTTAAGTAAAAGTGACGTCCGCTTTAAGGATGAGAAGTATGGGGTCGTCACAGTATAACATGCATCATACTTGCATGTTGCATACTAACGACTGTTGGCTTACATTTGGTTAAGTCGTCGTTAGTTATATTGTTGCTCGAGTCACTCAACCACTTGTTGTCGTGGTAGTTATTAGAGTGCAAGCATCTGTCCTGTTGTGCCAAACAGTGACACCCTCACCGTTATTTTTAGAGGGATGAGCCGTTGGTGGCTCACCCTCACCATTGTTTATTTTTGAGGGATATTGTAGCTGTTGATAGCTCCCCCGATGTACCGGGGTCTGGAGTGTAGGCTCCCCAGCATCCTGTCCACTCAACCACGCCTTATGTGTTATTTGTTGTTGGAGTGCGTACAGTTGTCACAGTCCTACCCACTCGGTCACATAGATGGGATGTGTTGACGGCTTGACTGGCGTCAGGGGTGACACATGTCATTGCATCATGTGCATACGTATTTCTTTTATGCATTTGATTGTGTTTGATGCACTTATATGAGTTATGATTGTTGCACATGTTTGACATGCATGTATATCTTGATATTATTATTATTGAGTTGTTCTATACCTGCTTAGTCGTTATTCGGACTTTATACCATGTCGATTTACATATGTTATGCATGATTAGGTTTCTATATTTCCTTATGGACTGTAGCATGTTGGATTCTCTACTTGGTTATCTTGTATTATGCCATGCTTATTGTCTACTCATATACCCGTAGAGTCCGCCCGGACTCACCACCCCTGCTTTCTTCTTTGTTGTTTCAGATAGCAGGTAGGTGTATTCCTTGGAGCCAGGAGAGGATCCAGTTGCCAGTCCCCAGTGTCGAGTTGAGTTAATCTTCCGTATTTGGTTTAGTTATTTGTTTTAGTACTTGGAGTTGCATTTTATTCGTTATTGGGTTTTGTTGTTATCAGAGACTTTTGTATTCTCTCTGGATTGTTGTTTATTTTATGTTTATGGTGGCTGAGCCACCCATTATCTTTTATCCAAATATAAACTGCGTGGTCATGTTTTTATATATTATTGTGATGTCAGCCGCTTGTGGCTGAGTTATATTGGTGAGATATTATGTATTATTGCCTCATATTGTCCGCCGTACAGGGGAGATGTTGCCCGATTTTCGAGGAAGCATGTGCCTTTGGGGCGTGACAATTTTTGATATCAGAGCCAAGTTAGCGATGTTTTGGTGTCTGTGGGTTTACGGAGTTGCTTTACGAGGTTAATCTGTATGTTACAGATTTTAGTTATTTTTGTGGAGTCTTTTTCGTGAGAGTTGACGAAGTTGTTTTGTTTTACGAGGTTTATCTGTATTTTATGGATTTATTTTCCGGAGTCATTTTCTTGTTATGGTTGTGATGGGACTTGGCAGCGACGAGATCTCTCCCAGCAAACAAGAAGTAAGTTGGTTTTAAATTTGGTTAAATTTATGTCTAATAATATATATTGTTTTTGTTAACAGATATGCCTCGTCGTGTTGAGTTATCTCCACCCCGTGCTCATGGTCGTGGACGACGATCACGGGGGAGGCCAGAGGAGGCCGAGGGAGCCACAAATCAAAAGGGTGAGAGGTCCACCAGAGTGGGGCCGACTGGTCAGGGATCAGCTCACCAAGACCCTTCAGGTGAGCTGAGATCTCCACCACGGAGAGTACCATCTCTTGTATATCCGACAGCAGTCCCAGTCGTGCCATCAGAGGCAGGTCCATCAGTACCACAATGGCAGTTCCTGGAGTGTCATTAGGGGTACCCCCTGCCCAAGCGAGTTGGCTTATGGACAGAGCTTGGATTCCATTGCTGGCAGCGTCTGTGAAGGGACGCTTCACACTATTGTTAGTAATATGAGAGAAGTGTCCTAAGGCAATCGCCTTATGATGTAAATATTTATTTTAATAAATGATAATTCACTATTTGAGTATACATGTTTTGTGTATTTGATTGGGATCTTAAACTCATCTACTGAATGTCCGCAATACAACTCACAGCATAAGAGAATTTGTGATGGGATCACAACTAGTGATTATCTCTAATGTGCAATTGTGAAGTATTGAAATTATCCCTAGTCGATGAATTGATAAAAATGGACACTATCAATTCTGTTGAGACTAGCATGGGTTATTCTCTAATCAGCTGATTCTCACTAGCTGGTGACATTGGGATGTCCGGAGATAAACATGGATGCTAGTTAAGGGAACTAGTTCATTGGAGTGACTGGCTGTAAGACTTCATATGGGAATCTACATGTAGATATGTCAATGAAGATCTTACTGCGGCTTAAGTGCGATGTTCCTTTGACTTGCGGTGTTCAAGTCATCTTGGTCATGGAGACTTATACTTTAACATCTTAAGCAAGCATCTCCAAGGAGGTGTGGACCCGGGATGGTTGGGTATAAGCCGAAGTGCCCGAAGATGTTTGAACAGCCTACAAAGGATTCACCACTCCTTGCGAGGAGATGTATACCCAGGCCTATCGTCGGATTGTTACTCAAAGCCTCTGGCCAGAGCATATCATGTTAAGAGTACGAATCTCTTAAATACATGAGAGTAATTAGAAATCCAAAGGACGAGGAAGACACTACTTGGGCTAGGTGTGACGTAGTCAGCCTAGTGGGGACTGACACCATAGACCGTGTCCTGAACCAAGTGGGTATAAGGTGGTGAAGGGAATGAGGCACGATTCATTAGAGCTGCTGAAGGGTTTCAGAATAATTTCTTCTGGGGTCAAACCGTTGATCTTTCGATTAATTGGGGATCATGATGTACTACTAGGTGCCACTCGTGATCGTTCTATAATTAATGGGTTAATTATAGACGGCCAACATAAATCGAAAGCCTATTTAGTCACACGCAATACGAGTAATCCGAGGGATTTAAAACAAGTTGAAAATTGGATTTTCCGATCAAGAGAAACGAGTCGAATCTGAGTTAATCAGAGGCGCAATGGAAGCTAAAATGGCTAAGTCTTTTGAAGGCTTTTTGGGCGAATTAAATGAGTTTAATTCGCGACCGGTTCGGGTTGGTTTGGCCGGCCAAAGGAGGTGCTAACCCTCCTTGTGGTGGCCGGCCATTAAAGGAGATTAAACCAATTTAATTGGTTTAATTAATAAAATAAACCTAGCGCGATTTGTTTTATAAATTATGGATAAATAAATTTGTATAAAGAAAATTTATATAAATAAATTTGTAGAAATTTATTCCTTTTATGGAAGTTAAAATAATCCATGAATTGGTTTATTTTAATTTTATAAAATCAATTATAAATTGATTTTATCATAATAAGAAAGTTTATAAATTTCTTATAAAATTTATTCCATAATTTAAAGAGAAGAAGAATTAGTTTTATTATAAATTAGTTTATAATAAAACTTGGTTTAAACGGAATAATTAGTTAAGATAATTTATAGGATAAATTTCTTATAACTAATTCCGTTTAGAGGGAGACTTAGCAAAGAGTTGCTACTATATAAAGGACCCAAAGGCTAGCCCTTTATACACATCAAATAATCAAGCAATTGATATTAGAGCCTCTCCCTCTCTCTCCTCTTATTCTCTTCTCTCCTCTTCTTCCCTTAGGGCCGGCGCCCCTTTGAGAATTAGGGCCGGCTCCCTCCAACCAAGCTAGGGCCGGCGCAACCCTAGCAACCCCAAGTGGTTGCCGTGAGCTTCCAAGAAGGAGGAGAACCCGAACACGAAGAAGAAGAAGCGGATAGCGACTCCTCTCTTCTCGGAATTCGATTCCGTTACTTCATTGGTTAGTTTTTCCATTGTTTCTCTTAATCTTCTAGTTGTGCCTTCCGAGAATCTAGTAATTCTCGTCGGCACAAAACTCGTGACTTTGTGAAGTCATCCCGAAGAGAACTCGGCGTGGACGCGAATAGAGGCGGAGCTTCCAAGGGACGCTACGGTTGGATCTCGTCCCTTACTTCGAGTTACGCGAGGTACTTGGTAAATTTGTTTACTATTCCTCAATGTTTTATTTTATGATTATGTCAACACACCATAAGAATGCATGCTAGATACGAAGTTAAAATAATTTAGGAAATTATTTTATGCAAACTCTTCCGCTGCACGTAAAAATTTTAAATTTTACGAACTCGTATCCTTGTCGACATGCACCCGGTCCCAACAGTGGTATCAGAGCCGGTTAGTGTTCGACTTAATCATATAATTGTTTTGTGGAAAACTTTGTCATGATCTCAATTTCGGAAAATTTTTCCAATTATGGAAACTTTCAAATTATAATAAATTTTAGAATTAGGAATTTCAAAGTTTGGAAATCGTCATGAAATTTCGCAAACGTTTGAAATTTTCTAGTTTCTAAATTTTTATAATAATTGTGAAATTTTCCCATCTTTGGAAACTTTCCAATTTTGGAAATTTTTCTATTTTAGAAATTTTCCAACTTTGGAAATATGTAAGTTTTCTTTGTACCAAAAACTTACAATTATTCTGAAAACCTATTTTCGAAATCTCGCAATTTTGGGCACTTTCTTTTAAGAAAGTCTAGACAAATTCATGGACAATTAATTGACAATTAAATTTGAATTGGTTTTTAAATTGACAACAAATTCTTTATTTTGGATTGAGCCTCGGGGAGCCGTCCAATTTAAAGTTAGATGTTGTAATTTAATTTCCCAATTTTAATTGAAATTGTCATGTTTGATTTGGATTGAGCCTCGGGGAGCCGTCCAATTGGATTTACAACACTTTACTTTTCTTTGGGTATCTGAGCCTCGGGGAGCCACCCTTAGAAAACGATTTGTTGTAATTAATCAATCCATGAATAAAATATGTTTTAAGAGGTGATGCTCTTACATATTGTTGTCTCCAAAATTAATTAGGAAAATGGTTTCCTATAGAGTTTTCTTAGATGAGATTTTCATGAAAATAATATGTAGTTGAATTAAGGGATTTGTCTCTTAATTTAATAAGATTTGATTTAGAGAAATCAAAGTCTTGAACATATTATTTCCGAAATTAATTATGACAATTTAGGAAATTGTTTCCCAAAACAATTCCTTAATATAGTATGAGATTAGAATTAGGAGATCCGGTTCCTAATTCAATTAATGAGACTTGATAACTTAAGTCACATACATACTTTATTAAGGAAATCGATAGTCATGACAAAAGTCATGAATGTGCTTAGAAAAGATGAGACCTAAAACCCCTTACAAAATATTAAGGCTAACACCTTCCATTAATATGGTTAGAATCGGAGTTTTGTTTCTCGCTTGGGTTGATGGACACATCCATGCCCGACTTGAACCTTAACATGTTCAAACCATAGAATTAGTTTATGAATAATATAGTTGGAGTCAGAGGTCAATCCTTAGTTTTGGTTGTTGGACACATCCAAGCCTGACTAAACGGTTGAATGAGCTCCAACCATATTAAAACTATTTCTTGATTAATGGGTCAGCCTTAAGCTTGGAGCATCGATTTGTTGTGCCACAGCCAAGGTCGATGTGAAGAGAGGTGCAGTTGGGTGCTATGTATATGATGCATACTTGTTAATGAGTTAACAACCCAATGATTTATGCAAACATTCAATTAGTTGATAGCATAACGTGATAGTTACATATACGTGATATGTAATCGGTGTAATTACCTACCTTCATAGCTAAGGAAAACTTGATGGCCACAGCCATGGTGATTCTTATCTATGGTTGGATATCAACCTATTTGGAGATGTTCCTACGATCTCCCGAATTGATAATAAGGGTGAATCAATTCGTAAAATAAATAGGATTTAATTTATGTATGTTGATACATTCTTTAAATCTTCTCACATAATCTCAATTTGTATTTCTAGGGTAATCACTCGATCATGTCTTCCCTAAACTTGCGTTCCATTTTGGACACCAATAAACTGACTAGGCCAAACTTCATGGACTGGCTTCGAAACCTGAGGATAGTCCTCAAGGCAGAGAAGCTTGCTTATGTCCTTGAAGATCTACTTCCCAACCGTCCTCCTGAAGATGCAACTCCAGACCAGTTTCCTGAGTTGCTTAACCTGCTGAAGACTATAGAGCCTTCTGTGAAGCAGGAACAGAAGACGGTGCTGTTAGTTGGTTCCTCGATGAAAGGTTCTAAGAGGAAGGCCAAAGAACAGAATAAGGGAAAGAAGAAAAAGGCTAAAAAGACTGAAAAGAAATCAAAAGGCACATGCCATCATTATGGCAAGGAGGGTCACTGGCGAAGAAACTGCAAGATTTATCTTGAGTCCTTGAAAGAGAAGGCATCCGATGCCCCATCCTCTTCAAGTATCTTCGTTATTGAATGTCACTCTATTTCCTCAAACACATGGGTACTTGATACTGGGTGTAGCTCACATATATGTAATGACATACAAGGGCTAAGGAATAGAAGAAGACTCGTCAAGGGAGAAGCGAATTTGCGGGTTGGAAATGGAGCAAGGATTGCTGCTATTGCCATCGGAACATATTTGTTAAAGCTCCCAACTGGACGTGTCTTAGAATTGGATAATTGTTATTTCGTTCCTTCGTTAATAAAGAACATTGTATCTATTTCATGTTTGAATGAAAAGGGTTATCATTTAACTTTCAGTAACAATTGTTGTTACATAACTTTAAATGGCGTTCTTTATTGGAATGGAACTTTGTGCAATGGCATCTACACGTTAGATTTATCCAGTGACGTTTTCAATATCGAAGTAAACAACAAACGTGCTCGAATAGATAATCAAATAGACTCCTACACGTGGCACTGTCGTCTTGGCCATATAAGTAAGAAACGCATGACCGAATTACACCGATGTGGAATTTTGGAATCATTTGAACCCGGTTCATTTGATACATGCGAATCGTGCTTAAAAGGCAAGATGACCAAATTACCCTTTCCAGGAAAAGGTAATCCAGTGGGAGAATTGCTTGGTCTAATACATACCGATGTATGTGGACCAATGTCAACTCTTTCACAAGGAGGCTATAGCTACTTCATCACCTTCATCGATGATCGCTCACGATTCGGGTATGTGTTCTTGATGAAACACAAATCTGAAGCCTTTGAGAAATTCAAAGAGTTCAGAAATGAAGTAGAGAAACAGCTTGGCAAAAGTATTAAGATACTTCGATCCGATCGAGGTGGTGAATACTTAAGTCAAGAGTTTCAAGATTATCTAAGGGACAATGGGATATTGTCCCAATGGACTCCGCCGTATACACCACAGCATAATGGTGTATCTGAGAGGCGCAACCGATCCTTGATGGACATGGTTAGGTCTATGATGAATCATGCAACTCTTCCAAAATCCTTTTGGGGCTATGCACTTAAGACAGCTGTTTACTTGCTAAACAGAGTCCCGACCAAGGTAGTCTCTACTACTCCATATGAGATTTGGAATAGTAAGAAACCTCACTTAACTCACCTTAAGATATGGGGTTGTCCTGCTTATGTGAAGCAGGTTGTATCAGACAAATTGGATGCTAAGTCTGATAAATGTCTATTTATTGGATACCCTAAGGAAACGAAGGGTTACCAATTCTATCATCCCTTAGAACAAAAGGTGTTTGTTTCAAGGCATGCTGTATTTCTAGAGAAAGAGTTTCTTTTGCAAGAAAACAGTGGGAGTGGGATTGAACTTGATGAAGTTCAAGAAACTCCAATAGACATCACAGAGACACCTAGTCTAGGCCCACAACCGATAATTCATAGTGATGAGCTATCAGTTGAACCTAAAACTACACCTCCTCTTCGTAGGTCTGATAGGACACGCAACATTCCAGAAAGATACGGATTTCTCGTAAGTGAATCGAACGACGTGTTGCTCATTGGCGATGACGAACCTATCAGTTATGAAGATGTTCTGAAAAATTCAGAAAGGGACAAATGGCTTGAGGCCATGAAGTCGGAAATGGATTCCATGTATGAAAATCAAGTATGGGACTTGGTTAACCCACCTGAAGGGATTAAGCCCAAAGGGTGCAAGTGGGTTTTCAAGAAGAAAACCAACATGGAAGGTAATTATGCTAAAATCCATTCGGATACTCCTAGCCATAGCAGCTCATTATGATTATGAGATATGGCAAATGGATGTGAAAACAGCTTTCCTTAATGGAAACCTGCTTGAGGATGTATACATGATACAACCTGAAGGTTTCACATCGGTTGATAAAACCAAAGTATGCAAGCTTCGACGATCCATATATGGATTGAAGCAAGCATCAGGGAGCTGGAATATCCGTTTTGATGAGACAATCAAAGAGTTTGATTTCTCACAAAATCCTGACGAACCTTGTGTGTACAAGAAGGTTAGTGGGAGTGCAGTTGTATTCCTAGTATTATATGTCGATGACATCTTACTTATAGGAAACGATATATCAGTTTTACAGATAGTTAAGATTTGGTTGTCCAAAACTTTCTCCATGAAAGACCTGGGAGAAGCAACCTATATCCTTGGGATTAGAATCTATAGAGATAGATCAAAACGGTTGCTTGGTCTTTCGCAGTCTACATATATAGACCGAGTGCTAAAAAGGTTTAGCATGTCGGAATCCAAGAAAGGTTACCTTCCCATCAGGCATGGGATCAACCTTTCGAAGTCTATGTGTCCGCGCACAGAAGACGAGAGGATTAGCATGAATAAGATTCCCTATGCATCCGCAATAGGATCTATCATGTATGCTATGTTATGTACTAGGCCCGATGTATCGTATGCTCTGAGCGTCACGAGCAGATACCAATCTGATCCAGGAATGGATCATTGGGCGGCTGTTAAGACAATCCTTAAGTACTTAAGAAGAACTAAGGATGTATTTCTAATATATGGAGAAGGAGATTTGAAATACGTGGGTATACAGATGCCAGTTTCCAGACGGATAAGGATGACTCCAAATCGCAGTCTGGATACGTATTTACTTTGAATGGAGGCGCAGTGAGTTGGAAGAGTTCCAAACAAGACACCGTAGCGGATTCTACCACGGAAGCGAATATATCGCAGCTTCGGAAGCAGCAAAGGAAGCAGTCTGGATCAAGAAGTTTGTCTCCGAACTTGGCGTGGTTCCAACCATTGATGAAGCAGTGCCGGTATACTGCGACAACAATGGAGCTATTGCACAAGCAAAGGAACCAAGGTCTCATCAGCGATCCAAACACGTGCTTCGACGCTATCATCTGATCAGAGAGATTATAAGTAGGAATGACATACAAATTGAGAGAGTTCCCACTGAAAGGAATATAGCGGATCCTTTACTAAGGCCTTGCCTCAAACAAGTTTGAGGGTCATGTTAGAGCCTATGGTATTGGATACCGTAGCGATTGGCATTAGGCCAAGTGGGAGTTTGTTAGTGATATGAGAGAAGTGTCCTAAGGCAATCGCCTTATGATGTAAACATTTATTTTAATAAATGATAATTCACTATTTGAGTATACATGTTTTGTGTATTTGATTGGGATCTTAAACTCATCTACTGAATGTCCGCAATACAACTCACAGCATAAGAGAATTTGTGATGGGATCACAACTAGTGATTATCTCTAATGTGCAATTGTGAAGTATTGAAATTATCCCTAGTCGATGAATTGATAAAAACGGACACTATCAATTCTGTTGAGACTAGCATGGGTTATTCTCTAATCAGCTGATTCTCACTAGCTGGTGACATTGGGATGTCCGGAGATAAACATGGATGCTAGTTAAGGGAACTAGTTCATTGGAGTGACTGCTGTAAGACTTCATATGGGAATCTACATGTAGATATGTCAATGAAGATCTTACTGCGGCTTAAGTGCGATGTTCCTTTGACTTGCGGTGTTCAAGTCATCTTGGTCATGGAGACTTATACTTTAACATCTTAAGCAAGCATCTCCAAGGAGGTGTGGACCCGGGATGTTGGGTATAAGCCGAAGTGCCCGAAGATGTTTGAACAGCCTACAAAGGATTCACCACTCCTTGCGAGGAGATGTATACCCAGGCCTATCGTCGGATTGTTACTCAAAGCCTCTGGCCAGAGCATATCATGTTAAGAGTCGAATCTCTTAAATACATGAGAGTAATTAGAAATCCAAAGGACGAGGAAGACACTACTTGGGCTAGGTGTGACGTAGTCAGCCTAGTGGGGACTGACACCATAGACCGTGTCCTGAACCAAGTGGGTATAAGGTGGTGAAGGGAATGAGGCACGATTCATTAGAGCTGCTGAAGGGTTTCAGAATAATTTCTTCTGGGGTCAAACCGTTGATCTTTCGATTAATTGGGGATCATGATGTACTACTAGGTGCCACTCGTGATCGTTCTATAATTAATGGGTTAATTATAGACGGCCAACATAAATCGAAAGCCTATTTAGTCACACGCAATACGAGTAATCCGAGGGATTTAAAACAAGTTGAAAATTGGATTTTCCGATCAAGAGAAACGAGTCGAATCTGAGTTAATCAGAGGCGCAATGGAAGCTAAAATGGCTAAGTCTTTTGAAGGCTTTTTGGGCGAATTAAATGAGTTTAATTCGCGACGGTTCGGGTTGGTTTGGCCGGCCAAAGGAGGTGCTAACCCTCCTTGTGGTGGCCGGCCATTAAAGGAGATTAAACCAATTTAATTGGTTTAATTAATAAAATAAACTAGCGCGGTTTGTTTTATAAATTATGGATAAATAAATTTGTATAAAGAAATTTATATAAATAAATTTGTAGAAATTTATTCCTTTTATGGAAGTTAAAATAATCCATGAATTGGTTTATTTTAATTTTATAAAATCAATTATAAATTGATTTTATCATAATAAGAAAGTTTATAAATTTCTTATAAAATTTATTCCATAATTTAAAGAGAAGAAGAATTAGTTTTTATTATAAATTAGTTTATAATAAAACTTGGTTTAAACGGAATAATTAGTTAAGATAATTTATAGGATAAATTTCTTATAACTAATTCCGTTTAGAGGGAGACTTAGCAAAGAGTTGCTACTATATAAAGGACCCAAAGGCTAGCCCTTTATACACATCAAATAATCAAGCAATGATATTAGAGCCTCTCCCTCTCTCTCCTCTTATTCTCTTCTCTCCTCTTCTTCCCTTAGGGCCGGCGCCCCTTTGAGAATTAGGGCCGGCTCCCTCCAACCAAGCTAGGGCGGCGCAACCCTAGCAACCCCAAGTGGTTGCCGTGAGCTTCCAAGAAGGAGGAGAACCCGAACACGAAGAAGAAGAAGCGGATAGCGACTCCTCTCTTCTCGGAATTCGATTCCGTTACTTCATTGGTTAGTTTTTCCATTGTTTCTCTTAATCTTCTAGTTGTGCCTTCCGAGAATCTAGTAATTCTCGTCGGCACAAAACTCGTGACTTTGTGAAGTCATCCCGAAGAGAACTCGGCGTGGACGCGAATAGAGGCGGAGCTTCCAAGGGACGCTACGGTTGGATCTCGTCCCTTACTTCGAGTTACGCGAGGTACTTGGTAAATTTGTTTACTATTCCGCAATGTTTTATTTTATGATTATGTCAACACACCATAAGAATGCATGCTAGATACGAAGTTAAAATAATTTAGGAAATTATTTTATGCAAACTCTTCCGCTGCACGTAAAAATTTTAAATTTTACGAACTCGTATCCTTGTCGACATGCACCC